>JAIEZT010001413.1:30000-64696 GCA_019594935.1 Periophthalmus modestus
TTTTTGTTTACTTTTTATTTTTGTTTATTTTTTGTTTTTGTTTACTTTTTATTTTTGTTTATTATTTTAGTTTTTGTTTACTTTTTATTTTTGTTTATTATTTTAGTTTTTGTTTACTTTTTATTTTTGTTTATTTTTTATTTTTTTTAATTTTTTGTTTTTGTTATTATTTTAGTTTTTTTTTTTGTTTATTATTTTAGTGTTTGTTTACTTTTTATTTTTGTTTATTATTTTAGATTGTGTTTTAATTTTATTTTTGTTTATTATTTTAGTTTTTACTTTTTGTTTATTCTTTTAGTTTTTGTTTACTTTTTATTTTTGTTTATTATTTTAGTTTTTGTTTACTTTTTATTTTTGTTTATTTTTTGTTTTTGTTTACTTTTATTTTTGTTTATTTTTTGTTTTTTTTTACTTTTAAGTTTTTGTTAACTTTTTATTTGTGTTTGTTATTTTCAGTTTTTGTTTACTTTTTATTTTTTGTTTATTTTTTGTTTACTTTTTATTTTTTTGTTTTTGTTTACTTTTTTTAGTTTTTTTTACTTTTTATTTTTGTTTTTTTAGTTTTTGTTTACTTTTATTTTTTGTTTATTATTTTAGTTTTTGTTTACCTTTTTTTTTTGTTTTTGTTTACTTTTTTTGTTTTTGTTTATTATTTTAGTTTTTGTTTACTTTTTATTTTAGTTTTTGTTTTACTTTTCTTTTTTTGTTTCTTTTTTATTATTGTTTACTTTTTATTAATTTTTTTTATTTAGTTTTTTTGTTTTTGTTTAGTTTTTTATTTTAGTTTTTGTTTTTTTTTTGTTTTCCTTTATTTTTTAAGTATTTTTTTTTTGTGTTTTTTTTGTTGACTTTTTAAAATTTCCATCCATCCATCCATCCCATTTTCTTCCGCTTAATCCGGGGCCGGGTCGCGTGGGGGCAGCAGTCTAAGGGAGGGACTCCCAGACTTCCCTCACCCCAGACACGTCCTCCAGCTCCTCCGGTGGGACCCCAAGGCGTTCCCAGGCCAGCCGAGAGACATAGTCCCTCCAGTGTGTCCTGGGTCTTCCTCGGGGCCTCCTCCCGGTGGGACATGCCAGAAACACCTCCCTAGGGAGGCGTCCAGGAGGGGCATCCTGAGCAGATGCCCCGAGCCACCTCAGCTGGTTCCTCTCAACGTGAAGGAGCAGCGGCTCTACTCCGAGCTCCTCCCGTGTGACTGAGCTCCTCACCCTGTCATCTAAGGTGCGCCCAGCCACTCTGAGGAGGAAGTCATTTCGGCCACTTGTATCCGCGATCTTGTCCTTTCGGTCATGACCCAGAGCTCATGACCCATAGGTTGTGAGGGTAGGAACTTTTTTTAAATTTTGTTCTTCTTTTTATGTATTTTTTTGATTCATTTTTTTTTCCTTTACATTTTAAAATATTTTTATTCTAATTATTGTCTCATTCATTTACTGAAACTGTTTATTTAAAATGGTTTACTGGGATTATCTGGCAATTATTTGAAATCTTAATCAGTTCCTAAAATAGTATCAATATTATCGTTAATCATGATATTTCCTCTGTAGTGAAATATCGCGCTTCAAAAGGTTGTGACGGGTGTAGTGTGTCGTAATGTATCGCTGAAGAGAATAGAGACGAGAACGATAACAATTAAAAACACTAAACCCACAGACATGAAAAATCTAGACCAGGATTTCCCCCAAAAAACTGTAATGTGCAGTAGTCAGTCTGTGTCGCACAGTCCATGAGTCCATATCGTAGTTTCATACGTCTATGAGTCCATAAAGTAAGTCCATAAGTCCATAAGTCCATACCTAAGTCCATAAGTCCATAAGTCCATAACGTAAGTCCATAAGTCCATAAGTCCATATCGTAAGTCATAAGTCCATATCGTAAGTCCATAAGTCCATATCGTAAGTCCATAAGTCCATATCGTAAGTCCATAAGTCCATATCGTAAGTCGTAAGTCCATATCGTAAGTCCATAGTCCCATATCGTAAGTCCATAAGTCCATATCGTAAGTCATATAGTCCATGAGTCCATATCGTAGTTCCATAAGTCCATGAGTCCATAAAGTAAGTCCATAAGTCCATAACGTAAGTCCATAAGTCCATATAGTAAGTTCATGAGTCCATACGTTTATATAGTAAGTCCATAAGTCTATGTAGTAAGTCCATAAATCAGGTCTATAGATGATTTTTTCTCCACAATGAACGAAGAATGTAAAGAATGTGTCAGCCTTAGTGACTGACCCTACCCCCTGAAGTAGCGACCAAGCCTCAATCATTATTAATAAAACTGTGCTCTTATTGTAACGAGGGTCACCGCTCCACAGCTCTGACTTGTAATCTGACCTGGCACCACTGACTCGTCTCCATGGAGATAACTAACTTTAAAGGGCCCATATCACACTATTCTCTGATCGGTTCTGATGTTTCCTCATCACAAACAGACCTGGAGCTGTAATTTGTGGCTTAAAGCTCACAGGAGTCACTTTTTCATGATATCGGAGCTTTAATGCTGTGTTATTTTTCCCGTGAAGCAGCGTTTCCGTGGCGACGTACATGTTTTTAGTACGATTAAAGACGTTTACAGTTAAGAGCCTTGAATCCAACCGAGAGCCAACCTTTGAAACCATCTGACCAATCAAATCTTCACTTGTTTCCTCTGATCTGCCTAAACATTCAGAGTCGCCCTCGTTTTCCGCCACCCTCGCGATCTTAAAGAGCGTTTACCAGAGAGTGTATAATCTGTGACAAACGGGTCGGGGGGTCTGCGCTCTGTGGCATCACTCGCTGGTAATTTACTGAAGGAGCCGAGTGTTTCCATTTGCATCGTTAGCCACTAAAAACAAGCACGCGGCGGGTTTCTGGGGGGCCCACTTGTAAAACGTACTGATGCGGTCCTCTCTGGCCCCGAGCCTGACAACCTGCTCGGGAAGTGTAGATGGAGTTTTAATGAATACAGAATCCAGAAGTTGCAGAAGTTGGAAAAATCAAAGATACCTGTAGCTGTCGGCGTCCACGCTCAGCTCCGAGTTTCCACACTCACGCTGCTGTTGGTGGTTACTGTTACTGCGATGTCATTACTTTTAAAATATAGAGCTATTTTAGGTGTTTGAAAAATGACTTTTGTCCAAAAGTGTGATCTTATTTCAACCAGGAGAGACTTAAAGGCGCACTCTGTAACATTATCCCCTTTGTCTCCATCAGACGTCCTTGATTTAACCACATTAAAGCTGCTGTATCTCACAAAACTGACTCTTGTAGCTTTAATCCATGTTCTAACACTGTTCCTCCTCAAAAACAGACCTGGAGTCGTGTTTTGTTTCATTCACATGTTTGAGTCACACTTTATTATTATTAGTCTGTAACATCTCCAAAGCTCAAAATGCTCTGTTCCACCTTGTGATGTCATCAAGTGGTAGTTTTCAAGTGAACAGCTCCTTTTACCTTTAGTTCAGTAGTTGATCGGCAACTCCAGGACTGAAATGATCCAGATGATTCTAGTGAAGGTGGAGTTTTAAAACACAGTGGAGCACTTCCTGTATTACCACATGATGACATCACAAGGTGGAACAGAGTGTTTTCAGTTTAAGAGAAGAACTCAGCCTAAATCTGCAGTTTGTGTTAAACATGTGAATGAAATAAAACTCAGCTCCAGGTCTGTGTGAGACGAGGAAACATTAGAACTGATCAGAAAACAGTGTAACGTGGGACATTTAAGTGTTTTTATCTCCATGGAGAAGAGCAGAAGATGCCACCAGGCAAAGTTACAGGTCAGATCTGTGAAGAGGCGACTCACCTCACAATTCATGGTTTTTGATCAATGAAAACACATGTTGCTGAATAAATGTTACATAGATATGTCTAATGCCATACTGCGGAACATTACAGGCAAAGCAACAGCATCTCCATGGATCCAGCAAGTGCAGGATCATCCCCCAGAAAAGTTCCACAGTGAAACTTTAAGTTATATGAAAAAAGTTTTATAAAGTAACGCAGATGAAGAGTCACAGAAACAGATGTGCATTAGTGTGAGTGGGAATGGAACTGAGCACCTTTTGGTTACTGGGCAAACAAACATAGACATGGTTTCAAAATAATCTATAAAATATTTGGTGGTGAGGAGCAGATGGAGAGGCTGAGGCTGGCTGGTGGTTGTGCTGCTGCGGTGGATAAAGTGACATTTACTGTACAGACTTTGAACAGAAGTGACCTGCCTCTGGTCACATGACAGAAACAGGAAGAACAGGAAGAAACGCTGTGATAATCCTGATTCAGTCCGTGGCAGCTTCAGCTTCGTTTTAATAAAGGAAATATTGGTGTGTACATTGATACTTACACAGAGTTCAGGTAGGCGGCTCTATGGGAATTTTAGGTTTGCTTTGGCCGCCGAGTTGTTAACTGCAGACATTTTGTGATAGGAATGCCAGAAACCCAAAGAGCGTCTCCAGAACCAAAGAAAACATAAGCACAAAAGCATATGATATCATCACGCAGCAACATCTGGGAAAGTACCCATCAACCACACCCCGAAAAAACATCTCCAACTATTCACGAGGAGACGGGAACCCAACAACGTGTGAACAGGGACTTTTGTACCAGCAGAACAGGACTCGCAGAAGTACGGTCAGAGGTACACAGTCAGAGCAGCTAGCTACAGGACTGTTAGCATTAGCATAAGATGTATTTATTTCAGAACCGTGTACTCCATAAAGATATTCAGCTTTTCTGTTAGCTTGTCTGTTAGCTTGTTTGTTAACTTTTCAAACAACTAGAGCTGAACCAAAAAGCTTCACATAAAAGTCAACAAAAAACAAATATACAGATAACATGATACATAGTTTAATGCCATACTGTGGAACATTTCAGGTAAAGCTATAACATCTCCATGGAGACAAGCAGGTGGCTTAACTTCTACCACAAATGTCACACAGAGGTTAACGTCCGAACTGACTGAAGGACACGATTTGTTTAAACACTGGCAGCGCAGACAAGCTAACAGGCAAGCTTAGAGACAGGCTAACAAACAAGCTAACAGACAAGCTAACAGGCAAGTTTAGAGACGAACTAACAGACAAGCTAACAGACAAGCTAACAGACAAGCTAACAGGCAAGTTTAGAGACAGGCTAACAAACAAGCTAACAGACAAGCTAACAGGCAAGCTTAGAGACAGGCTAACAAACAAGCTAACAGACAAGCTTAGAGACAAGCTAACAGACAAGCTAACAGGCAAGCTTAGAGACAGGCTAACAAACAAGCTAACAGACAAGCTAACAGGCAAGCTTAGAAACAGGCTAACAGACAAGCTAACAGACAAGCTAACAGGCAAGTTTAGAGACGAACTAACAGACAAGCTAACAGGCAAGCTTAGAGACGAACTAACAGACAAGCTAACAGACAAGCTAACAGGCAAGTTTAGAGACGAACTAACAGACAAGCTAACAGGCATGCTAACAGGCAAGTTTAGAGACGAACTAACAGACAAGCTAACAGGCAAGCTTAGAGACGAACTAACAGACAAGCTAACAGGCAAGCTAACAGGCAAGTTTAGAGACGAACTAACAGACAAGCTAACAGGCAAGCTTAGAGACGAACTAACAGACAAGCTAACAGGCAAGCTTAGAGAAGAGCTAATAGACAAGCTTAGAGAAGAGCTAATAGACAAGCTAACAGACAAGCTAATAGACAAGCTTAGAGACGAGCTAACAGACAAGCTAACAGACAAGGTAACAGACAAGCTTACAGACGAGGTAACAGACACGCTAACAGACAGGCTTAGAGACGAGCTAACAGACAAGCTAACAGACAAGCTTAGAGACGAGCTAACAGACAAGCTGACAGACAAGCTAACAGACAAGCTTAGAGATGAGCAAACAGACAAGCTAACAGACAAGCTAACAGACAAGCTTAGAGATGAGCTAACAGACAAGCTAAAAGACAAGCTAACAGACAAGCTATACAAGCTCGTCTCTATAACAAGCTTAGAGACGAGCTAACAGATAAGCTAACAGACAAGCTAACAGACAAGCTAACAGACAAGCTAAAAGACAAGCTAACAGACAAGCTAACAGACAAGCTTAGAGACGAGCTGACAGACAAGCTAAAAGACAAGCTAACAGACAAGCTAAAAGACAAGCTAACAGACAAGCTAACAGACAAGCTAACAGACAAGCTAACAGACAAGCTTAGAGACGAGCTAACAGACAAGCTAAAAGACAAGCTAACAGACAAGCTAAAAGACAAGCTAACAGACAAGCTATTAGACAAGCTAACAGAGTGCTAGCTAAAAAGAGCCACAGTGTGAGGATTAAAGAGCCACAGTGTGAGGATTAAAGAGCCAGAGTGTGAGGATTAAAGAGCCACAATGTGAGGATTAAAGAGCCACAGTGTGATTAAAGAGCCACAGTGTAAGGATTAAAGAGCCGCAGTGTGAGGATTAAAGAGCCACAGTGTGAGGATTAAAGAGCCGCAGTGTGAGGATTAAAGAGCCGCAGTGTGAGGATTAAAGAGCCACAGTGTGAGGATTAAAGAGCCACAGTGTGATTAAAGAGCCACAGTGTGAGGATTAAAGAGCCACAGTGTGAGGATTAAAGAGCCACAGTGTGAGGATTAAAGAGCCACAGTGTGAGGATTAAAGAGCCACAGTGTGAGGATTAAAGAGCCACAGTGTGAGGATTAAAGAGCCACAGTGTGAGGATTAAAGAGCCACAGTGTGAGGATTAAAGAGCCACAGTGTGAGGATTAAAGAGCCACAGTGTGAGACAAACACAAAGTTATTTTGGATTCACATTGTTGTATTTTGAAGTATTAGACTTTATTCATTCCATGAGCCGTCCTTAATCTGAGCTCACAATAATCTGGAGTATTATCTGATATTATTAAAAAGTCCATGTTGGTTTGGCGTGTCAGATAATGTCGGATCTTTTGGCGTCTCCAAACCCCCTGGTCGGACTCAAGCACCTTTCCTTCCAAGAACGTTTTCTCCCAGTTCAAGCATTAACCAACAGGCCCTTATTTCCTGAAACCAGAGACTCCCTGAGCAAAAGGAAACCCAGGAACACCTGCACGAGCGAAAGTCCAGCCAGGACGCGAGGCCGGGACTGGGACCGAGAGCAGCGCCTTTGGTCAATACGTCTTAAATACGGCCTGCACGGTTCAGTTCAGCCCGGCTCGGTTTGCATTTCACAGCCGGGTGTGGAAAGATGGTGGAAACGTGTAAATACTGACATCATACACCACCAGCAGGTTCTGTTACTATATAATACATAAATCAGTGTGAAAGGACCTTTTAAAAATAGTGTGTAGCTGAATAAAAAACATGCATCCAGCTCCTGGGGGCACGATGGGGCCGGGGCAGGTAGAACACAACACCGTCATGGAATGGTGCGATTTAGACTAAACGTTTAATCGAGGAAAAATAATTTTACATTCTGCACTAAAGTCCGCCGCGTCCACCAGATCCATCTATAACAAACTTTTCACAACAAGTAGAACATGAATATACAGCACCAGATCAAACTCAAACGTGTCCTTCACCACGGCTGAAGATCGTCTAAAATGAGACTGACTCATTGGCTCAAAGTCAAACATCAGCCACAGCTTCAGCTCCGGTCACATGAAGCTCATCGAGGCTGGAGCAGCCGAGCCGAGCGCCATATTTAGAAACACAACCGCAAGTGTCATAGCAACCAAAGAGCCAATGAGGAGCGAGGCTGTTGAAGGTCACGCCTCTTCTTTCCTGCACCGCTGGTTTAGCAGAGAGCACTTAGCAACACTGTCAATCAAACCTGTTGCTAACGCTAACAGGAGCGACGTCGGGGACAGAAGGACCTGATGTGTCTGTTATTAATGTTCATATGTTGATTTACAGACACAGACGTGAAATAAAATTAGTTCATAAATAAAACAAACCGTCAAACTGCAGTGGGCCCATGCTCCACTAGAGGCAGTGTGAGTCCCACCTGAACGTGAGTCTGACAAAACAACCAACTCTTAACTGCAGTTTATTTAGCTCAACTCTTTTATGTACGACTTGGCTCAGGCTCGACAGGCCGCTGCATGTAGCAGTTAGAGCTCAAACAGTTCAGAGCCGTCACTCCCATGTTCAGAGAGACTGAAGCAGACGATTATGCAACAAAAGGCTCTTCACAGATATGATCCATGACATTCTCTTTACATCAGGAACAAGCTGCTGCTCATGGAGTCGTCCAGACACAAACTTTTACTTTATACTATAGTTTTGGTTATTATTTCCACTGTGAGAAAGTCCATGACAAACACTTCATGTTCTCAATAAAACGTGATCTGAACATGTGTTTGTAACAGTCACATCAAATCAACAACATCTGCAGCTTTTTACATCTAAAAACACGTCAAAAATCAAAGGTAAACTGTCCAAACCAGACTCAGAGAGACTTATCCTGCATCTGTCTCCAGGAGGTTAGACGACTGTAACGTCTCACTGGCCTCTGCAAACGAGACAGAACAGAACATCCAGAACACTGCTGCCAGAGTCTGACTAGAACCAGGAAGTACTTCACACATGTGTCTGTCTCAGGTGAAGTACTTCACACATGTGTCTGTGTCAGGTGAAGTACTTCACACATGTGTCCTGTGTCAGTGAAGTACTTCACACATGTGTCCTGTGTCAGGTGAAGTACTTCACACATGTGTCCTGTGTCAGGTGAAGTACTTCACACATGTGTCCTGTGTCAGGTGAAGTACTTCACACATGTGTCCTGTGTCAGGTCTCTGGTTTAGTCTCAGTTTTGTCCCGGTTGAGTCCTCGTTCCCAGGCTCTGAATGCCACGGCCTCACAACGCCACGGCCTCCGAACGCCACGGTCTCCGAACGCCACGGCCTCCGAACGCCACGGCCTCAGAACGCCACGGCCTCAGAACGCCACGGCCTCAGAACGCCACGGTCTCCGAACGCCACGGCCTCTGAACGCCACGGCCTCCGTAAGCCACGGCCTCTGAACGCCACGGCCTCTGAACGCCACGGCCTCCGTAAGCCACGGCCTCTGAACGCCACAGCCTCTGAACGCTACGGCCTCAGAACGCCACGGCCTCAGAACGCCACGGCCTCAGAACGCCACGGCCTCAGAACGCCACGGCCTCAGAACGCCACGGCCCTCCGAACGCCACGGCCTCCGTAAGCCACGGCCTCTGAACGCCACAGCCTCCGAACGCCACGGCCTCCGAACGCCACGGCCCCTGAACGCCACGGCCTCTGAACGCCACGGCCTCTGAACGCCACGGCCTCCGAACGCCACGGCCTCCGAACGCCACGGCCTCTGAACGCCACGGCCTTTGAGCGAAGCTTTGGTGCCGGGCGAAGCAGGAGTTGACTGATTGACCATCGTTGTAGACACGCTACTTGAAAGACGCTCTAGCCACAAACCCCGATCACGTAAACAGCGTTGGAGCCAAGGCCGACAGAATCCCTCGTGTCTCCAGACCGTCCGCCGCTCGGAGGAGTCAGCTCTCATGTATCTGTGGTCGGACGCCACTGCCGCCACTTCCTCCTAGAGCAAGGCTGCTTCAAAACCACGCCACTGCGAGCTCCGTTTCCTTTTTTTTTTCATTTTTGAGCGACTGGAATTCACATAACCCTGTGGTTTTGCTGCCGGAGTTTGGGATTTCCATAATCTCAATGTTTATCACTTAAATCAACAAAAATAAGTCCGGTGGAAGCAGAGGCGTGCGTGCCATGTCAAAACGAGACGTCTCCTTTGTGTGGCTTTTACCAGCGTGGCACAAGTTATGTTAGAATTACACAGAAATCCCATTCAAAGTAAACTTATGCAACTGAGGTGTTTTTACATGAAACGGATGAAAAGATGCTGTAAATATACGACCGTAGACTGAGCATAAATGGACAGAGCTGAGCTGAACTCGCCACGCTCCAAATAAAACGTGATCATGGGCACGATTTCAGCTCCATCGACTCTGGCTCCAGTTCACTTTACATTGAAAAACTCTGTCTCTCTCTCTGTCCCTGCTGCTGTCAGACTCATTCTGGTCTTAAATGTTCGTATTAACCCTCTTGTGGCCATGAGTCTGATCATCAGCTGATTTCACATGTTCTGTGAGCTGTTACAGGGCCGACAGTGGCTCAGTTGGTTGAGCGTTTGTCCACTGACCTGAAGGTTGGCAGTTTGAATCCTGCTCTTGACGTAAACATTTTTACACTACACGGCCTGGGCAAAAAAAAGTCGCCACTAAGCAAACTGAGCCTGTAGGTACGAGTCAGGTCTATGTTCAGCAACAGTCTGTGCTCAAAGAACGAGGTCAGCTGAGCCTGAACATACTGAAGCACCAGGTTATTCCATCTGTGGATTTTCTTTTACTCTAAGACGATACTGCAGGATTCATGAGGCTCAAATAGTGACAGAGGTTCAGGAGAATCATTTTCACACATGGAGCCTCCACAGAGTCAGACCTTAACCCCAGAGAGGATCTTTGTGCTGGAGAAGCTTTGTGCAGCGACTCGACCATCATCATCATCATCAATGCAAGAGTGAAACATGAGAACGTGAGTGTGGGACTTTTCTTCTGGTGGTGACTTGTTTTTGGGGCAGTGTATTTTGCCTTTTACATTATTGTATTGTAAAGATGATTTACAGCCTCACCAGCGTCACAGCGTCCGGGACAGAGAGAGGCATCCCGGGACAGAGAGCCCCGGCCCGGGACAGAGAGGGCCGGCCCGGGACAGAGAGCACCGACGCGGGACAGAGAGGGCTGGCCCGGGACAGAGAGGGCCATCCCGGGACAGAGAGCACCGGGCCAGGACAGAGAGCACCGGGCCAGGACAGAGAGCACCGGCCCGGGACAGAGAGGGCCGGCCCGGGACAGAGAGCACCGACCCGGGACAGAGAGGGCTGGCCCGGGACAGAGAGGGGCATCCCGGGACAGAGAGCACCGGGCCAGGACAGAGAGCACCGGCCCGGGACAGAGAGGGCCGGCCCGGGACAGAGAGAGGCATCCCGGGACAGAGAGAGGCATCCCGGGACAGAGAGAGGCATCCCGGAACAGAGAGGGGCGTCTCGGGACAGAGAGCACCGGCCCGGGACAGAGAGCCCCGGCCCGGGACAGCTTGTGTTTATTTCCAGTTAGCACATTTCCCTGTTTCTGCAGTGACACTTCTGCCTTACACCATGTTATAATTGAAGTTAAACTCTGGCTCTTTTTCCTCCACAGACGAATGCTTTATTTCCTTTGCACTCAATAACTTTTGTTGGTTTTTGGATTTAATTGTCGTTCGATGCCAAGACACTACTGATCCCGCAGCTGAAGCGTTTGCTTCATTATAGTTTCAAAACATACAATAAAACTGTGGAAGCGTTACAAACCTTTTGGAGTGATAATTTTTCTATAAAACGGAGCCTGACGTGAGGCTGAGATGAAGCAGCAGACGCTGGTTCTTGCGTCAGACTGGGTGGGCAGAGCACAGGACACATGCCAAAGCTCCTCTGCCTTATTCAAGCTTTTGGAAATACTTTTTGTGTGGCTTGGCATCGTTTTTTTTTGTCACATTTCTGAACTTAAAACAATGCGTAATTATCACTTTTCCCGCCTGCCTGGTTCCAGCTGCTAATGTAAACCAATGTACACGTCAAAGGAAAACTGAAAAAACCTGCCCAAAAGTGGGACAAAAAAACCTGTTCAAATAGAGCAGGTAAACTGGGCGGAGTCTGGAAAGTGAGGAGGCAGAGGGGGCGGGGCCTGAAGGACTAAAGGGGAAAGTGAGGAATCGGAGGGGGCGGAGTCAGAGGACTAAAGGCGATTACACTTAAATGGTGAAGGTCACATTTTTCTATAGCGATCCACCTAAGCACTTTACAACAGGAACCACTCACACATCATTAATCTATGGGAGCTTATATAACCGCCAACCTTCGGATCGGTGGACAAACGCTCTACCACTGAGGCACCCGTCACCCCGCAGTGAGGTGTTTGTTATCAAAAACATTTGGCCTACTTAGGGCAGTACAGTGTGATGTCACATAGTGCTTGAAATCACAAAAGCCACTGGAGAAAGTGCACACTCACACGCACACTCACTCACACTCACTCACACGCACACTCACTAACACACACTCACATACACACTCACACGCACACTCACTCACACTCACATGCACACTCACTCACATGCACACTCACTCACACTCACTCACTCACTCACACTCACTAACACACACTCACTCACACGCACACTCACCAACTCACTCACACACACGCACACTCACTGACACGCACACTCAGTCACGTGCACTCACTCACACGCACACTCACTCACGCACACTCACTCACACTCACATGCACACTCACTCACACGCACTCACTCATTCACACTCACATGCACACTCACTCACACTCACTCTCACTCATGCACACTCACTCACACGCACACTCACACGCACACTAACATGCACTCACACTCACTCACACGCACTCACTCACATGCACACTCACACGCACACTCACTCACACACACGCACACTCACTCACACACACACTCACAAGCAACTCACTCACTCACGCACACTCACACCCACTCAGTCACACGCATACTCACACACACTCACTCATATGCACACTCACACGCACACTCACTCACACGCACACTCACTCACACGCACACTCACACGCACACTCACTCACACGCACACTCACTCACACTAACATGCACTCACTCACACGCACACTCACTCACACTAACATGCACTCACTCACACGCACACTCACTCACACTAACATGCACTCACTCACACACACACTCACACGCACACGCACTCACACTCACACTAACTCACACTCATACACACAGTGACGTGTGGTCAGGTGAGCCAGTACCTGTCATCACAGAGAAAAAATAAATGAAATTGTTATATTTATCCAATAAGTTGTACTATAAAGTTATTTTCTATTTAACTTTGCAATTTTATTTTTTTTTTACTCAAAATCGCTGATTTTTTACGTTTACCATTGAAATCCTGAGAAGAGACACGCGGTGAGGCACAGGCCGTTCGTGCCTCACATGGACTGACTGTGCTTAAAGCAGCAGTGACGCTGCTGCTTTAAGGCTGTGAAAAGTCGCCGGGTGAGGGACGCAGTTACCCTGCCTCATGTTAGGGGGCGCTGTGAGCCCAGGGATTCATGTAACTCCCGCAGAATAGGGGCCGCAAACTACAATTTAGAGTTTTAGAGCAAGTCAACTTTAGCAATTCACTTTCTTCTTCTTGTCTGTTCTACTTTTTAAATGGAGGAAGATACATATTAAAGCTCAGTTTTCTAAACTGGACTTTGGGTCGAAGCAGGAGGTTAGAATTAAAGGACCAACGCTAAAGGAGCTAAAGGGTTTGCTCCAGACGACGGGACAAAGACTCGATCTTTTCAAACAGAGACGGACAAAATGGTAAAAAATGTAATAACTTCAATCCATTGAAAATTGGGGAAACAGAATAAGGATAAAAAACATACAAAACCAGCTTTTTATTTCATAATATTAGAGCTATTTCATACAGACTTCGGAACTTTTATTTTGAAATTCTTTTTTATTCTGGCCCCAAGTCACTGGGAGAAAAATTGGCCCGGGGTCAGATTAACTGACACCTGTTTATATGTTTGTAAATCTGATTGTGACGACGTCACTGCCTCATGAACCTCATCACACGTCACTGCACACACACACTCACACACACACGCACGCTCACACTAACATGCACTCACATGCACGCTCACTCACACGCACACTCACACTAACATGCACTCACACGCACGCTCACACTCACGCACGCACGCTCACTCACATGCACACTCACTCACATGCACACTCACACTCACTCACACTCACACTAACATGCACTCACATGCACGCTCACTCACACGCACGCTCACACTAACATGCACTCACACGCACGCTCACTCACACGCACATGCACTCACACGCACGCTCACACTCACTCACACTAACATGCACTCACACTCACTCACGCACTCATTCACTCGCACGCTCACTCACACGCACACTCACTAACATGCACTCACTCACTCACACACACGCTCACACTCACTCACACGCACGCTCACTCACACTAACATGCACTCACACGCACGCACGCTCACACTAACATGCACTCACTCACTCACACACACGCTCACACTCTCTCACAGGCACGCTCACACGCACGCTCACGCTCACACTTTGTTATTTTTAACCACACAGCTGCACATTTACATACTCGTTTGCACAAAAATGGCCAATAAAGAAGTAGGAATTTGGAACAGTAGAGAATGTTTTAAAACATCAGGTCTGCAGTTTAGAGGCAAAAAAACTCCAGCTAAAACAGCTCAGTACATGCAAATAAGCATAAAAAACAAAGTAAATACTATATAAACACGGTGTATTTATTTTATTTGTATGTACAGGCAACAAACGGTGAAGTAAACAACCAAAACATCCAACACATGGATAAATGCAGTTAGCACGAGTTCAGTTATCGTAAACATGTAGCACACGGTGAATCGCACATGAACAAGAGAACATGAAAACCTTCTTTGGATGTGCCTCGTGTCAAATGTAAGGTGCTGTAAGCCTAGAGAAAACACCGAGGGTTTGTATAGTATCTCTGTCTAACAGAATTGAAATATTTGACAGTATCACACAGTGAAATGTGGACAGGCAAACGATTCAGATGACGACCCGGAAACAGTTATGAGACTGTACAATTGCTCCTTATTTACAGAACAGAAACGTGGAAAATGTGTAAAAAATGCAATTTCCACAAAAAACTGGGGGCCTGGGGAAAGAGAAACCTCACGTGGGCCCCCCTCTAATACAAATGAAAAGGAAGAGGGTCTACGAAGACCCCGGGGCCCGGGACAACAGGCCCCCCCCCCCCCTTCACCCCTGCGAAGACGAACTGTCAGAGTCAAACCAATCAAAAGTGCACAGGTAATCTGCCCGGCTTCAGGCAAACTAAAGCATTTTTTTCTGATATTGAGATAAAAATTAATTAAACAAGATAATTCTAAAAGGTTAAAGGGATGTTTCTGTTTTAAATGTGCACAGAGGAGCGTCAGATCAGACCTCGACTTTATGAAATGATGACCTGAACATTACTTCATGATGACAGAGAATGAAAAACCTGGTTTAAAAATGACAATATCGTGTCTAAATTAAATTCATAGAAACAAGCAGGTACATACAGATTCCTCATGTCTTTTGTAATCAGGGAAATCCTAAAATCAATGTCACAGTTTTTGTTTATGCTAAACTAGAATACGGAGTTTAAGTTTAAATATATAAAACTATTTTTAAAAATGTAAAAATAAAATAAACTTTGAGTCCTTTTTATGAGTGACTAGAACCTTTGACAGAAGACTTTTACAGCTTAGATCAGCAGATTTCTGAGTAATTGGCACAATATCAACTGAGAAACATCCAAAAAGAGAGAATCCAAAAAACAGATGAGAATTCTGGTCAGTATGGTCCACCTCTCCCAATGAGGCAGTTTATCTTTGACCAGGGCAAAGAAATCGAATGATACCTGATCTAATCTCCACCTGCTGCTCTCCATGTTCAGTCACCTGTGATGTTCCACTGTGCGGCATTACTCTCAGTCAGGTGATGTCCCGAGGACAAGTTACAGATCAGATCTGTACAAAGGCAACTCTGCTTACAATAAGAATGCATGTTTTCATGGTACTTTTGAGCAGGAAAACAGCTCTAATTAAAAATAAAATAAAGCACACATATTATAATCAGTATTGTTGTTGAGCTTGCTCTACATTTGCTTTGGAATCTCATGTCTTAAAACTTGAAATAACGGCTTTGGAATAAGGCATTATTTTCTGGCTTGGGCGCTCCCCATCCTCAAATCAGGTGTCGAGCTCCATCTACTGTCAGCAGAGGGAATTACCATGTGGAAAAAACAATCTTTCGGACATGTCCGTCGTGATGTAAGCACAGAGGTAAGGAGCACCTTTGGATTTATGGACCCTGGACTGCACAGGGTCTCTACCCCTGATGTAACAATACTGGGAAATTTGTTTTGTGAGGAAACAAGACTATAACATCTGTAAAAGCTCAATTTTACGTTAATAATATGTATTAAGGTCGTACTGTGGAACATTTCAGGCAACGGAAAAACATCTTTTGAGACAAGCAGGTGGTGCCCCTTTAATTATTACATTTTATTTTACTGAAAAAAATCCACATGTGGCTGTTAAATTGTAGGTTTTAAACAAGATCCAGAAATCTTTGTGTTCCTAAACCATTTTTTTCATAACCCACAAAGTCCCTTAATCCTTTCATGGTGTTTTGGGGCTTGGTTCAGAGCGTTTCCAGGCCTTAGTTCAGGGCATTTCTGGGGCTTGGTTCAGGGCATTTTTGGGCCTGGTTCAGGGTGTTTCCTGGGGTTGGTTCAGGGTGTTTCCGGGCCTTGGTTCAGGGCGTTTCCTGGCCTTGGTTCAGGGCATTTTGGGGCCTGGTTCAGGGTGTTTCCGGGCCTTGGTTCAGGGCGTTTCCTGGCCTTGGTTCAGGGCATTTTGGGGCCTGGTTCAGGGAGTTTCTCGGGTTTGTTCAGGGCGTTTCCGGGGCTTGGTTTCAGGGCGTTTCCGGGCCTTGGTTCAAGGCATTTTTGGGCTTGGTTCAGGGCGTTTCCGGGCCTTGGTTCAGGGAGTTTCCTCGGGTTGGTTCAGGGCGTTTCCGGGCCTTGGTTCAGGGCGTTTCCGGGCCTTGGTTCAGGGCGTTTCCGGGCCTTGGTTCAGGGCATTTTTGGGCTTGGTTCAGGGCGTTTCCGGGCCTTGGTTCAGGGCGTTTTGGGGCTTGGTTCAGGGCGTTTCCGGGCCTTGGTTCAGGGCGTTTCCGGGCCTTGGTTCAAGGCATTTTTGGGCTTGGTTCAGGGCGTTTCCGGGCCTTGGTTCAGGGTGTTTTGGGGCTTGGTTCAGGGCGTTTCCGGGCCTTGGTTCAAGGCATTTTTTGGGCTTGGTTCAGGGCATTTCCGGGCCTTGGTTCAGGGCGTTTTGGGGCTTGATTCAGGGCGTTTCTGGGCCTTGGTTCAGGGCGTTTCTGGGCCTTGGTTCAGGGCGTTTCCGGGCCTTGGTTCAGGGCGTTTTGGGGCTTGGTTCAGGGCGTTTTTCTGGGCCTTGGTTCAGGGCGTTTGGGGCCTTGGTTCAGGGCGTTTCCGGGCCTTGGTTCAGGGCGTTTCCGGGCCTTGGTTCAGGGCGTTTTGGGGCTTGGTTCAGGGCGTTTCTGGGCCTTGGTTCAGGGCGTTTCCGGGCCTTGGTTCAGGGCGTTTCCGGGGCTTGGTTCAGGGCATTTCCGGGCCTTGGTTCAGAGCATTTTGGGCCTTGGTTCAGGGCGTTTCTGGGCCTTGGTTCAGGGAGTTTCCGGGCCTCGGTTCAGGGCGTTTTGGGGCTTGGTTCAGGGCGTTTTGGGGCTTGGTTCAGGGCGTTTCTGGGCCTTGGTTCAGGGCGTTTCCGGGCCTCGGTTCAGGGCGTTTTGGGGCTTGGTTCAGGGCGTTTTGGGGCTTGGTTCAGGGCGTTTCTGGGGCCAGGGGGTTTTGGTTTAGGGCGTTTCCGGGCCTTGGTTCAGGGCGTTTTGGGGCTTGGTTCAGGGCGTTTCCGGGCCTTGGTTCAGGGCGTTTCTGGGCTTCAGAGCAGTCTCTTGATGCGGCTGGTGTGCTTGCCTATCTGCATGGTGGTCCTGTCCGCTGAGTTGGTCAGAACATCCAGGACCTCATCCTGCCTCTCCAGCTCCGTCTCCGCCTCCAGGACCAGACTCTTCAACTGCTGCAGCATCTGGCAAAATAAACAGTACACACTTGTGTTTACATTCGTGCTCTCTGACCCAATTAGACCCAGCAACCGCAACGCAACTGAACAAAACGTACACATTCTTGACAATTGAAAGCTCTGGCATCAGGCTCCCAGTTCAAATTACACATATAGAAAAGAACAGAAGCTGGAGTAATCAGAGTGTCCTCAGGTTGCTGTAATGAAAATATTTCTACTCATGCTTAATATTTAAAGAAAATACAGATAGTGATTTTTGGCGAAAATCTTGATGATAGGTCTCGACCAATATTAATTTTGTTTTGGCTTAAAATTTTGACTGTTGCCTTAATTTACCTTTTAAAGGGTGATAATGATGAGTAAAGGGCATCTGAGTTTAACAGGAAACAAAGGTGTAGAGACAAAGGAGAAAAGGAGAACAAACTGAGGCCCATCCATTCATTTTCTTCCTTTTCCAGGGCCCTCACCCCAGACACTTCCTCCAGCTCCTCCGGTGGGACCCCTCCGAGCTCCTCCCATCTGACAAACTGAGTCTAAATACATCAATACAATACAACACATCTAAAACATATACAGCATGAAAAACACCGAACTGCACTGATGCAAGATATAAGCCTAATGCCACACTGTGGAACATTCCAGGCAAAATAACGGCTGTTTTATTATCTAATGTCAGGTATGTTTAACTTCCTCCACGTCCACATAGAAACGTCACAATTCTACACTACTCTGCCAATTATCATTATTATTACCTTTTTTTTTTTTTTTTTTTTTTTTTTAATGGAGACAGCGGTTCAGAATGAAACTCACAATGAAATTCACCTAAAAGAAACGGGAATATATATTGTTTTCTGGCTATCCATGTGTTTCAAAATTATATTTTAGATATTTAACTTAAAACATAAAAATATTTTTTGTTGTGAAATCATTGTAGGAGCCTGAGAGAGAAAGCATCAGGAGAGGACCCTGAACACATTATAATAGTGCCGTCCATTCCAGTCTAGTTCAGCCCCCTCTGGGTGTAAATGCTGCTGTTGTAGGGAGTATTATACCTCTGACAACGCAGATAACGAGAGCAGTGAGTGCCTCAGTACAGCACTGAAATGGAATGGTCAAAATGGTAAATGTTTTTTTTTTCCACATTCAAGGCTCTCAAAGCACTTCACACGATTTCTCCAACACTTTTACATTCAGAAAAAAGTCCTCAAAACGCTGCATATAACAGGACGCTGACGCCCATGAGCAGACGCTGCCCCCGCCCGGTGCCAAACTACTGTATATGTTATGGTTGATGGATGCCCCAGATGTTCTCTCATGTGCCAAAGCCCAGAAAAAATGAGTCTAAAGCCGACATCACGGCTTCAAATAATACTGTGTTCTGCTTCACGAGCACATGCAGTACACGGCGGGGACGTGAGGTCAGCCGCAATGTCAACGTCACATCACTTTAATCTGACATGACGTCACCTTCACGAAGATTTAACTTGTTTAGAAATCGCCAAGGAGACGCAAGAAAGTGCCTAAAGTAAAAGATTTAGGCTAAAGGAGACGCAAGTCCAGTAGAAAGTCGCTAACACAAAACATTTAAGCTAAAGGAGACTCAAGTCGAGTAGAAAGTCGCTAACACAAAACATTTAGGCTAAAGGAGACCCAAGTCGAGTAGAAAATGGCTAACGCAAAATATTTAAGCTAAAGGAGACCCAAGTCCAGTAGAAAGTGGCTAACACAAAAACTTTAAGCTAAAGGAGACCCAAGTCGAGTAGAAAGTCGCTAACAGCAAAATATTTAAGCTAAAGGAGACCCCAGTCGAGTAGAAAATGGCTAACGCAAAATATTTAAGCTAAAGGAGACCCAAGTTGAGTAGAAAGTGGCTAACACAAAACATTTAGGCTAAAGGAGACCCAAGAAAGTGGCTAACGCCAAACATTTGTGCTAAAGGGGACCCAAGTCGCTCAGAAAGTGGCTAACACAAAACATTTAGGCTGGAGGTGAAACCGTATATAAACGTGTTTTTATTTGCCAAGTGCTGTTTAAAGTTTAGGGCCTAAATAAAACCTTAAAGTGCCTCATCCTCCGTTGGAGTGACCCCGTTTGCACCGGTTAAAGGGAATGTTACCAAACGTACTAGAGAGATTGAAAAGTGAATATTTGCCAGAGCACTTAAGCCTCTGCGGCGGTCTGTAGATGGTAATCTGGACATGAATTACATTAAGAGCAGGGCGTGTTCGCAGCCGTAGCATTAGGGCCCCGACTGGAGCGCTTTGAAGTCGGGAGCCGTTATCACGTCCTCACAGTGCGCCATTTATAAGCACAAAGACAAGGCAGAAACACGGCTGACTCAGTGTTGTCGTAGAGCAGAGTGTTTAAGATGTGAGGCAGTGACCCGAGGCGGCTCACGTTAACATCATATCATTATCTGCGGGGATTTAATAAAACAGCTAATTAAATGTCAAAGGGTTACAAGAGATACAGGGTCCTCGCCAAGGCACTGGTTTTGTGTTGCAATGGGAAAGAAGGAAACGCGGTGGTTCTCCAACTATAGTACGAAAAGCTGTTATTTAACCACAGACTGTGTAAAAGACGTGACTGAGTGAGACGTCACAGCTCCACATGAAGCTCATCGAGGCTGGAGCAGGTACAGGGGCTGATCCAATCAAGAGTATCATAGCAACTAAAGAGCCAATCAGGAGCGAGGGCTGTTGAAGGCTCTGTCCCGCCTGCACCACTGAGCACTTAGCAACCCTGTCAATCAAACCTGTTGCTAACGCTAACAGGAGTGACCTCGAGGAAAGAAGGCGACAGACACAGACGTGAAATAAAAACCCCAGGATCATGTAGAGGTTTAATACGAACATTAAGACCAACATGAGTCTGAAGCAGCAGGGACAGAGAGAGACAGTTTAACACAGAGAGTGAACTGGAGCAGGAAGTGCACCATGATCACTTCCTGTTTGGAACACGGCGGATAACAGGTTAGCCATGTCCATTTATATAAACAGTCTATTATGAGGCAGTGTCCAGCAGTAATCTGACCACAACTGAAAGGCCCTCGTGGACGAGCAGCGATGTTTTCACTTTTAACTTTTTATCCAGTCACAGAATTTGAATTTTTCTTGTGTCGTGGCTCAAACCTGGACGACCGAGGGACACAGACATGTTTCTTTCATTAACACATGTATTATTACTGTGAGTGGACTTGCTTCTCCACAGATCTGACCTGTAATTTTGACCCAGTAGTTTTTACCTGCTTGTCTCCATGGAGATAGACAGGGTTTTTATGTCATACTGTGGAAGAATTTAAGTCAAAGTACACCATCTCCACGGAGACAGGTGATGCTCCACCAGGAAAGTTACAGAGTGCGACTTTAAGGTGGATGCTCCAACAGACTAAAACCTGCGGCTCTCCACTTTTCACACCAAGCACCACCAGAGATTTGGCTTTCAGAGTCCCACCAGTTTCTAAACCAGGTCCATAATGGGTCTATAACAGGACTATAACAGTACTATAACGGGTCTAAACTAGGACTAAACCAGGTCCATAACAGGACTAAACCAGGTCTATAACAGGACTATAACGGGTCTAAACTAGGACTAAACCAGGTCTATAACAGGACTATAACAGGACTATAACAGACTATAACAGGACTATAACAGGACTATAACAGGACTATAACGAGACCAACAGGTCTATAACAGGACTATAACGGTTCTAAACTAGGACTAAATCAGGTCCATAATGGGTCTGTAACAGGACTATAACAGGACTATAACAGGACTATAACAGGACTATAACAGGACTATAACAGGACTATAACAGGACTATAACGAGACCAACAGGTCTATAACAGGACTATAACGGTTCTAAACTAGGACTAAATCAGGTCCATAATGGGTCTGTAACAGGACTATAACAGGACTATAACAGGACTATAACAGGACTATAACGAGACTATAACGAGACTATAACAGGACTATAACAGGACTATAACAGGACTATAACAGGACTATAACAGGACTATAACAGGACTATAACAGGACTATAACAGGACTATAACAGGACTATAACGAGACTATAACAGGACTATAACAGGACTATAACAGGACTATAACGAGACTATATACGAGACTATAAACAGGACTATAACAGGACTATAAACAGGACTATACAGGACTATAACGATGACTATAACGAGACTATAACGAGACTATAACAGGACTATACCAGGACTATAACAGGACTATAACGAGACTAACAGGACTATAACAGGACTATAACAGGACTATAACAGGACTATAACGAGACTAACAGGACTATAACAGGACTATAACGGGTCTAAACTAGGACTAAACCAGTCCATAACAGGACTATAACAGGACTATAACAGGACTAAACTAGGACTAAACCAGTTCTATAACAGGACTATAACAGGACTATAACAGGACTAAACTAGGACTAAACCAGTTCTATAACAAGACTATATCAGGACTATATCAGACTATAACAGGACTAAACTAGGACTAAACCAGTTCTATAACAGGACTATATCAGGACTATAACGGACTATAACAGGACTAAACTAGGACTAAACCAGTTCTATAACAGGACTATATCAGGACTATATCAGGACTATAACAGGACTATAACAGGACTAAACTAGGACTAAACTAGGACTAAACCAGGTCTAAAAGTGGACCACCATCGTTTCCACTTTAGTTCTAAAAAGGAGCTTATAAAAGTGTAAAATGATGAGTGTAAATGAGACACGGCCACATTCTGAGGAGCTGTGCTGGTCCCACCTGCAGCTCGCGTCCCACAGTTTGAGAAACACTGCACTAAATGACTGTGATGCGACTGGCTTTACACCACGCGCCCCACCACGCACCTCCACCACATCCACCGAGCGCAGTGTATGAGACTGAATGGAAAGACACTGGTGAGCGTTTGTCCAAACAAACTGACCAAGCCTCTTTTCCCTGTCGTAAAACGCGCACGGCCTTTGGTTTGAGGTCTCACCAACCCGTATTTAACAGAGCCGGATCAATATAGTCAAGTCAAATCATATTAAATTTGGTTTGGGAAAAATGATCAAAATACATGTTGCTAAAGCAGCGGTCAGACGTGAGGCAGCTTGTTTCCAATGTAAAAGATTCAATAATAAATGTGATTTTTTCCACATGAACGATGCTTTCGGCGGCTCCGCCCGTGTTTATGCACAAATGCTCCTGGGAATCACTATTACCTTTTATTTAGTGCATTCTTTTATGACGGTTATAAAGATGTTTCGGATGTTTGGACGATATTTGGACTTTGTAGTGTATCTAGTATCGGCCTTAAATCTGCAGCACAGGCCGATATTTTGTTTTGGTCAATCTGCTGCATAGAAATAATAAAAATTTAGATTCTGTAACTGGACAAAAGTTTTAAAAATGACGACGTTTGGCTGCTCGTCCAAACTGCTGGACACTGCCTCATACCTGTCTGAAGTCATCTGAACAGAACTGAACAAGTGACGAGTGAAACGTCTTCACCCGAAAACGTTTGTCCAGATACAGAGCAGAACGTGTCACTATGGAGCGTACGACTGAGGGACTCCACCACTGTTACATCCACACAAAGCATTATATTAACACTTTAATACAAAGAGCTGCACAGACGTGACTCTCTTTAGGCGTGTCGTTTTAAAAACCGGCTCGGGGAGTTTGGAGTAAGTTGCACATGGGTCCACACACCATCTGCAGGTCTTATCGTCGCAGGCTGCTGTGGATTTCTGAACAGTCGCACCAGTATCAGTCATGAACAAACTGGATCTGCACATGTTTTAGACGGTTTGGTCGTGTTTCCTTGACCCGTCGCAGCCGACCTCATGATGTGAGAGACATAACTTAACCCCAATAACCCGCCTAAACCTGACGCCGGGCTGAACCCACTGAGGGTCCACTCCATCTGAACTGAATGTTATATTTCTGTATCCTGCCGTTAAACAGGTCAGTGAAGCAGCAGAACATTTGAAGTTTGTCCCGTGTTAATGTGATACTGTTTTTCCACAAGTGTCACATCACACAGAACAAACACCAAAACATAAATACCCCGTCATCCTTAAACCTGCACTAAACTGTCCCTGCTCGTCTCCATGGACATGTTATTTCTTTATTTGAAATTCCAGTGTGGCTTAAACTATTTAACATTTATTTCATTTTGGGTGTTTTTTTACTGTTTTAAAAACATGCATTTTTATGAGAGGGCTCGCCTCTCCACTGATCTGACTTGTAACCAGTATAAAAATTGATTTCCAATTTTCTTCCTTTCTATAAAAGTTCTATTAAAAACAAATAAAAATATCAGTATTATTATCCTGAACATGGTCTAAATTATAAACCCAAGTGTAGAAGTGTTGAATATACTTTTATTTAACTGCACAGCTCCATTTTAAATAAACTCTCATCAGAGTCGTCTCTACGCTGCTCCCCTCAGAGTCTGTCCAGTAGGGGGAGACTGTGAGTCCCTGGGCTCACCTGTTTGAGTCCTGTGCCTCCTCCTGCACACACTCTGCTGCTGGACGTGCACCTGCAGCTGGGACAGTCCTCCTCCAGCCGGGACCTCCCCAGGCAGCTCCGACTCCTGCCCCCGGAGCGGACCTGTGGGGAGGGGCAGAGGGCAGAGGGCAGAGGGCAGAGGGCAGAGGGAAGAGGGCAGAGGGTGAAGGGCAGAGGGCAAAGGGCAGAGGGCAGGGGGCAGAGGGTGAAGGGAACAGGGCAGAGGGTACAAGGTGAAAGGCACAGAGTGGAGGGCACAGTTAGGGTTAGAGTTGTTCATGAGGAGAGCCACACAGACACATTTGTGTCAGAGGCACAAATACAAATGTGCAAAAGTACATTTAGTTTTCAGCCACAGCTCTGCTCTGGGAAAATATTAAACATTTTGCTCTGCTGCCACACTGTGGACAAATGTAGGAAAGACAGGCAGATGTTCAGCAGCAGGTATAAAATAAACTTTACTGTATTAGGTCTAAAGTAATCTTATACATTTTTACTACAAAAACCTATGATAAGACCTAAGTCACGGTTATGTTCATGTGCGTAACAGACTACAACCAAACACTTCACACTATCTGATTTAAAAATGATTCTTTCTTATAAAAATGTAGTTCAAACTAAACTAAAATCTAAAATTATCCTTCTAAATTGTTTGAAATATTTATGCACATTTAAAATTAGTATTGAAAAGTATATAGATGAATGTATTATTGTTTCTAACACTCAAAAACAGCCGACTTCAGCACTTTTGGAGCAGACTGTGTGAAGAAGTGACTGAGCGAGACGTCACAGCTTCAGCTCCACATGAAGCTCATCGAGGCTGGTGAAGGTAACGCCCTTTCCCACCATCACCGATGTTCTAGCAGGGACCTAGTGCTTAGCAACTGTCAAAATCAAACCTGTTTACTAACAGGAGCGACGTCGGGGGGAAAGAAGGACCTGATGTGTCTGTTATTAATGTTCATATGTTGATTTACCGACACAGACGTGAAATAAAAACCCCAGGATCATGTAGGAGGGTTAATACGAACATTTAAGACCAACATGAGTCTGACAGCAGCAGAGAGAGGGGGACAGTTTTTCAATGTAAAGTGAACTGGAGCCAGAGTCAATGGAGCAGGAAGTGCCACCATGACCACTTCCTGTTTGGAATGCAGCGACTAGCATGTTAGCTCTGTCCCCTTCTATAAACACAGGTGTATGATTTGGTAGTTTAGTGCCAACACTGTGTACACATGTATGGGTTTGTGCCCGTTACCATTGGAGCGCCCCCTGTGGGTCAGTCGGAGATGTGACAGAGTTGCCTTGAACACGTTGTATTCAGGACTAAATTCCACTGTTTTTTTTTTTTCTTTTTAGTACTGCATTTCCAGCACTGCCAGGGCTTCGGGCATCTTGGCCGACAGCAGCCTGAAGCAGACGTCCGGCCGCCCGATGAACCTCTGCCTGATGCTGACCTCGTAGGGGCTGTGGCCTCGGATCTCGTCCACCTCGCTGCGCTCGAAGCGGTGGAGCAGCGTGCAGTTTGTGTCTCGCACTTCCACAGACGACACCAGAACCAGGAGGCAGCCGGTTTGAGGTCCGAGTCCGCTCCCTTAGACACCACGGCGGGGGATACTGCTGATGACCCTGCTCCTGACCGGGCCTCTGTTCGCCCGCCGCGGCCGCTGCGGAGGCCGCCCTCGCCGGCGTCCTCTGCCTTCGCCTCCTGCTGAAGCTTCCAGGGGAGTTTCCCAAAGCCACCACGACGGACCCTCCAGCTCGGACAGAAGTCTGGAACAGGACCAAAAGTCACACTTTTTTATTGTGGAAAAAAACATTATTCCATCAGTCAAGTAAAGGGTGCTCTGTGTAACTTTTCTTGTGGGGGCTTCTTGTCTCCATGGGAAACGTTATTACTTTGCTTGGACTGTTACATAATCATTTTATTTGGTTTTATTCAACATACAGATGTTTTTTAGATGGAAAAATACTCCTTCGTGACTTTTAACAGCGGCTTTACATCAAGAACTCACACTACCCCGCCCCCTAGTGCCACTAACAAACCTAAATCCTCACATTCCATCCGGTTTCTATTAAAAAAATTGCAGCATCGCCGAGTCCAGGTCAGCCTCCTCCCAACTCTGACGTGTGACTCGCTCATTGGCATCACCCGGTTATGCCCATACAGAGATTTTAATGCCATACTGTGGAACATATCTCCATGCAGACGACGACAAAAGTGCAAAGTCAGTATGACAAAACTAACACATTAAATATAATTCTCTTATACAGTCCTGTACATTGTCATTCCGTGGGGGGTCACGGTGGATCTTTACTGTTGCTACGGTCACATGTTCCCGTGTGTCACCTCGCACTTCGACTCCGCCTCGATAGATGGCCAAGTAAAAATACCACACGATGTGCAAGAATAAGGCCGCTGGCACACACACATAAACCGTGTTCCAGTGTTGTTGTTGTTTGCAGTCAGCCACAACCCAGTGTGTATCAGACACGACTGCACACCCATTAATCCACACTCTGAGGCTCGCTGCGCGCTCTGTCCTACTTGGTCCTGTTTTCTTATCAACCAGAACAATGCAAACATAACAAAACTACGTGGTAAAGGTGTCGTACGCTTTCTGTTTGAGGGACCTACACCGTCTTTCTCTCCTGGATATGTTATTGCTTTACGTGGAATGTCAGTATCAGTAAAACTACATAACATTTATTTCATTTGTTTTTTTATTCTTTAATATCCCCTTGACCCCATGTATTTTTTTTGAGAGGGCTTGCCTCCTGCACTGATTCTGACTGTAAGTTGTTCTGAAAGCATCCCATCTCGTCTCCACTGAGTGACTTAGTGTTAATAAGAACAGGTGCAACTCCAGCAGATGTGCACTTTTCACCGACTCAGCACACTGCATTCAAGAAGTTTAAAAATGGCCACGAACAAATGTCTGGTTGTTATTATAGACATAAACTTTAAAACTTTAGTAGAGAGTCGCACAGGACTGAAGAACCCCTCACCCGTGAAATCAAATATCTGCTGCTCAAAAGTCACAGACGGCAGCGTGCTCCTCAGTCTCATCAGAATATTCCGGAAGTGTCACTTTTTCTCATAGTTTTGTCTGGGAGTGCGACTTATACTAAGATAATATTTCACATGTTCATGACTGTCACACCAGCAGCTGGGCGCTCTAGACTCGTGCCATCAGATATCTACTACTCCTCCTAGACAGACTTTCTACTCCTCCAGAGCGACGCTTCATCTTCCTCTGGAGCTGGTGAGTCGGTCATAAGCGACGCAGATATGAAGATTCAGTGGATTTAGTGAATGTTGGACTGGAGATCCAAAGCTACACTGTGTTGTTTTTTCTGCGTGTATTTTGTGAGTAACTGTTACGATCTGACGTGAACAAACCCGAAACACGTGTCAGTTCTGTCTGTGCTTCCGCTGAATAAATATAAAAATGCTGTGACGTTAGCGTGTGGGTAAACTGGATTCCGACCGGTTCTTACGACATTTTACTTCTTATTAGATAACTTGATGTAAAGATAACTGTCCTGCTCTTGGTCTCACCAAGGGTTTTTAAAGACAAATTTCCCCCCAAAAAGGTGACTTACTCGTCCGTTGCGACTCTTATACCATTTTTCCTTCATTATTCTGCATTGGTTTTTCGCTGGTGCGACTTATACTCCATATCGACCTATAGTCTGGCAAATACCGTACTGTGGCACAACTTGCCTTTTCTACTAATACACTGTATAATCTGTTTGAGTGGACTTAACTTATCCAGCCCCTCCCCGTCCGAGGTCCATCTTGCTCCAAGTCCCTGCATCCGGTTATCGAACGGTCGCCGGACGCTGATGACTCAGAACCCTGCCCTTGTGCCTCCAGCCTCCTCTGGAGCCCCGCCACTAGATTCAGGTTCGATTGTCTCCTTTAGACGGCTGGCAGTCTCTGCTCCTCGGGTCTCGGTGACTGGCGAAAGCACCGCTCTCTCCAAAATGCTCCAAAACGTTGTACAACACCAAGCCTGTTTGGTTTTCAGTGAGCCAAACCAATCTTCACGTTTCCCTCCTGCTCGAGTAAATGTCAGGTGTGCTGAAGATGAAGACTAGAAAGTCTCCATTTTTGATTTCCACGATGCTGGAGAGTCGGAAGTCTGCCGAGGTTTTCTTTACTCTGGTTGAGACGAAACGTACCATTGGCCCGAGTGCGTGATAATTATACCACTTTCCCGATCGCTTCTCCGTGTTCAGGTAATAGAGTCCGGTGGCCAGCTGTGGATCGCGAATGTACCTTAATCATCTTGGACCACCGGTCATCACAACCCAAAAACATATACTTTTATCTTTATATTTTTAAAAAAGTATTTTAGTTTTTCAAGCGACAGTATAAATTAAACAAACAAAGTACACCTACCTATAATGGAATGTCTCATTCAGTCTGAAAAAGACAGTAGTACATAAGATAGTATGACAGTACATTATGCTGTTTTCGGTCACTGTCTCTTCCCACCGATTATGTCAGTTTGAAAAGACAATTGCAAGAGTTTCAGAGTCAGAGGTCAGAGTTCAGATTCAGCTTCAGATCTATGCTGTGAATACGTTGAGACGGTGAAATAAATCAAAAAACACGTAAACTGTAACATCTATGTGACGAATGATTGTGTTTACAAGGGTACACATCAAAAAAGGTGTTATAAATTTCAATATTCTGTCATGAGAAATGCAACATAAACACTAATATTATTGATAACAGGACCTGAGGCCGTGTCTTGGTGTGGATGACGTTCATTTAAACATTGGCTTTTGTGTCTTGATCAATACGATGTAACGTAATTCAAATTATCCTCCCAAAATCTCCTCACATCCCGCTGGGGTCTCACTCCCTCACAACAATCTCTACTTTTGTTTTTTTTTTGATTTTGCTTTTTTTTTACTTTTCTTGTTTGACCCATTTTGCTTTGTTGGAAAATAACCCACACACATTTTATGTAGCACCATCTCCCTCAGCACAAATCCAGTCTTTTTAGTCCCTATTCACACCCGATCACACTCACTCCAGAGTAAAGATTCACACTCACTCCAGAGTAAAGATCACAACTCACGTCCAGATAAAACAGAGCACACTCACTCCAGAGTAAAGATCACACTCACTCCGAGTAAAACGAGATCACACTCACTCTAGAGTAAAACAATCACCCTCCCTCCAGAGTAAAGACCACACTCACTCCAGAGTAAACAGATCACACTCACCTCCCAGAGTAAAACAGATCACACTCACTCCAGAGTAAAGATCACACTCACTCCAGAATCCAGATCACACTCAACCTCCAGAGTAAGATCACACTCACTCCAATAAAACAGATCACCTCACTCTAAAGTAAACAGATTCACACCACTCTAAAGTAACACATCACACTCACGCCAGAGTAAAAACGATCACACTCACTCTAAGTAAAACAATCACACTCACTCTACATAAAACGATCACACTCACTCCCAGATAAAACAGATCACACTCACTCCACGTAAAACACGTCACACTCACTACAGAGTAAAACAGTCACACTCACTCCAGAGTAAAGATCACACTCACTTCCAGATCAAAACGATCACACTCCCTCTAAAGGTAAACCGATCACACTCACTCAGAGTAAAACAGATCACACTCATCCAAGTAAAACCAGATCAAACTCACTCTAATAAAACAATCACACACACTCACTCCAGAGTTAAAGATGCAGACACTCACTTCCAGAGTAAGATCACACTCACCTCCAGATGGAACGATCAGACATCACTCCAGAGGAACGATCAGACTCACTCACTCCAGCAAACAATCACACGCAACTCCAGAGTACGATCAACTCACTCAGAGTAAAGATCAGACTCACTCCAGATAAAGCCGAATCTCACTCTGGAGCAAACAGTGATGATCTCCCGCGCGCTCTCCTCGCATTAAAAACCTTTCTAAAATGCTCTTTCTACACGTTTCGGTTCATTCACATAGACTGTTTTTTGAAGTTTATGTGTACCCTTCAAAATTCAGCCACAGAACAGGATGTTTTTCATCGGTTCTCCAGCCTTTTTTGTTCGTCAATCGGTTGCCGCACGATTACGAGTGTATTTTTACGGAAGTGACGTCAGAGCAGGTCCGTTCGTGTTTATTGGTCCGACGGGGACACATGTCTGTCCCAGGAAAACTCTCACTGCGGCGTTTTTTAAGACATTTTAAACTATTTCATTTTGGGATGGCGTTTAAATTAAACCAGGAGGCCCACAGTATTCTCCGAAACTCTTGCTTTAAGAAAACAAACACATTTCCGCTTTCTTTCGTGAAACTCGCCTTCTGTTTGTAAAAGGAGCCGAAAGACGCCGCAGTGCGTTTTGAACGGACTCCGTGCTGGATCCGGTTGTGGACTAATGTTCTCATTTATCTGAGCTCTGTGCGGCCTTTACATTTAACTCTGTAGAATGAGCTGCCATATGTACAGTCGCCTTCATATTCTGCTGTGACACGGTGTTAGCCTTCCGGGCTAAAGCTAACGCCAGCGTTAGCCTCCGGGGCTAAAGCTAACGCCGCGTTAGCTCCGGTGGCTAACGCCTGGTTTAATGATTGCAGAGAGGCGTTTTTGGACCTTCATGCAGCCTCGGCAAAATGCAACATGACAGTCGCTATGAACAGTGTTGCTCGTCCATTTCGTGGATATAGATTGACAAAGACCCTGAGTATTCCCGAAAATGCCAAATTCTTCCGTAGTACCTGCTGCCCAACCAACCCTGCATGTTTTAAAGTAGGTTTTCACTTGAGGGCTGGATGTGCAGGCTGCACTTGGGCCCACAGCCGAGGAAAACCCAACTTCCAGAGGCTTGCTGCAAGAATTTGGTACCATATTGCTATGTTTTCTTCCTGATGCTTATTGAACGTCAGGTGCATAAAACAGTGTTTGTGTGTGTGCAGTACGCACAACTCCTGTTGGCCTGTAGCAAACTGCAATGCCAAAGGAATACAATGCAAAATCCCAGCAAGTGATTCCGCTTTTTAGAGAGTTTCTACAATACTGGCGGTAATACATTCAGACTGGACACTCTTCTCTCCAAAAGGATAGCCTCTATCTCAAAAGAACTGGCACAATGACAAGGTAAAATATCTGCGTTAACTCACAGTTAAAGCCGTGTTAATACACATTTAACTCATTATGTCGTGTTTAATTCCTGAGATTTTCCAGAACATACCATGTACACCACTCCTTTTTCCTTCTCCTCTGACCGGCTCATGAATACTGGATCCCTCGAGTGGATGATTACAGATTTTGTACATGGACCTAAAGGCTCGTGGTCATGACAGACTTTTTATAATTATATGATCCATTCATACAATGTTGTTATCCATACACTTTAAAACACCTTGAGTGACCACGTGCTTCACATAGAGACACCAAGAAACCAATATGAGGATAATACGTACTCAGAACAACTAAATAAAACATGTGTCTGTCCTTGCAGTGTTAAATTACCAAGATTTTCCTGTTTAATCTTCATAACTGACTTTACCAAACGGCTATGCATCAGATGGATTTATTAAAAGCCAGTTCCATCCACATGAGAGTGGATAAGTGTGAATATCACTCCGGTCCCATGGACCGTTTGAGACGAAGAAAAAACCAGTATCCAACAGTTTAAACATTTAGTATTTGAACCGGGGACTTGTTCTGGTTTGTACCGGCTCAACACGGCAGAAGCGATTAGTCATATATTTGACACCATCCTGAACTTTCAGAGACTGAGCTAAACTAGTTTCAAAGTCAGTTCAAGTGTCATCACAGATAAGTAACAACTAAACAATATGTACGGGACATATGGATATTCATGAGGATCCATTTTGTTACAAGATTTCTTTATTATAGTTACTAATACTATCTATGAAACATAAATAAAGAGAGCCGGACACGCAGTTTCTCCTCATCTCGTCTTTTCCAGTACACCTTTCTCATGCCCGACGTGTTCCGCTACTACCTGGTCTGCAGAACATCTGCGCAGAAAGACATGCTCCGTATCCTCAGTCAAGAAGAGTTTTTTAAGAGACCCACGGGAACCTTCGTATGACGTGACCCATCAGAGTCTGCAGGACACAGCCTGTACACCACTCCGAAGCGCCTGCCACACCCTGGGATCCATCCAAGGCCGGGAAATCATTTTGTGCAGAGCGGCTGGCACCATCCTCAGTTATAATCTGGTTAGTGAGCAGTCAGTTTGATAGCAACATTTCAAGTGATGTTTATACGTTGATCTGCTGCAGGAGACACATCTCCAGCATCCACTGGTTACACGTCTGTAACGGCACATCATTGGCATTCCTCCAGAACGACTGATCGTCGGTGCAAAAAGAGATCGAGGAGTGAGAGAACACTATGGACTCCGTGTCTCGCACTGTCATTTACAAACATCTAACTCCTTACCGATCAGAGCCGTTTCAAATCGTGTCGGAAAAATCAGGTTTCACCAGAAAAACAATGATTCTAGTTCTCACCTGTTATGACAAAAAACAACATACTGTACATAAAAAGGTTTAAACTCCCAATGATATTTATGATGTCCATCAGCGGCTGCCAACAGGTTTATCTATTTAGAGGATGCAAAATGCCTCAAATAACCTCTAAACACCAGTCTACATGTGCAAAATATAAAACTACAAACCTAAAGCAGTGAATAAAAAAACACGTATTGTTAGTTTTCCAGCCGGCCGTGCTTTCCCCGGTGGAAAACAATGATCCGGTTTATGCATAATTGTAATGTACTCTGCATGATTATATTTCTACATTTTGCATTCTTGCGCATTTGTTGTAGAGCGTGAACATTTTCACCAAAGCTTAGTGTTTAAAGGCTGCACTGAGGGAGTCCATTAGAATATGTGTTATTGGCTTTAGTAATCGTCGTCCCATTTATTTCTACAGCATATTTAAAACCTTGAATGAACAAGTGTTCACATACGGCAAGAAAAAACAAATAACACACACGTGCACAGAACAAACTTGTGTCCTGTGTTGTTAATACCCTGGAGATGAGCGGGGTTAAGTCTCTTAAACTTTATACGATTGAGAGGCTCGGACAGCAGGGGCGCTGTTTCCTAGTCTGGCGCTGCCACGAAAAGCTCTGTCTCCTCGGGTCTTGAGGTCAGGGCCACTAACTAGAATCATTTATTGTGTGAAACTGGTACGGGAATCGTTTAAACAGGGAACAAGGGATTTTTCTGCACTAGGGACTTAATGTAGAATATGACCTGGTCCTTAGGTGGAGTCCTTGAACCAGGTCTCTTCTTCTATGTTCCCAGGTGGCTCATGAAGGCTGCTCTGGGTCTACCAGTTTGGGCTCCTTTCGTAAATCATCGCCGCACCCGTATAACGCTTTTTGAATTCTTGCCCTCTCGACATCCTCGACTAACCGCCCAGAGCACCAGTCGACCCCTGCACCTCGGTCCTTACCACGCGCCTTTGCCCTCCAGAGAGTGCCCACACATCGACAGTCTCCTGTGTAACGGGACTTTAAGTTAACGCTAGATCACTCCAGCTGACCCGCACCAGAGACACTGTTACACAATGCAGATTAAAGACACCATAACAGTCCCCATGGGTCAAGCACCTGCTTTATCAAGCAGTGACACGGCAGCGTCTTTATTAGAGGCAAAGAGAATTATCCAGCCAGCGTGTCTGTCGCCTCCTCTGGTTGTGTGATTCCCTTATCGCCCATTATTAAAAAAAACAGAGACTGACTCACTCCCAAATAAGTTTAAAGTGATCATTCTGCAGGTCTGAGGCGATTCTCGGCTCCGTTCACCGTTATGGAAACCTCCACCTCGGACGTTTCCAGTCCCATGCCGCACTTTCCTGATGCCTCCAACCCAGAACTCGAGTTCATTTTTGTGCATTCGCTCCCCGACAAACGGACACTTCCCACTAAGAGTATGGGAGAACAGGAGCCGGAGCTTTTTTGTGTGTTGGGAGCTAGGGTCTCAGGGTCAGGGTGTTGCCACAGAAGAAAGTTCATGTAGAGCTTTTGAAAAGCAGCGAACGCCCCTCCACATGTTCCTTTTTAACCATTTGAATGTAGTCAACCCGGATTCAGAAGAACTAACACGAGTCGCATTTGAACACTGCACTTTGAAATTTTTAGTCCAGACGGGCGGCGCCGCCCGGCTGTACAACGTTAAAGTATTGACTAATTTCTTTTATATAAATTGGAAAAACGATCGTCGAACTTCTTAACAGACGTAGGTTTTAAAAGTTTTGAGCTCGGTGCTGTTTCCTGCAGACGTCTGCATTCACTTTGACCCATAGCGTTTTGACCCAGCCGTTTGACCCAGAGCGTTTGTCCCAGAG
>JAIEZT010001414.1:0-46787 GCA_019594935.1 Periophthalmus modestus
TGAGTCACTGTTACGTCACCGACTCTTGGAGACAGTGGAGTTTTGCCATTACAACAACTAGCATGCTAACATTTACTTCTGGGTTAGTTGTCAATAAAAAAATATTTAAATTAAGACACACACGACACACAATGGCAGTGTCATGATGATCTTCTGCTCGTCCGTGTCGTTAGTTTTGTCCTTTACAGCCACAAAAAAACAAAAAACCCCGACCTGCCCCAGTCGGCTCCTCCTGAAAACAGAAGTTCATTCACTTTGTGCCTCTTTTAAATGTTTATTATTAAAGTTATTGATGTGTTTTTGTGATTTGAAATGACCAGATGCTTTTCATGGAGTATTTCTTTGTCCATATATTGTGTTAAACACAAAGATGCTCCTGTGTTTATGAGACGCTCCGTTCACACAGGCCCAGGCCCTGGTCACACTAGAACAGACTCTGAGTGTGACTCTGTGTCAGACTCTGTGTCAGACTCTGTGTGAGACTCTGTGTGAGACTCTGTGTGAGACTCTGTGTCAGACTCTGTGTGAGACTCTGTGTCAGACTCTGTGTGAGACTCTGTGTGAGACTCTGAGTCAGACTCTGTGTGAGACTCTGTGTGAGACTCTGTGTCAGACTCTGAGTCAGACTCTGTGTCAGACTCTGTGTCAGACTCTGAGTCAGACTCTGTGTGAGACTCTGCTCTGCGTCTAAAGGGTTAAATACGATGCTGTAAAACCTGTGTTTGATATAATATGATATGAACTATATGTTTTCAATAAAAACAACAGCGCTGACTTGACAGAGTTAGTGTTTTCTGCACTATCCACTTTTACAGAAAGTGTAAAGATTTATCTGGATGAACATTCTGTAGTTTTTATTTAATGATAAAGTTAAACTCTTGCTCCTGTTGAGTCTGAGCTCAGCCTCGTTTCATGATGTTTGGCCTCAGTAAAAACAGTCGACTGTTCAGTCCAAACGTGTCTGAACCTTCACACTCCTGACCCCCGACCCCTGACCCCAGAGCCCTGACCCCTCACACTCCTGACCCCTGACCCCTCACACTCCTGACCCCTGACCCCTCACACTCCTGACCCCTGACCCCTGACCCTTCACCTGCCGCTCAGTGTCTCTGCAGAGTCACATCTCCTCATGTTCTGTCTTTACCTAAATGACACTTTTATATAATATATATTTTAAAATCTCCAGATGTGTCGGTGATGCTGAAAGTTACAGACCAATAACGACTAAAACAAGACGATCTTATGTTTGATATTTTCTCCTCAGAGAAAGATTTGGAAACACAAATATAGAAGAAGAAATATCGGTGAGCTCCTCGGGTGAGCTCCTCAGATGTGCTCCTCAGGTGAGCTCCTCAGGTGAGCTCCTCAGGTGAGCTCCTCAGATGAGCTCCTCAGGTGTGCTCCTCAGGTGAGCTCCTCAGGTGTGCTCCTCAGGTGAGCTCCTCAGGTGAGCTCCTCAGGTGAGCTCCTCAGGTGAGCTCCTCAGATGAGCTCCTCAGGTGAGCTCCTCAGGTGTGCTCCTCAGGTGTGCTCCTCAGGTGAGCTCCTCAGGTGAGCTCCTCAGGTGTGCTCCTCAGGTGTGCTCCTCAGGTGAGCTCCTCAGGTGAGCTCCTCAGGTGAGCTCCTCAGATGAGCTCCTCAGATGTGCTCCTCAGGTGAGCTCCTCAGGTGTGCTCCTCAGGTGTGCTCCTCAGGTGAGCTCCTCAGGTGAGCTCCTCAGGTGAGCTCCTCAGATGAGCTCCTCAGATGTGCTCCTCAGGTGAGCTCCTCAGGTGAGCTCCTCAGGTGAGCTCCTCAGGTGAGCTCCTCAGGTGAGCTCCTCAGATGAGCTCCTCAGATGTGCTCCTCAGGTGAGCTCCTCAGGTGAGCTCCTCAGATGTGCTCCTCAGGTGAGCTCCTCAGGTAAGCTCCTCAGATGTGCTCCTCAGGTGAGCTCCTCAGATGTGCTTTAAAAGTGTTTCTATGATGTTTCATTTGAATGAAACGTTCCCAGATGCACAAACTGTTGAACAGTGGTTCACTGATGTATTTTCACCCTCATCTCCATCCCACATTTCCTATATATTTTCTATATATTTCCTATATATTTTCTATATATTTCCTATATATTTTCTATATATTTTCTATATATTTCCCATATATATTCTTTATATTCCTGTACTTCTGTGGCATATTTTCACCACATCTGCATGTTAAAACCCTCTGCTAATAACTCGTCTTAATCCGGGGTCAGATTCATATCGCGGGTCACAGAGTCTAATGCTGCGGCTTTAAGTTAAACCTCCTTATACCCGACAAGTGCAGAACAACTCACTTTAACCCTGGATTTGCAGTTTGTCCCTTCAGGGCCTCTGTAACTCGATACACGTTGATAATAATGTGTTAGCAGTTTTTTTTTTCTTCTTTTACCATGACAAAACACAGAGGACAGGATGCCTTCCGGGGGCAGTGATCCATGTGAAAATAAATAAAAAACCTTTGGCCGATATCGGAAGTAGATTCCAGTAGATGTGGGTCTTATCCTGTTGTATCACTCCACCGTGAACAGGGCTCAGAAAGTAGGTCCAGGATGAGTCTGATGGTGGCGTCTTTATGGAGAATGAGAAAATAAACGAGCCACATGAGGTTATGACACGAGCGGACGACGAGGGGAAGCCCAAATAAACCACGTGTGAACTGCTGGAGTTTATAATAAGCCACTTCACCTGTAGGTCAACAAATGTTCTCGGAAATGTGGATTTTCTCGTCACAGAACAGTTTTCATGTTGTATCTGCTTCAGTCCTGGTCAGACACTAAACTGACTTTAAACACATTTAAAAAGCCCAGATCACACAGTTTTCTGATCTGTTCTGATGTTTCCTCGTCTCAGACCTGGAGCCGTGTTTTGTTTCACATTAAACTCACAAACCTGCAGATTCAGGCTGAGTTCTTCCCTCAAACTGAAAACTCTCAGTTCCACCAAGACGTTTCCTGCTCGTCCAAGTCTGTTCAGAACTGAAGAAGAGACTTGGACGAGCGAAACGTCTTCACTCCTACAACGATTTGTCCAGTGACAGATTTGACTTTGGATCAGACCTGGACTGAGGTTCACACAGAGATCACTTCATGACATCACAAGGTGGGACAGAGCATTTTGATCTTTGCAGATGTTACAGAACAATAATAATAAAGTGTTTCTCAAACGTGTGAATCAGAGTCAAATCAGTGTCATAAAAACCTTTAGAGGTCTGACTTTTCTAGTGGAAAATCTGCCAACTGTTTGTCTCCATGGAGACGTAAACTCTGCCTCAGATTTCCACAGTGCGGCTTTAATGTATGTGGAGACAAAAAGGTGAAGTCACAGGGCAAAGGTACCAGTCAGATCTGTGGAGAGGCGACCCCGCTCACAGTAGAATGTAATAAAACTGTAAAACTGACGTAAATGTTGTATTTATTTTAAAACCACAGATCTCAGCAAATGATCCAACAGAACAGAGGTCAAGAACATAGAAGAGAACATGTAAGAGAACATATAAAAGAACATATAAATAAATATATTCAAATATTCACTTCATGAAATATTCTCTCTCTTTTAGGAGGGATTTTGACACATAAAACTAAACGACATTTTGAACATTTTGTCCGTTTTTGGACATGTCGGTCTTAAACGACGTGGATCAGGCTGAGCTGTAAATCCGCTCAGTGCCACTCTGTCATAAATCGTGTTTAGTTCACCTCCATATTGGGTGTTTCTCTTTGACCTTTGACCCTGAGAATGCAGCGGGATGACTGAGGGGGATGAAGGTGGAGGCAGGTGGTGCAGTTGGGGCTTCACGTGGAGGTCAGAGCAGGTCTTAAAGGGGATGTATGAGTCTGTGAGATTCACCAGTTCAACAAAAACGATGGGCAAAGGAAGCGACGGACGGGAGAGCGAGGTGATGGCGCCGGTTGCCATGGTGATGTGTAAACTCATCTGCAGGTGTGAAGTGCTGAGATACAGCGAGCAGGTGACATACTGACCCAAACTCTTCTCCTACACCTGACCAGAACCGTTTGTTACTTTCCTGAACTTAAACTTTGGTCCTAAACTTGGTGGTTTCCCTTCACCTGCCGGAGCCTGTCGTCCTCACCGGAGCCTGTCGTCCTCACCTGAGCCTGTCGTCCTCACCTGAGCCTGTCGTCCTCACCTGAGCCTGTCGTCCTCACCTGAGCCTGTCGTCCTCACCGGAGCCTGTCGGCCTCACCGGAGCCTGTCGTCCTCACCTGAGCCTGTCGTCCTCACCTGAGCCTGTCGTCCTCACCTGAGCCTGTCGTCCTCACCGGAGCCTGTCGTCCTCACCTGGCCCGTCTGCGTTCACGGGGGCAGGGTGGGTGGTTTCTTGGTTTCTCCCTTAAGTCCCTTGAAGATGTAAAAGTGCTATAATAAAAATGTGACCATATCATTAGCAAGCGGGGTTGGCAGTTCAATTCCCGGTGCGATTAGTGTTGAGCACTTCACCTGCTCGTGCTGAAAACTGGTGATGAAATAGATGAAGTTGTAAAAGTACCACACTGCCAAAGTAGTAGTAGTAGTAGTAGTAACAGTATGTTTATAGAAATGGACGTAGCTAACCTGCTCGCCGCCACGTTCTAAACAGGAAGTGATCATGGGCACTTCCTGCTCCGTCGACTCTGGCTCCAGTTCACTTTACACTGAAAACCGTCTCTGTCCCTGCTGCTTCAGACTCATTTTACTTTAAATGTTCGTATCTACATCTTTTTGACTCATAGAGCCATGAAAGCAAAATATTTGTACATTTATTTCAGTGAGAGACATATAATATATTTAAGACTGAATTCAACTAAATGTGAGTATAATAAGCCTCTGAAGTTATTCTGTGAAATAATGTTATAACACTCAGCATCACTGTGACGTCTGGTGCTGGATTTGCTGGTGGTTTTGAGTCTCGTTGGTACTTGGTGAGTTTAACTTAAGTGTTGAGGCTTTCATCCGTTAAACATTAGACTTGATGTTTTAAAGACGTGAGAATGACGCTCACATCCAAACATGGTCAATACTGCAGAACTCACAGTCACATATTAAAGGAAGTGTCAGAATATACTGCATTTTTCACACAACTGCCTCTATTTGACATGTCCATTCTTATTTATTATTTGACGCATTGAATAAGTGACTGAGAAAATCAATAAAGGTCTATCTATCTATCTATCTAAAATCCCCACAGCTCCTGCCTTTCGTCGTCTTCCAGGGACGACAGAGGCAGATTATCGTAACGACGGTAACTTTTCTAAAGAGCCTCGTGTCTCTGTTTTGAGACACAGTTTGGATTTACATGAAGCACATTTGGTTGTGGAGTTACAGTGATGGAAAGTCAGCGAGTCTATCGCCGACGAAAGGACCCGACGCTAAAGGGCTACAACAAATGAGAATATTTTATGTTTTATCTTCGAGCCAGATGCAATCATCAAAAGAGCCACATCTGGCTCACGAGCCGTACGTTCCACTCCCCTGCTCCTCATGATCCTGGGTTTTTATTTCACGTCTGTGTCTGTAAATCAACATATGAACATTAAAAACAGACACATCAGGTCCTTCTGTCCCCGACGTCGCTCCTGTTAGCGTTAGCTAAGCACCCACTCGCTGCTAAGCCAGTCGTGCAGGTGAGAAAGGGCTTTACCTTCAACAGCCTCTCTCCTGATTGGCTCTTTGGTTGCTATGATACTCCCGGTCCCGATACACCTGCTCCAGCCTCGAGGAGCTTCATGTGACTGGAGCCGGTGACGTCTCACTCAGTCACTTCTTTATTCAGTCTGTGGTAAATCATCACAATCACAAATATGAAGAAATATCCACAGTGTGAAGAGGCTGAACCCCCGGAGACCTCCGTGTGGTGGGTCCAGAGCTCTGACCTGTATCGTCACAGTCAGGTGAACACTACAAACTCCAAACTTCAGTGTTATGATGAGGGGAGCTCTGTAAAAGAAAAACTGTCCCTCGGAGCGTGTCCACGGGGCCCCTGTGTGCAGCGCTCACATGAAACACTCACAGCTCCAACATGATCCCAGAGACTCAAGGCACGAAACAAGGAAATACGACAGTGCTGTGGACCTTTGCCCTTCGCCAAATTCTTCGAAAGCTGGGTCTGAACTTTAAAACAACACGGTCTTATCGATGTGGAGCAAAGGAATCCCTCCGACTGTTGAATTCTTTTATTCTTTTTATTTTATGCTAGTTTAGTTCTTTTTTCAATAAAATACTAAATCGTCACATTTTCAGCTCAGCTCTTGTTACCTCAGGACACTTCATCAGCGGTATAATACTCCCTACAACAGAAGAAGAGTCAGACTGTGACATAAACATATATGAGTTTTATTTTGAGATGTTGAGTCTGTACAGGACTCATGGAGGCTCATGGAGAAGTTACACTGACGCTTGAACTGGAGCGAAGTACGACGTATTTTAAGAACTGTCAGAACTCCAGCCTCAAGCCTCTTCAACTCTTGAACATTTTATTCTACAAACTCCTCCCTGGTATTTAACACCAGCTGCACAGGATATTACAGCGTTTTACTTTACTCTTGTATCTTATGTGTATTTTTACTTTTTATGTGAAGTACTTTGAGCAGCAGAAGTTGTTTTTAAATGTGCTGCATAAATAAAATTGAATTGAACTGAATCATTAAGAAGGAAGCTATAACATGACAAGTAGTAGTAGTAGTAGTAGTAGTAGTAGTAGTAGTCGTAGTCGTAGTCGTAGTCGTAGTCATAGTAGTAGTAGTAGTAGTAGTAGTAGTAGTAGTAGTAGTAGTAGTCGTAGTAGTAGTAGTAGTAGTAGTAGTAGTAGTAGTAGTAGTAGTCGTAGTAGTAGTAGTAGTAGTAGTAGTAGTAGTAGTAGTAGTAGTAGTAGTAGTAGTAGTAGTAGTAGTAGTAGTAGTAGTAGTCGTAGTCGTAGTCGTAGTAGTAGTAGTAGTAGTAGTAGTAGTAGTAGTAGTAGTAGTAGTAGTAGTAGTAGTAGTAGTAGTAGTAGTAGTAGTAGTAGTAGTAGTAGTAGTAGTAGTAGAGTAAGTAGTAGTATAGTAGTAGTAGTAGTAGTAGTAGTAGTAGTAGTATTAGTAGTAGTAGTCGTAGTAAGTAGTAGTAGTAGTAGTAGTAGTAGTAGTAGTAGTAGTAGTAGTCGTAGTAGTAGTAGTCGTAGTAGTATTAGTAGTAGTAGTGTAGTAGTAGTAGTCGTAGTAGTAGTAGTAGTAGTAGTAGTAGTCGTAGTAGTAGTAGTAGTAGTAGTAGTAGTAGTAGTGTAGTAGTAGTAGTAGTAGTCTAGTAGTAGTAGTAGTAGTAGTAGTAGGTAGTAGTAGTAGTAGTAGTAGTAGTAGTAGTAGTAGTAGTAGTAGTAGTAGTAGTAGTAGTAGTAGTAGTTAGTAGTAGTAGTAGTAGTAGTAGTAGTCGTAGTAGTAGTAGTAGTCGTAGTAGTAGTAGTAGTAGTAGTAGTAGTAGTAGTAGTCGTAGTAGTAGTAGTAGTAGTAGTCGTAGTAGTAGTAGTAGTAGTAGTAGTAGTCGTAGTAGTAGTAGTAGTCGTAGTAGTAGTAGTAGTAGTAGTAGTAGTAGTAGTCGTAGTAGTAGTAGTAGTAGTAGTAGTAGTAGTAGTAGTAGTAGTAGTAGTAGTAGTAGTAGTAGTAGTAGTAGTAGTAGTAGTAGTACTATGCCAGATTCTTTATATGACTGTAAACAAAATACACACATTTCTGGAATATAGACGAGTTAAGTTGACTGTACAGAACTTTTAAAAGATAAATTAGTTTGTCCACATTGAACGATGAGCAAATAAACGACATGTTAGTATCAGAAAAATACATATTCAAGTATTTATTTGGTCCTTACGGAGAAAAGTTGGAAACCCTCTGGTGCCAGGCTCAAACTTGGCAAATCTAAAGAGCAGAATTCACAGTTATTTCCTTGGTTCTTTCAAATCCTGTTGCCAAAAACATAAACATTTGAGGCTCTTGTTCTGACAAAGTGCTACGAGTAAAATCGTGTAAAAGGGTCACGTTCCAAACCATTATCCCGTCAGAATGAAGGCTTCAGTTGTCGGGGGCCTGCTCCACTTCTCCAAAGGCGCGTGTGGACATGTCAACACCTCTGTTTCTGTCCTGACGGGGTCATCGCCCGCTGCCGTCGCCATGGAGACGCAGTACACAGGACGTCCTGGACACCGTCGGCCCGAAGCAGCAGATATATTTGGGCTTAGTCACGTGTCCAGTAAATATTATGGTGAGTCCAAGGAAAAATGCGATGTTCTGTTCCAAGAAAAGCAATAGTTTAGTGGGATAAAAGGGCTGAGGGTGTTTCAGCAGCAGCTCGGAGACACTGAGGGAGGGACGAACCACCAGGTTACTCTGCCGACAACTTTCATTTAGATAAAGCTCAAGTTTGGAGATAAAGTCGTTTGGAACAGCTGCAGGTCAGAAGTGAGTCGAGGAAAAGCTCAGAATGAAACATGATGTAGAAACACTGGCAAAATACAGAGATATTTGTAAAAATACAGAGATATTTGTAAAAATACAGAGATATTTGTAAAAATACAGAGATATTTGTAAAAAATACAGAGGTATTTGTAAAAATACAGAGATATTTGTAAAAATACAGAGATATTTGTAAAAAATACAGAGATATTTGTAAAAAAAAAAAAAAATACAGGAATATTTGTGACATTAGAGTCTTGTTCACGAGTGAGGGGAGGATGGAGCGTGAGATTGACAGGCGGATCGGTGCAGCGTCTGCAGTGATGTCGCTGTATCGTCTGTTGTGGAGAAGAAGGAGCTGAGTCCAAAGGCAAAGCTCTGGATTTACCTCAATCTACGTTCGAGGAGCTCGGAGTAGAGCCGCTGCTCCTTCACGTTGAGAGGAACCAGCTGAGGCTCGGGCATCTGCTCAGGAGCCTCCTGGACGCCTCCTGGGGAGGTGTTCATGTCCCACCAGGAGGAGGCCCGGACTATGTCTCTGGCCTGGGAACGCCTTGGGGTCCCACCGGAGGAGCTGGAGGACGTGTCTGGGGTGAGGGAAGTCTGAGAAAAGTGACGAGGCAAAGCCAAGTTACAGGTTAAATCTGCGGAGAGGCGAGCCCACTAACAGTACAGTTTAACCACAGTATTTTTGAACAATGTGTGACTGTATGAATGAGAAGTGAATATGTTTTATACTTTTCTGTGAAACATTCCAGGCAAAGCAATAGCATCTCCAAGGAGACAAACGGGTATCGGAAAAGTTACAGAGTGCACCTGCAAATCTGTCAGCTACAGAAGCAAAAACCACCAAAACAACCAGCCTGTTTTATAAAATGTTGTTCCAAAACACTAACTCGACCCAGGTTTGCCCCGTAAACCCGAGTCTGTTTCCATGCACGGTCGATAATTATATTTAACAGAATTTACACTTGTTATAAACTCCTGCTCCACACAGCCCTGTGTCCTCAGACCACGAGGGAGACTTAGCCTTCGCTGTGCTCGTTTTCCTCCAGCCTGGCCCCTGCAGCGTGTCTGGGAAGTCGGCCAGTATTACCACGTTTGTTTTGATATACGATGTTAGTTGGAAGCTAAAGAAAGACTATCTGTGCAGCTATCTAAGCCTGTATTTGTTACTGAATGGGCCGAGCCTACACAAATATTCACACAGTAGCAGCACTAAACCCCTTTTGATACTAAATCCATACGACACAATGCCAAACATGCTACAACTCACAGCGAAGCACTATGTAAACAAGCTAACCGTCCACCATTTTGTAATTCCACACATTTGGTAAACAATGGATCTTTGGCCCCTGGGAGAAAACTCATTATGAAGTTCTCAGCATTTTTCAAAAGATATATCATCCCCATTGGTTCAGAACATGGCCCCAGGAAGAGGCCCCGAGTACAAATAATAACAAATAATAACTTCCAATGCAATTCAAGCGGCGCAGTTCTCCCCCGATACAAAAGGGGGCGTGGTAAGTGATCAAAAAGTGCAGGATATTTTGACAGCGCACAAAGCGAGGACTGAAGGAGCAGGTCTGTGAGGTTCTTTATAAAACTCTGAATGGACTGTTTCAACAACATGTGTAAAGATGAAATTCAAAGTCTCGACAAAGTCCAGACTGTCACGAAATAAAGACGAAAGAGCAAAAACACAAAATACTAAATGTGCTCATTTAAAGACTATTGTCCAAAACCGACTTTTTGGAGCTGTTCAATTATGTTTAGTTATGTTTAATTTAGTGATCTTATCTGAGCCTCCATCATCCATGACAACAGTCTCCCTGAATGTACAAAAACATGTTACAAAACACAACAACGTGACAAACCTGATGTGCAGGAAGCAAAAGTGAAACTTAAAAAAAGGTCAATACTTTGTTTTCAGCACAAATATATTATTAGGCAAAAATACTCAAATGTGTGTTAATACTCCTCAGAAGTAAAACACCTCCACTGAAACACTTTAAACTCTCACTTCCATAATACATCCTGAGCATCATAACTATTCTCCACAACAGCAAAGACGAAGTTTAAATCTGTCACTGGACAAATCGTTGTAGGAGTGAAGACGTTTCTCTGCTCGTCCAAGTCTCTTCTTCAGTCCTGGTCAGATTTACTGCTGGACACTGACTTATATCTGTCTGAAGGAGGCGCTAACGACACTGAAACTGTAAACATCTATTGTCTCCAGTTTCAGCTGGAGCTACCATATTCAGCCCTTAACGACCCTGCTGTTGTTCTCTTTGTTCTGGGTCTGAGGATGGAGGTGTAGATGGAGGTGTAGATGGAGGTGTAGACGGAGGTGTAGACGGAGGTGTAGATGGAGGTGTAGATGGAGGTGTAGACGGAGGTGTAGATGGAGGTGTAGACAGAGGTGTAGACGGAGGTGTAGACGGAGGTGTAGACGGAGGTGTAGATGGAGGTGTAGACGGAGGTGTAGACGGAGGTGTAGACGGAGGTGTAGACGGAGGTGTAGACGGAGGTGTAGACGGAGGTGTAGACGGAGGTGTAGACGGAGGTGTAGACGGAGGTGTAGATGGAGGTGTAGACGGAGGTGTAGACGGAGGTGTAGACGGAGGTGTAGACGGAGGTGTAGATGGAGGTGTAGACGGAGGTGTAGACGGAGGTGTAGATGGAGGTGTAGATGGAGGTGTAGACGGAGGTGTAGACGGAGGTGTAGACGGAGGTGTAGACGGAGGTGTAGACGGAGGTGTAGATGGAGGTGTAGACGGAGGTGTAGACGGAGGTGTAGATGGAGGTGTAGATGGAGGTGTAGACGGAGGTGTAGATGGAGGTGTAGACGGAGGTGTAGATGGAGGTGTAGACGGAGGTGTAGATGGAGGTGTAGATGGAGGTGTAGACGGAGGTGTAGACGGAGGTGTAGATGGAGGTGTAGATGGAGGTGTAGATGGAGGTGTAGACGGAGGTGTAGATGGAGGTGTAGATGGAGGTGTAGATGGAGGTGTAGATGGAGGTGAAGACGGGGACAGATTATGTCTCAGGCTCCTGTTTAATGAAGGATTCTCTTTCCAAACAAAAATATCTTCTTTAACTCTCATCTCAAACTGTTTCTTTTCTCTGGTTCAGATCTGAACCTGACTCTCTTCAGAGGAGGTCAGTGTCTGTGAGATGTAGATGAACAGACTGTGTCCTGAGCTGCTCTCTCTCGTGTTGGTTCATTCTCTTATGTAGATGTACATCAGACTGTGGTCCTGAGCTGCTCTCTCTCGTGTTGGTTCATTCTTTTATGTAGATGAACATCAGACTGTGGTCCTGAGCTGTTCTCTCTCGTGTTGGTTCATTCTCTTGTGGAGATGTAGTCGTTGGTTCTCTCCTGTAGTTACTGCACAGTCTAAGGACAGTTTGTTCTTTGGCTTCTTCCCGTGTGAACCTGATGTTTGGATCCACAGCATTAATATGAGCAGTAAAGGCTCCGGATCTTGAGTTTTGATTTTAGTCCAGTTGTCATCATATTGATACCAGTGTGTGGGCGGAGCCTGGAAATGAGGCTAATTCCTCCTGTTCAAAATGTTCATGTATAAGTTCAACATAACAGAGAGAGACCGGTGATCCTTGACACAGCACAATGAGTTTATAAGACTTTTCACTTTTTTCAGACGCCATTGTTTAGCCATCATACCACTACTAACAACAACTAGCATGCTAACAGTGTACCAGTGCTACTTCCTGGTTTATAATTAAATACAGACAGCACACCGTGATCTCAGTTTGACTCTAAGTTCTCTCCAAAATATCTGTGCTGGGACAAAAGGACAAACTTTATGAGGTGTAAGAAATAATCACAGCCCCTTTGGCCCAGTTCTTTATCTTATAATTGTGTTTTTATCTTATAATTGTTTTTTATCTCATAATTGTGGTTTTATCTTATAATTGTCTTTTTGTTTTCGAGGTCATTATTCAGTCACAAAGCAAAGCCTCACATGAGCCTCTCATTGGGGTTGCCAGGTTCAATGCTGAAGTCCAGCTGGTTAGAAGGACTCAGTGACCTGAATCCTCACGACCTAAACCTCCTCATCCATCTTGGATCAGTGCTAGTGCAGCCTCTGCAGCTCAGTGGCTGGATTCTGGAGGTTCTGAGGTTCACATGAGGCCCGTCCATAAACTGAGAATGAGGAAAACGTGTTGGCGTTTTCGTCTCCTCTGTTTGCAGGTTGAGGCTCTGAAAGTCCAGGGTCAGTTGTGATTTTGGGACTTTTTAAAAGTGTAAGTCTGCAGGAAACACACTTTAAACACTTCAGTGAAGCATCAGCTACGTGAACCCCGATAACTCAAGAAGAACAGACACAGAGACAGTCCGCTGGCCTCACTACCTCCTTGTTGTTTGCTAAATGTTCTGCCGTTGCTATGGAGGCTTCAAATACCGTGTAATTCGCCTTAACACGTACATTTCCGAAGAATCTTTACCATGCATGCAATGGTCAAATTATCCCGTTATGTCATTCCTTAAAACCATTAAATGTGATGATGTAAACACGCAGAGGAATGCCAGTCGTGGGAGTGGCACTACCTGCACGGCTCACTCACGCAGGGGGAGTGAGAGTGCTAATGACGGGTTAGCATTAGCCACTTTTAGCCGCACGTGCAGGTCCAAACACAGCCCCCGTGTTTGCCCACAGACCAGTTTCCCATCAGGAGGATTCTGGAAACACAGTAAACACAGAAAACACACAGTGGATTTTCCTAAACAGCAGCACAGACAGAGGAGGAAAAACACATCAGGTTTTTATCATATTTTGGAAAGTTTTTCTCTTTGTTGCAGCAGCTCCACAGACATGACCTGGACAGAATTATAAAGGGGCTGTGTGTGATTTTTGTTTGTTTGTTTCTCCCAGTACAGGGTGATACCTCAGTCTTTTTTTATACAGATGGATTAGTCTGGTCCATGGTCTGTGATGTCTCCCCCCCGACCAAACGATCGTCCAATCAGATGAGTGTTTCAAACACAGGTGAAACAGAAGAGCTCATTGGCTCCTCAGTCACAGACTTTAGTGTTTCGTTCAGTGATTCTGCAGAATGTTTTTCAGTCCCTTGTGATATTTTTCCTCCTCACAAAAAGCCATATTTTTTTGGATAGGGACGGACCGGGAGTGTCCCTGATTGGCTAATCCACCTGTCAATCACGGCCCTGTGAAAACAGACCAGACTCACATCTGCAGAACGTGTTGGACGAGTGTGTTTCTGGATCCAGGCAACAGCAGATACAGAGAGAGGAGATATTGTAAAAGCATCTCTCTGGGTAACTTTTTATTGTCCAAGAACCTGTAAGTGTGCAGTTAGCATGCTGGTTGTTCTTATCATCACTGTGACCTGGTTAAACGTGGAGCGTTCACTGTTCTGCTCATTTCTAAGAGTAAAGACGAGGTGAGGATAAAGGAGCGTTATGTGGGTGTTGTTGGTGGACCTGCTCGTCTCAGGCAGAACTTATTTCTTTGTCTGGAATGTTCCACGTGACATTAAACTGATCGATCTTACATTTATTTTATTTCAGGTATTTTTATTGCTAAAAAAAGCCAAAAACTTGGAAAACACTCACCCGATTTCACCCATAACTTGGCAGAACCTCAGGCCTGTCTCGAGGCAGTTTAAACATCACACTGTGGAACATTCCAGGCAGAGCATTAACGTCTCCATGGAGACCAGCAGAAAAGTTACATCATAAGCCTTTAAGAGGAAGTGACCTGCTGCATGTTTTGAACTTGAGGTTTGATCGACAGAGAAGCTAAAAACAGACGCCAACATTTAACCAAATAAGTTTTTCTTCCCTCAAACATTTTATTTTTGTTCCATGAAGCGGCGACGCAGCTAAAGTCCAAAAGTCCAGAGACGCCACAGCGGCTCCGTTCAGAGGGTTTGTCCAGGTTGTGGGTGCGATTCCAGCTCCACAGATGAATACAACACACTTTTTGAAGCCGAGGATGTAACTAACACGTGTATCTGTCGACTCTCTCAGGTTTGTGCAGAAATCTGCTCTAAAACATCCAAAATGTCCCTGTGACACGTGTTTATTAGTGCCGTGTGTTTGCTCACTGCAGGAATGTGCAGAACCACCATCATGTGTTTGGAGAGAAAACTCTTAAAGGTGAAGGTGGACAGACAAGATACTTTTACATATTTCTCATGTTTTTAAAACTGATGCCCTCCCATAACACACCGATTTATATTTGATTTTATATATAAAAACATGCCCAGATAACTCATAAATCCTTCAAACGGCCAGTAAAACTCAGCACAGTCGTCCCTGTGTCGTGGTTCAGCTTTTGTGACTTCGCCGCTTTGCAGAATTTTTTTGGTGCAATTTTGCATGTTTGTTCTTTTTTTTTTTACAGTGTATGAACGTGCATTGTGTTCTGCGTCCTGATTGGCTGAGGGACTGTAGACCATTGTGTTCTGCATCCTGATTGGCTGAGGGACTGTAGACCATTGTGTTCTGCGTCCTGATTGGCTGAGGGACTGTAGACCATTGTGTTCTGCGTCCTGATTGGCTGAGGGACTGTAGACCATTGTGTTCTGCGTCCTGATTGGCTGAGGGACTGTAGACCATTGTGTTCTGCGTCCTGATTGGCTGAGGGACTGTAGACCATTGTCCATCAGTCTCCTCCGTGTCTCCTGTACAGTACAGAATGTGTCAGACAAATTTACATAAATGTTGGATCAGTGTGACTCTGAAGTGCTGTATGTTTGCAAGTTTTCTCCCCGACAAAACCCACAATGTCGATGAAACGTTCTGCACCGACAAAGACACCGACGAAGGTTTGAACTTTGTGTTTAAACAAGAGAGAAATGTGAGAAAATGTTAAGAGAAAAGTGTATAAAGTGTGTGGTGAGGGGTTTTACAGTAAAAAATAGAGAATAATTGTAAAAAATAAAGCTACTTCATGGATTTCGCCTGTTGTGGGTTATTTTTAGAACATGACCCTTGAGATAAACCAGGGACCAGTGCAGTTTAAAGGGCCGTTTACACTATTTTCTGATCTGTTCTGATGTTTCCTCGTCTCACACAGACCTGGAGCTGTGTTTTGTTTCATCCACATGTTTAACACAAACCTGCAGATTTAGGCTGAGTTCTTCTCTCAAAAAGAAAACACTTTGTTCCACCTTGTGATGTCATCATGTGGTAATACAGGAAGTGCTCCACTGTGTTTTTAAACTCCACCTTCACTAGAATCATGTGGATCATTTCAGTCCTGGAGTTGTCAGTCGACGTAAAAACTACCACTTGATGACATCACAAGGTGGAACAGAGCGTTTTAAGCTTTGGGGATGTTACAGACGAATAAAAAAAAAACTCTCAAACATGTGAATGAAACAAAACATGACTCCAGGTGTGTGTTTGATGAAGTAACAGCGTTAGAACATGTCTTAAATCTCACATTTTGTGTCATACGTCTCCTTTAAACCTCTTACTCTTTCGTTTTGTGGTGTCCAACTCTCACATGAATGAACTCTGCAGTTTCCAGGCGATGGAAGGATTTGCAGATGTGAAGAGGTGTAGGTAAGTCATGAAAGATACTGGGCAGTTTTGTAACTTTGGCCATATTTAGTCCAAACCTCCGTCCAAACCAGTAAAAAGGTTTGAACCGTTTCTCCAGCCACAAAACGTAAAAATAACCAAATCTCCTGATACTTCTAACTCGGCCAAGATCACGATTCCCGAAAATAGGCTCAAAGAAATCACTTTATTCAAAAAGCACCGCACCAGAAAACGTGAAAAACAGAACTAGTCCATTTCAAAGGGTGAAGCTCCTCCTCCCCGACCTTCTGCCTCCGGACCATCCTCACCACTCACCCTGATGAGTTTAGAAGCACTTTTCACAACTTCACCCTCATCACAGCAACAACAGCTAGCATGCTAACGTACACCTCCTGATTATCGGGCAAGAAAACCGTTAGACGCAGACGGCGCTGCTTCTGAAATGTCTCGCAGTGCGGCATTAAACACAACGATCTCCATGGAGACGACAGGTGATGCCTCCAGGCCGAGTTTAATGCCACATCGCGGGACATTTCATGCAGAGTAAAAAGATGTCCACGGTGCCAGGTGCTCGGGGGACGTCAGGGAGCGTGTCTGGAGCAGATGGAACGACTCTGTAAATCCTCTCGGAGCTTCTCAGCGACGTTATAAATGTAACAGGACTTTTGTAATAATGAGGAAATAACAGAGATTAGAGCTGATTAAAGGAGCTGAGCAGAAACCCGCCGCACAGCTGCAACATCAACCAGAGCTGGACAAAACATTTATGAAAGACCCACCCCATTACAATTAAACCCAAAGAGCTGCAGTTACGCACTCAGCAGAGATTATATCAAAACAGACAAAACCCAGCACTTTTTCCCTTCCTTTTTTCTGAGGGACGATAATGGCAAAAAGAGGCTCGAAAACTGAGCTGACGTTCCATGACCTCCTGATTGTCCCGGATCAAGATGCATTCCTCCACCGCAGAAGAAACAGAGGACACGACGAGGACATGAGGACACGACGAGGAGGACACGAGGACACAACGAGGACACGACGAGGACACGATGAGGACACGACGAGGACACGACGAGGACACGATGAGGACACGACAAGGACACGACGAGGAGACAACGAGGACACAACAAGGACACGACGAGGAGACAACGAGGACACGACGAGGACACGACGAGGACACGACGAGGACACGACGAGGAGGACACGAGGACACAACGAGGACACAATGAGGACACGAGGACACGACGAGGACACGACGAGGAGACAACAAGGACACAACGAGGAGGACACGAGGACACGACGAGGACACAACGAGGACACGATGAGGAGGACACGAGGACACAACGAAGGACACGACGAGGACACAATGAGGACACGACGAGGAGGACACGACGAGGACAGAAAGAGGACACAACGAGGACACAGTGAGGACACGACAAGGACACGACGAGGACAGAACGAGGACACAACGAGGACACGACGAGGACGCGACGAGGATACGACGAGGACACGACGAGGAGGACACGAGGACACGACGAGGAGGACACAAGGACACAACGAGGACACGACGAGGACACAACGAGGACACAATGAGGACACGACGACGAGAACACGACGAGGACACAATGAGGACACGACGAGGAGGACACGACGAGGACAGAAAGAGGACAGGACGAGGACACAACGAGGACACAATGAGGACACGACGAGGAGGACACGACGAGGACAGAAAGAGGACACGACGAGGACAGAACGAGGACACAACGAGGACACAATGAGGACACGACGAGGAGGACACGACGAGGACAGAAAGAGGACACAACGAGGACACAGTGAGGACACGACGAGGACACGACGAGGACAGAACGAGGACACGACGAGGACACAACGAGGACGCGACGAGGATACGACGAGGACACGACGAGGAGGACACGAGGACACGACGAGGACAGAACGAGGACACGACGAGGACACAACGAGGACGCGACGAGGATACGACGAGGACACGACGAGGAGGACACGAGGACACGACGAGGAGGACACAAGGACACAACGAGGACACGACGAGGACACGACGAGGACACGACGAGGAGGACACGAGGACACAACGAGGACACGACGAGGACACAACGAGGACACAAGGAGGACACAACACGATGAGGACACGACGAGGAGGACACGACGAGGACACACAACGAGGACACGACGAGGACACAACGAGGACACGACGAGGACAGGGCGAGGACACGACGAGGAGACAACGAGGACACGACGAGGAGACAACGAGGACACGACGAGAACACGACGAGGACACGACAAGGACACGACGAGGAGACAACGAGAACACAAGGAGGACACAACGAGGACACAACGAGGAGACAACGAGGACACGACGAGGACACAACGAGAACACAAGGAGGTGTAACCGAGCTATTAAAATCATATTTATTATTATTAATTACTTAAATACATTAATATATATATATATATTATTATTAATTATTTAGTATTTATATTCTCCGTGCAATAATCATTCACAGCAATGACCACCTGTTACCATAGTAACCGCTAAATCTCGCGATACTGCGTAGTTTCCCCATGTGGAAGCGCAAGAATAAACAGGGCAGACGTGCGCCGGTGGGGAGATGGGTGGTAGGCTAGCGCGGGAACGGCTGCAGGTAAAACCATAACCCTAAACATTTCATTTCAGTTGTTTCATAAACCTTATGTCTGAGTTTGTGCCCCTCAACTTGCAGATGCCTCCGATTGTGACTTCTTCATTTGTACAACCGTGAGCCTTGTTAATCAAAGGAACTGGTGAGTGTTGTTTCTTGCTAACCAGTGCTAATGCTAAGCGGCGCTAGCCGGCGCTAATGCTAACGGCAGCTAATGCTAATGGCTGCCAATGTAAATGCTCAGGTTGCATTGTATTTTGTTTAGTGTTTGGCACACACTGCCATTTTAACAGTGGATGCCAGTGATATGTAGTAAATGCTAAATATTACAGGTTAACTAGCAATTGAATTGAAATGATGTACATCTAGATTTGAAATTATTTAATTATTGCAGTAATGTTAGAACATGAAATACTGAACCTGAATGTCCTACACAGGCCAGGTTCCTCCTTCCCTTTCCTCTCTCCTCCTTGTCCACGTGCCTGGACTGGATCACGCAGGACAGCAAGGCCCTGCGCACTCACTTTCAAAAGGTACTACCACCAACCAACTGAAACAGCTAATGTGGTAGGACACTCTTTAACCAACACCAGCCGCTAATCCAGCACAGTCATACACATCTACCACCAAAAAACCTTCTTTATCTTTTGATTTACCCGCTGCTAAAACTGGACCTCCGTGCACTACGGATTATTACAGCTGGACTGTTGGAACTGTGGACTCTCTTTGCTTTATTTTGAGAGACTATCAAACTGTGTGGTACATTTGTAATATTGTAAATAATAACCTGGGTTTGCACTTTTATCACAATACACGGTATATGAGCACTACATCCTGCTGTTGTCATCATTGAGTACGGTCTCTTTTTTCCTCCATGAGCCGACACCAGAACTTCTAAGCCCAAAAAATTTATATTTTCTGCTAACACACGTGTTACAGAGGACACGACGAGGACACGACGAGGACACGACGAGGAGACGACGAGGAGACGACGACGAGGAGACGATGAGGAGGACAGGACGAGGAGGACAGGACGAGGAGGACAGGACGAGGAGGACAGGACGAGGAGGACAGGACGAGGAGGACAGGACGAGGAGGACAGGACGAGGAGGACAGGACGAGGAGGACAGGACGAGGAGGACACGACGAGGAGGACACGACGAGGACACTCTGTGTAAAACACAGAACTACCACAGTAAAGTAAAGTACTTTCACTTTACTGAATATCTCATCATATGATTCAATACTCATTTTACTGATAGTAATAGTAGTAAAGTACTGTACTTAAGTAAAAAACCTTGCCCTGCAGAAATGTCTGACGGGTTTATTTTGAGCAAACATAATTATACAAAAACAGATATAATTTTAAAAAAAACAACTATGAATTCAGTTGTTTCTGTTGAACAAAATCTTTATCAAAATCACAACATCTGAAGCTTTTTTAGGCTCAAACTCTGCTCAAAATACTTTTACCTTTTACTCTTTAAGTATATTTTAAAACGGGTACTTTGATACTTATACTTAAGTAGATTTTTCATGTGATACTTTTATTTGAATATTTTTTGCTCCGTTATCTGTACTTTTACTTAAGTAACACAATGGAGTACTTCTTCAACCCCTGTCCAGAGTACACACTCCAGTACTCCAAACTCTAACTCCGATACCCACCTGAGGGGTGTGATTGACAGGTGGATTAGCCAATCAGGGACACGCGCTCCGTCTGTATCAAAACAAACACGGCTCAGGAGGAAAAAGAAAGAAAAACTAGAAACGCTCAGTGACGTGCAGCTGGGAGTGAACAAAACACGGCACTAGAACGTTCACATAAGTGACAGATTGATGGGTGTGGAGCAGGTAGTGAAACTCTGTGATTGTCCCATTGAAGCAGTTCAACAGGCGGAACGATCCAGGGGCCCCTCTGGAGTCTGACGGCTGCACGGTTCAGAGACGTGTTACCTCAAATAAACTGTAGTTCAACACAGCATCTCAGAGACCACGTTCTGTCCACAGCATGAACTATTAAAACCTCCTCTCTGGACACTCCTGAGGTCTGTTCCAGGGACTGAAGAGGAGAATCTGACCGATAGTCGGACCTCAGATCCAGGAGGAGCAGTGTGGTTTTTGTCCCCGTCGTGGAACACTGGACCAGCTCTACACTCTCCATCAGGTCCTCGAGGCTCATGGGAGTTTGCCACAGTCCATGTGTGTTTTGTGGATCTGGAGACGGCACCGTGTCCCTCGTGGTGTCCTTTGGGGGGCGCTCTGGGAGTATGGGGTCTGGGGCCCTTTGTTAAGGGCTGTCCAGTCCCTGTTTTACCTCAGTCGACGTTCACCTCACCTATGGTCATGACTCTGGGTCATGACCGAAAGGACAAGATCACAGACACAAGTGGCTGAAATGAGATTCCTCCACAGGGAGGCTGGGCGCTCCCTTAGGCACAGGGTGAGGAGCTCAGTCACATGGGAGGAGCTCAGAGTAGAGCCGCTGCTCCTCCACATCGAGAAGAGCAGCTGAGGCTCAGGCATCTGCTCAGGATGACTCCTGGACGCCTCCCTTTGGAGGTGTTCATGTCCCACCAGGAGGAGGCCCTGGGGAAGACCCAGGACAAACTGGAGGGACTATGTCTCTGGCCTGGGAACGCCTTGGGGTCCCACCGGAGGAGCTGGAGGACGTGTCTGCTGCCCCGCGACCTGGCCCCGGATAAGAGGAAGAACATGGATGGATTATTATAAAATCTGTCAAAGAAAGACATTTATGGTTTAGATTCCAGACTTTCAACCCAAAAGCAGAACGACCCAGCACAGGTAAAAGTGACACGATCCTGACTCTCGTGAGCTTTAAGTCGTGTTCTAACGCGGTTCCCTCCTCAAAAACACACTGGAGTCGTGTCTGTTTCATTCACATGTTTGAGTCACACTTTATTATTAGTCTGTCACATCTCCAAAGCTCAAAACGCTCTGTTCCACCTTGTGATGTCATGAAGTGGTAGTTTTCAGGTTAACGGCTCCTTTTACCTTTTAGTTCAGTAGAAATTGGTAATTCCAGAGCTGAAATCATCCAAATGATTCTAGTGAAGGTGGAGTTTAAAAACACAGTGGAGCACTTCCTGTATCACCTGATGACCTGATCACATGATGACATCACAAGGTGGAACGGAGTGTTTTCAGTTTGAGAGAAGAACTCAGCCTAAATCTGCAGGTTTGTGTGTTAAACATGTGGATGAAACAAAACACAGCTCCAGGTCTGAGACGAGGAAACACCAGGGTGATGGAGTAAAATGATCCTTTAACAGGTTCAGGTGAAATTTTGGCAATAATTACGACGCCGTGGATTTGCTTCGTTGGGATGAAGCTTTGAGCCTTGATGGTGGAAAAGAACTATATAAAAATGTGACTATTAAGAAAACCCCAGAACAACCCCGTCTTCATCGGGAGCCGGTCCAAAAGAATCAGTTCTATGAAAAGAGTCAGACTGCTCATTATTAAAACCACTGAGTGAAACTGTACGAGGTCGTTCTGTTTCCAAAAGGATCGACTGACGAAACGGTGCAAAAGTGGCACAACTCACCACCAGAGTCAACTGTGGAGGTCAGCTGCTGCAATGGGAATGGTGAAACTTGAACATTGTGTCTCACAATGGACCTGTGTGGAGATCTTTTCAGTGAGGAACTCTTTTCTGTGAGGAGTTCTGTTCTTTTCTGTGAGGAGTTCTTTTCAGTGAGGAACTCTTTTCTGTGAGGAGGTCTTTTCTGTGAAGAGGTCTTTTCTGTGAAGAGGTCTTTTCAGTGAGGAGTTCTGTTCTTTTCAGTGAGGAGCTCTTTTCTGTGAGGAACTCTTTTCTGTGAGGAACTCTTTTCAGTGAGGAGTTCTTTTCTGTGAGGAGTTCTTTTCAGTGAGGAGTTCTTTTATTGGCCGAGGCGCAGGGACTGTTGCCGTAGTAACGCAGGTGCAGGTTATATTCGAGTTCACTCAAAGAACAGATGCAGAGGAAACGGGCTTAAAACATGACTTCCAGTGACTATTGTTGTGCAGAACTCTGTGAACCTGCCGTCGTAAACAGGACGGGAAGAAAGTGGCAGAGTGGTTAGTGTTGTTACCCCTGAGTGAAGAAGTTAAAAGTTAAATCCATATTGTACATCCACTTGAGGTTTGTATTTTTTGTTCTCCGGCCTCTTAGTCTAAGTTGTAGAATTACATAATTACAAGCTGGATCTGGGCTGGTGCTTTACTCGGGCTTTACTCTAACTACAGGTTGGGTCCGGTCTGTACTTTGAGCGAGCGACTTGCAGATCGTCTGTTACACCAACTACAACAACTGAGATGAGTATTTGACCGAAGCAGCGGCGTTTTACACGAGCTCACGCCATAAAACACGTGTAATGACATGAAAAAAGCACCACGGCTGTGTCCGGGAGAAACAGAAAACTCCTGTAGTTTTCATCTTCAGCCAATGTGTCTGTAAATACCACAGATCTGACACCAACGAACTTCATGCAGGAGCAGGATTTGAACCTTCAACCTTCAGGTCAGAGCCGTCACTGAAGCTGTTTCACTGGTTTCATTTGCACTAAACCATCAGCTGCTTCACTCATAAAATCCCACGTTCACTGGTCTCTGATGGTGTTTTATTTGAACTTTTGTATTCATGGATAATAAAAGTATTTACTGTCACACGTGTCGTTCTTTTTGCAGTTTGAACTCTTTCTTTCTGCCTGTTGGGCTCCAAAGACTCGCTGGTTCAGATGTTTTCCTCAAGCTGCAGTGGGAGAAGAACGTTGGGACTATTCTGGGGATTAAGACGATTCCAGGCTGTTTTATGCAACACTTTAGTCAAGTGATTGTTAATCCTCAAAGGCCTGAGTCTTTAGTCCAGATGTAGATTTGAGGGAGACATATTCTGCAAAATCAACGTCTATCTCTCCATGTTTAGCGTCTTAAAGCTGTTTAGAGTGATTCATGCATATTTGTTTAATCTGTTTCCTCATAAACGCCCTCGGCTCTGTGCTCACTTTGTTTCTTTGATTAACTTGTTTTTTAATGAATTTAGAAATTTAAAGATACAGCGACTTTCTAAAGGTGACACAGAACTAGAAAGTTAAAGCCAAACTTCAGAACTTTTTCCATGAGATAGACACGTTTTATACTGTGGAAAATTATCGCCACAGAACGTTTCCATGGAAACGAGCAGGAGGTTTGTGGAGATGTGAGTCGGACGCCTGTTTTTTTCAGTGCAATAAAAACAAACAAAACCACAAGCCTTAGTTTTAGTTTATTTTTTGGTGAAAAAGTGACTGACAGAAGATGCACTGACCAAACTCACCACTTTACTCTTTTTCTGAGTTATGTGAGTTTTGTACTAATGATGTAACAGGATCAGGTGACAGAGTGGTGGTGGTAGTAGTAGTAGTACTAGTAGTAGTAGTTTATATGTATGTAACTTGTTGTGCAGGAGGTCATAAACTCTTGCTCTCTCCTCTTATTCTCCTGAGGCTCTGCTGCTGGTGTGGCTCACGTTGGCCCCTAGTGGCTGAGGAGGGTAGTGCAGTGAAAATGTTCTGAAAATGTCCCTAAAACCGTAACATGACCAATTATTAGATTTTATTAGTTATAACAACAGACTTTATGTTTATTCAAGTTGAACACATATTTGGATTAAAGGTGCACTATGGAACTTTCTGCTTCTGGAGATGTTCTGCTCTACACTCAGAATGTTTTTACAGTGAAAACACTTATTATAAAATACATGCACAATATAGAAATGAAATCCTCCAGGTAAAAACATCTCCATGGAAACAAGCAGGTGACGCAGTGCAGCTTTAAAAACAGCAGCAAAATGACATTAAAGTGGATTCACTGGTCAGTTTATCCGTCTGATGAGTCCGAGTCTGATGAGTCTGATGAGTCTGATGAGCCTGAGTCTGATGAGTCTGAGTCTCTTCTCCCTCTCCTCTTCTCTCTCCTCTGGCCCATCCATCTCTTCTCTCCTCTTTCTCTCCTCCCTCTCACCCTCTCTCCTCCTCTCTCTCTCTCCTCTCCTCCTCTCTCTCTCTCTCTTCTCTCTCCTCTCCCCTCTGTCCCGTCCCTCTCTCTTCTCCTCTGCTCTCTCCTCCTCAAGGAGTCTCCTCTCTCCTCCTCTCTCTCTCTCTCCTCCTCTCCTCGGGGTCTGGTCCTGTCCGCTCCTCTTCTCCTCTCTCCTCTCCTCTCTCTCTCTCTCTCCTCTCCTCTCTGGCCCGTCCCTCTCTCTAGCTCCTCCTCTATCCTCTGTCTCCTCTGGCCCTGTCCCTCTCTCTCCTCCTTCTCCTCCCTCCTCTCCTCCTCTCTCTCCTCTCTCCTCTTCTCTCTCCTCTCTCCTCTCTTTCTCCTCTGGCCCGTCCCTCTCCCTCTCCTCTCCTCTCCTCTCCCTCGTCTCCTCTCTCTCCTCTCTCTCTTCTCTCTCTCCCCTCTCCTCTGGCCCGTCCCTCTTTCTCCTCCTCTCCTCCCTCTCTCCTCTTTCCTCTCCTCCTCCTCTCTCCTCCTCTCCTGTCTCCTCTCTCTCCCTATCCCTCTTCTCTCCTTTCTCCTCTATCTCCTCCTCTCTCCCTCTCCTCTCTCCTCTGGCCCGTCCCTCTTTCTCCTCCTCTCCTCCTCCTCTCTCTCCTTCTCCTCCTCTCCTCTCTCCTCTCCTCTCCTCTCCTCTCTTTCTGTGCCTCCCTCTTTCCGTATCCCTCTCCCTCTCCTCTCTCCCTCTCCTCTCTTCTCTCTCTCTCCTCTCCCCTCTTTAGCCCTGGCCCCTCCCTCTCCTCTCTCCTCCTCTCTCTCCTCCTCTTCTCTCTCTCTCTCCTCCCGCTGGCCCGCCCGTCCCTCTCTCCTCCCTCTCTCCTCTCTCTCTCTCTCCTCTCTCTCTCTCTCTCTCTCTCTCTCCTCTCTCGCTCTCTCCTCTTGGCCCGTCCCTCTCTCTCTCTCTCTCTCCTCTCTCTCTCTCTCTCCTCTCTCTCCTCTGGCCCGTCCCTCTCTCTCCTCCCTCCCTCTCCTATCCTCTCTCTCCTCACTCTCTCTCCCCGCTGGCCCGTCCCTCTCTCCTCCTCCTCTCTCCTCCTCTCCTCCTCTCCTCTCTCTCTCTCTCTCTCTCTCTCTCTCTCTCTCTCTATCTCTCTCTCTCTCTCTCTCTCTCCTCTCTCTCTCTCCTCCTCTCCTCTCTGGACCCGTCCTCTCTCCCTCTCTCTCTCTCTCTCGTCTCTCTCCTCTCCTCTCCTCTCTCTCTACTCCTCCTCTCCTCTCCTCTCCTCCTCTCTCTCTCCTCTCCTCTCTCTCTCTCTCTCCTCTCTGGCCCGTCCCTCTCTCCTCCTCTCCTCTCCTCTCTCTCTCCTCTCCTCTCTGGCCCGTCCCTCTCTCCTCTCCTCCCTCTCCTCCTCTCCTCTCTCTCTCTCTCTCCTCTCTGGCCCGTCCCTCTCTGTTCTCGTCGCTGATTGGCTGAAATCTCTCCTGTGGAATGGGCATCAAACTATTTAAATCGCACTTTGTCCCGGAGACTTTAAAAGCGCAGCTTTTAGCGGCAGGTTGTAGTTTTTCAGCGGCAGGTTGTAGTTTTTCAGCGGCAGGTTGTAGTTTTTCAGCGGCAGGTTGTAGTTTTTCAGCGGCAGGTTGTAGTTTTTTAGCGGCAGGTTGTAGTTTTTTAGCGGCAGGTTGTAGTTTTTCAGCGGCAGGTTGTAGTTTTTCAGCGGCAGGTTGTAGTTTTTCAGCGGCAGGTTGTAGTTTTTTAGCGGCAGGACGCAGGACTTTGCGCCAGGACCGTGTCACTTTGGGACTAATCACGTGTCGATGTGAGGGATTATCTGTGGATTTGTGTCTCGTTTTGGGGGATTTGGTTCGTTTTTTTCTGCTGTTTCGCTGCAGGTGAGTGCGCGTCACGTGACTCTTTATTTTGTGCTTGTTCGGTTCTTTTCGGCTCATTTTTTTTATTTTTATTTTTTTTTTTGTGACTGTGGGACTTGCAGCGGATCAAAATGAAGCTGCTGCTGCTGGTTTTGATGCTGTGGAGCTGTGACTGCGCCAGAGTCGCAGGTGAGTCTGAGTTTATGTTTTTTTTTTGTGGTTGGTTAAGTTAAAGGTTCCTCCTGCATGAACCTGAGTAAATGTAACAGTGAGCAGGAGGTGGAGGTGGAGGAGGTGGTGGAGGTGGAGGAGGTGGAGGAGGTGGTGGAGGAGGAGGAGGAGGAGGAGGTGGAGGGGCCCCTGAAGCTGTGACTTTATTTATTTTGGTTTGACTGGACTTTTATCACATCAGACTTTTCCTTCTTGTCAAAGACTCGTGACTCTCGTCTCCATGGAGACGGTAATGTTCCGTAGTGTGGAGAGATAAATAGGTGTAATGCCATTCTGGAATATTCCTCTCAGAACTTTCACATCCCAGATGTGCAGGTGGAGAAACCCCCATAAGAAAAGTGACAGGGTGCATCTTTAGTGCTGCCTTAACCCTAAACTGACCTGATAAAATAATAAAATCATCTTAAATAATCTCATCACTTTTCATCTTCAGCTCAGTTTGGACACTTCTTTTTATTTAGTCTAAATGTGTCATTTCTGTAGAAAAATCTGTCCAAACTAAAGAAAAACAAACGTCACATTTACACGTCACAAACTTTAAAGACACTTTAATTTATTTTATTCTCTTCAAATCCTCAGAGATTTAGAACAAATCAAAGAATCAGAGAAAATCTTTACAACAGAAACAGGACGAACAGAAAGAAGTGTGAAACAGAACTAAACCAGGACTAAACCAGGACTAAACCAGGACTAAACCAGGACTAAACCTGGACTAAACCTGGACTAAACCTGGACTAAACCTGCACTAAACCAGGACTAAACCAGGACTAAACCAGGACTAAACCAGGTCTAAACCAGGACTAAACCAGGACTAAACCAGGACTAAACCAGGACTAAACCAGGTCTAAACCAGGTCTAAACCAGGTCTAAACCAGGTCTAAACCAGGACTAAACCAGGACTAAACCAGGTCTAAACCAGGACTAAACCTGGTCTAAACCAGGTCTAAACCGGGACTAAACCGGGACTAAACCGGGACTAAACCGGGACTAAACCGGGACTAAACCGGGACTAAACCAGGACTAAACCTGGTCTGAATCAGGTTTAAACCAGGACTAAACCTGGACTAAACCTGGACCTAACTTAACCGGGACTAAACCAGGGACTACCTGGACTAAACCTGGTCTAAACCTGGTCTAAACCTGGACTTAACCTGGACTTAACCTGGACTAAAAACCAGGACTAAACCAGGACTAAACCAGGACTTAAACCTGGACTAAACCAGGACTTAACCTGGACTAAACCTGGACTAAAACCTGGACTTGGACCTGGACTTGACCTGGACTAAACCTGGACTAAACCTGGACTAAACCAGGACTTAACCTGGACTAAACCTGGACTAAACCTGGTCTAAACCTGGACTTAACCTGGACTTAACCTGGACTTAACCTGGACTAAACCAGGACTAAACCAGGACTAAACCAGGACTTAACCTGGACTAAACCTGGACTAAACCTGGACTAAAACAGGGTCTAAACCAGGACTAAACCAGGACTAAATCAAGTCTAACCAGGACTAAACCTGGACTAAACCTGGACTAAACCTGGACTAAACCTGGACTAAAACAGGACTAAACCAGGACTAAACCAGGACTAAATCAAGTCTAAACCAGGACTAAACCTGGACTAAACCTGGACTAAAACAGGACTAAACCAGGACTAAACCAGGACTAAACCAGGACTAAATCAGGACTAAACCTGGACTAAACCTGGACTAAACCAGGACTAAACCAGGACTAAAACAGGACTAAAAAACAGGACTAAACCAGGACTAAAACAGGACTAAACCAGGACTAAACCTGGTCTGAATCAGGTTTAAACCAGGACTAAACCAGGACTAAACCAGGACTAAACCTGGACTAAACCAGGACTAAACCAGGACTGAACCAGGACTAAACCAGGACTAAACCTGGACTAAACCTGGACTAAACCAGGTCTAAACCAGGACTAAACCAGGACTAAACCAGGACTAAACCAGGACTAAATCAGGACTAAACCTGGACTAAACCTGGACTAAACCAGGACTAAACCAGGACTAAACCAGGACTAAACCTGGACTAAACCTGGACTAAACCTGGACTAAACCTGGACTAAACCAGGACTAAACCAGGACTAAAACAGGACTAAACCAGGACTAAACCTGGTCTGAATCAGGTTTAAACCAGGACTAAACCTGCACTAAACCAGGACTAAACCTGGTCTGAATCAGGTTTAAACCAGGACTAAACCAGGGACTAAACCAGGACTAAACCAGGACTAAACCAGGACTAAACCAAACCTTGACTAAACCTGGACTAAACCAGGACTAAACAGGGACTAAACCTGGACTAAACCTGGACTAAACCAGGACTAAACCTGGTCTGAATCAGGTTTAAACCAGGACTAAACCAGGACTAAACCAGGACTAAACCTGGACTAAACCTGGACTAAACCTGGACTAAACCTGGACTAAACCAGGACTAAACCAGGTCTAAACCAGGACTAAACCTGGACTAAACAAGGTCTAAACCTGGACTAAACCTAGACTAAACCAGGTCTAAACCAGGACTAAACCAGGACTAAACCAGGACTAAACCAGGACTAACCAGGACTAAACCAGGACTAAACCAGGACTAAACCAGGACTAAACCAGGACTAAACCAGGACTAATCCAGGACTAAACCAGGTCTAAACCAGGTCTAAACCAGGTCTAAACCAGGACTAAACCAGGACTAAACCAGGACTAAACCAGGACTAAACCAGGACTAAACCTGGACTAAACCAGGTCTAAACCTGGACTAAACCAGGACTAAACCAGGTCTAAATCAGGTCTAAACCAGCACTAAACCAGGACTAAACCAGGTCTAAACCAGGTCTAAACCAGGTCTAAACCAGGTCTAAACCAGGACTAAACCAGATCTAAATCAGGTCTAAACCAGGACTAAACCAGGTCTAAATCAGGTCTAAATTCGGTCTAAACCAGGACTACTAAACCAGGTCTAAAACCAGGTCTAATCCAGGTCTAAACCAGGACTAAACCAGGTCTAAAACCAGGTCTAACCGGAGCTTCATGCCCTGAGGACTAAACCAGGACTAAACCAGGTTGAATCCAGGTCTAAACCAGGACTAAACCAGATCTAAACCAGGTCTAAACCAGGTCTAACCGGAGCTTCATGCCCTGAGACTAAACCAGGTCTAAACTGTTTCTAAAGTGACTAAATCGTCGGTTGTTGTTCGTCTTTAAAGTTGAATTCTGGACTTTTCTCGTGGGAGGTTCTTGGAGATGTTGTTGTTTTACTGGAATATTTCACATTACAGCCGAGTTTAGTCAATAACTGGTATTTTATTGCTACAAAAAAGCTTGAAAAAGATGTTTTGTTACTGTTGATTAGGGTTAGGGACTCTGTCGCCTCTCCACAGATCTGACCTGTAACTGTCCTCGTCTCTCGTGGATACTGTTTGTTTGACTGTAGTTTGTAGATTGTCCGAGACAAACTTATAACAATAAAACTGATCCACAGATATAACGAGAGGAGGTTTAATGGCACATTGTGGAACAGCCAGAGCAGCAGCAGCTCCACAGAGATGAAACCGTATCAGACCATCCCACAGGAAAAGTTCCGTAGTGCATCTTTAACTTTTCACATTTTCACCGCCAGAAACCCGCGACGACAACGACAGCGTGTACGACCTTTTCGAGCTGGTGCAGGTTCCCAAGAAGAACCACGGCGTGACTCTGGTGAAGGGAGACGACCCGTACAGCCCCGCCTACAAAATCATCAACCCCGAGCTCATCCCCCCTGGTGCCCGAAGCCGCCTTCAGGGACCTGATCGACACCGTCCACGCCGACCGGGGCTTCCTGCTCCCTGCTCAACTTCAAACAGTTCAAACGCACCAGAGGGAGCCTGCTGACCGTGGAGAAAAAAGACGGCTCCGGGCCCCGTTTTTGAGATCATCTCCAACGGGAAGGCCAACACCCTGGACGTGGTTCTGTCCACGGAGAACAAGCAGCAGGTGGTCTCCATCGAGGACGTGGATTTGGCGACGGGGCACTGGAAGAACATCACGCTGTTCGTGCAGGAGGACGCGGGCGCAGCTGTACGTGGGATGTGTGGACGTGAACACGGCCGAGCTGGACGCCCCGATTCAGAGCATCCTGACCCCAAGACACGCCCAGCCACGCCCAGCTGAGGATCGGGAAAGGGCGCGGTGAAGGACAGGTTTATGGTGAGTGACCATGATACTGTCATGATACTTCCCTCACCCCAGACACCTCCTCCAGCTCCTCCAGTGTTAGTGTGAAAATGTTTCTTGTTGAGATGTTATTAGTTTCAGTTTCGTTTTTGATGCTTCTCTGTCGCTCGTTGTTCTGCAAAAGGAGGGACAGTGTGGTGGGACACATAGGGGGCGCTGCAGAGAGCTTCCGAACAGCAGTTATTTGAACCTTTCATACAGGTAGGTAGTGTCCAGGAGAGGCCGCAAGACTGAAACATGCACGAATGATTCAGAAAACCAAAAAAAACACTTGAGGCCTGTGTTTGATGAGAGAAAAAAACATCGTGATGCTCAAAACTCACAGTTTGTGTCGTTCACATCCAAACCTCCTCCTGTGACTTCACTTCTCCAAACGACTGGACCAAGGACCTTCTTTAATGAGATCTTTAGTTTTTCTGAGTTCATTCTTTTGAAGAAGGCCCCTCTCTCTCTTCTTTATAGATGCCAACATTCCATTAAGACGTGTTTTACTGTCTCCTGTCGCACAAAGTCCACTGTGAGTCCAGTCGGAGCCAGAGCAGAGAGAACCCTCAAACATCTATATTTAGGAGTGATTTTGGAGCTTAGGTTTATAAAAATACTGCTACTTAAGGAGAGAGGCACAGACCGATGTTTAAAATATAGAAGATATTCACAGAGCAGAGGCAGGTTTTCTTGTTTTTTTTAATGAGATGTTCGGTGGGACAGTATCTGTGGGAAATATTTAGATTGAAGAAAAGTTGAACAGAAAAGTACAAAAAACAGGACGAGGTCTGAGCAACATCATCAACACAAAAGTCCAACCAAAATTCAGCAACAATTTCCTCCCAAGAGTCGTTTTTGTGTTTGAGAGCGTGATTATCGTTGGATGGTGCGATTATCGGGGGTTTAGACCTTCACGTCTCGTTTCTGGCTCAGACTCTGCTGCTCGTCTGTTGTTATGTTATTGATATGTCTGGAATGTTCCACAGTTCAGCCTCGGAGACACATTTTCCAGTGTGTTTTCTTTTTGCAATACAAACATCTGTAAAAAATAAAAAAAACTAAAGTCGACCCCACACTGTGGAACATTCTGTGCAACATAACGTCTCCATGGAAACAAGCAGGTGCAGAGATGTTACTCCAGGTGCCTGTGTAACTTCTCTGTTAAGTCCTTGTCTTTGTGGAGATGTTGGTAGATGTTCCACAGTGTCTCATTTTTACTCTGAGTGGGGTCGCCTCCCCACACAGATCTGGCTCCTGACAGTCGTCATGGGGACAAATAAGATGAGTGTTTCTTAAATTGTTGTAGTATTTGGTTCATTTTGAGATGAATCTATAAATATTTTCTGTCGTCCTTTGGCTGAATAATTGTTTTTAAAAAGTATTTTAAAATCTGGTTTAGTCTCATTTTCAACCTTTTCTAGACCTGCTTTAATCCTGATCTGTGACTGACATAGTCCAGGTTTGATCTGGTGATGCTCAGAAAGAAAATTCTGTCTTTGGTGTAAAACATTTGAGCAGCAGTGACACAGACAAACCCAGAAAAGTCACACCTTAAATGTAAAAAATGTCCCTGTAAACACTGTATATTCTACAGTTTAAGTCGACAAAACAGCTGCTTTTATTGGAAACTTTCACTGACAATAAACCCACATCGTGTTTTTTTCAGGGGGTCCTTCAGAAACGTGCGCTTCGTCTTTGGCACGACCCCTGGACGCCATTCTCCGAAACAAAGGCTGCAAGAACAGTGAGTAACCTGGATCTTTTTATACCAACACGTCTAATCCAAGTGTGTATCAAAAACACACGACTCAGACGCTGGTTTATGACAGAAGAACGCTCACGACACCGTGTCCAGGGCTGTGGTTTATGACAGAAGAACGCTCACGACACATCTCCAGGACTGTGGTTATGACAGAAGAACGCACACGACACGTCTTCAGGGCTGAGGTTTATGACAGAAGAACGCTCACGACGACGCGTGTTCAGGACTGTGGGTTATGACAGAAGAACGCTCACGACACCGTGTTCAGGACTGTGGGTTATGACAGAAGAACGCTCACGACACATCTCAGGGCTGTGGTTTAGGAGGAATGCTCCGTTCGAGCCAAACACTTTGTGTTTTTAGTAGAGATTTGGTAGCTGAGGACTGACAATTAATGATTATGTCACTAGAAATAAAGTTAGGAGCCGGGTAAAAACTATGTGACAGTCCCAGGTTTATATAACGGAGAAGGGTGAGGGCAGGTAGGGCATCTGGTGTAATCATAAAGAGTCAGTGGGGATGTTGAAGTAAATGGACTGTTCTAGATTTACCATAAGTCACAGACGTTCAGCAGGTTCCACATCAGTGACACTACCACACAACAGCTGCAGGTCGGGCATCTGAGGTAATCTGAGGTAAAGAGGAGAGTCATGAGCCGTTGAGGATTTACACAGATGTTAAAGATGCACTTTGTAACTTTTTGGTGGAGGCTACGTCTGCTGGCTCGTCTCCATAGAGCTGCTCAGGCTGAGGATGGAATGTCACACAGTGAGGCTTTAAGTTTATGTATGTCGAGGTGTTTTTTATAGTAACTTTAATGTCATAATGTGGAATATTCTAGGTAAAGCAAGAACATCTCCATGGAGACCACAAAGTTACATAGAGCACTTTATTCTGCTGTATTTTATTGAATGATTTGGAAACACATCCTGATTTATGATTTTATATATTTTTTTTTAGCTCTAACAAGTGGCACTTTGCTTTTGGAAAACATGAACGGCTCCTCCGCCATCAGGACGGAGTTCACCGGCCACAAGACCAAAGGTAAATCCGACGAAAGTGATCAAACTGTGTGATAAAAAGCACCTTTTTGTTGAGAAGTTTGTTTGTGTAGACCTGCAGATGGTGTGTGGCTTCTCCTGTGAGGACCTCATCAGTATGTTCAAGGAGCTGAAGGGGCTGGGGGTGGTGGTGAAGGAGCTCTCCAACGAACTGCGCCGCCTGGTGAGCAGCGAGTGTAATGACAGGTTTAAACCGTGTGATACGAGGAGGCGCCGGGGCCGTCCACGTAACATTTTTATGTTTTTACATTTGTGGATCTCGGTTCTTCTTCCAGACCGACGAGAACAAACTGATCAACAACCGCATCGGGATCCACAGCGGCGTCTGCATCCACAACGGCATCGTGCGGAAGAACAAGGACGAGTGGACCGTCGACAACTGCACCGAGTGTACCTGTCAGGTCAGCCGCCCGAACACCACAACCAGCACCATCACCTCCACAACCACAACCAGCACCATCACCTCCATGAATACAACCACAACCAGCACCATCACCTCCACCTCCACAACCAGCACCATCACCTCCATGAATACAACCACAACCAGCACCATCACCTCCACAACCCCCACAATCACCTCCATGAATACAACCACAACCAGCACCATCACCTCCACAACCAGCACCACAACCCCCACAATCACCTCCATGAATACAACCACAACTACAACACCCACAATCACCTCCACAACCACAACCAGCACCATCACCTCCACAACCAGCACCACAACCAGCACCATCACCTCCACAACCACAACCAGCACCATCACCTCCACAACCATCACCATCACCACAACCCCCACAATCACCTCCACAACCACAACCAGCACAATCACAACCACAACTACAACACCCACAATCACCATCACCTCCACAATCAGCACCACAACCAGCAACACAACCTCCACATTCACCTCCACAACCACAACCCCCACAATCACCTCCATGAATACAACCACAACAACAACACAACCAGCACCACAACCCCCACAATCACACCCACAAACCACAACCATCACCACAGCACCCAACTCCACAACAACCACCAACCAGAACCACAACCCCCGCTACAACTGCAACCGTATCCAACGCAAAAACTACACCTCCATAAATACAACCATAACCAGCACCATAAACCACAGCCCCCACTACAACTACAACCCGTATCCAACGCAAAAAACTACACCTCCACAAATACAACCCATAACCAGCACCATAACCACGACACTACAACTGTATCACCTCCACAAATACAACCATAACCAGAACCACTACTCATAACTACAACCAGCACCATCATCACAACACCCAACATAACCACAACCACTGCCACAAACCCTCACAACAACAAACACCACCACAGCCACCACCAACCAGAACCACCATAACTACACCCACAATTAACAAAAACACCACCACCACACGAGGCACAACCACAGCTCCACAGCAGACAGTGTATCTTTAGAGACACACTTCTCCACACCTTTTCTGGGTGTTTTTGGCGCTGTAATCTGCGCTGTAATGAGTATGTAGCACAGACTCGAGACAGAGGGGTCATTAGTCTCCTCCTCGGACAAAGTGGAAGGGCGGATTCCTTAAGTGCAGATAGTTGGCTAAGAATCTCCCTCATCCCCTCCCGGCTTTCTGTCCAGATGTACCTTCATTCAGGACACACAAACTACTCCTGTTTCCCTATTTTCCGTTGGCGATTAGATCCGGCAGGTTTTGCATACTTAGAGGCACTTGTTATCCGCGCAGAGAACCACACAGGTCGAGCAGCAACATGAGCCCAGCCCCACACTAAAGCCCTTTATACCGGCCTCATTCCTGGATAAGTGGACTCAAAGCAGGGGTTGTTCAGAAGAGGCTCCAGCGGCTGCGTTTGGCTCCGACTCGTGAGGAGGTGTGACGAGACGGTCGCACGTACGTGGAAAAAAGAGATGGAGATGAGTAGAGGAAAAGTAGAAGGAGATTAGGAGTTTGAATGATTCAGGGACAGGGCTGTGTACATCTGTCCAGGTCCTGCACACCAGGAACAATCTGAGGTATCTGTACTTTTTACGTATATTTGAGTGCAGAAATTTATACTTTCTACTACACTACTCTGGACTCCACTAGATTGAAAAAATAGAGGTTCTACTGAAATGAGGAGCTTAATTAAATACAACATATATGTAAGTAAAAATAAAAAAAATAAAAAACAGGAATTGTTTTTTTTTTATTTATTATTTTTGGTCACAATTGTTAAACCAAACATCAAAGCCTGCGTAAAAGACTTTTACTGTTTTTTACTCTAAAAGTGCATTTTTAAAGAAGTACTTCAGTCGTTTACTCAGGTGGTTAAACCATGACAAACAAAGGTTTAAAATATTGCAGTAATTCTAGACTTTTGAGTTTCACTAATGCCGTGTTTATGCTAATCCCACTTTATCTGTTGCAGAATTCGGCTACTGTGTGTCGTAAGATCTCCTGTCCCCTGATCCCATGTGCAAACGCTACAGTTCCTGACGGAGAGTGCTGCCCTCGCTGTGGCACACGTGAGTCACTTCTGCAGCTAAAAATGAAAATGTGTGGTACAAAACGATACTTACAGGGCTGTACCTCTGAGAGCATTAACTCTACATTATCTCTACATTATCTGTACATTATCTCTACATTATCTTTACATTATCTCTACATTATCTCCACATTATCTCTACATTACCTCTACATTATCTCTACATTATCTCCACATTAAGTCTACATTATCTCTACATTATCTCTACATTACCTCTACATTATCTCTACATTATCTCCACATTATCTCTACATTATCTCTACATTACCTCTACATTATCTCCACATTATCTCTACATTATCTCCACATTATCTCTACATTATCTCTACATTACCTCTACATTATCTCCACATTATCTCTACATTATCTCCACATTATCTCTACATTACCTCTACATTATCTTTACATTACCTCTACATTATCTCTACATTATCTTTACATTATCTCCACATTAAGTCTACATTATCTCTACATTATCTCTACATTATCTTTACATTATCTCTACATTATCTCCACATTATCTCTACATTATCTTTACATTATCTCCACATTATCCCTACATTACCTCTACATTATCTCCACATTTTCTCTACATTATCTCTACATTATCTCCACATTATCTCTACATTACCTCTACATTATCTCTACATTATCTTTACATTATCTTTACATTATCTCTACATTACCTTTACATTATCTTTACATTATCTCTACATTATCTCCACATTATCTCTACATTACCTCTACATTATCTCTACATTATCTTTACATTATCTCTACATTACCTCTACATTATCTTTACATTATCTCTACATTATCTCCACATTATCTCTACATTATCTTTACATTATCTCTACATTATCTCCACATTATCTCTACATTATCTCCACATTATTTCTACATTATCTCTACATTATCTCTACATTACCTCTACATTATCTCTACATTATCTAAACCTGGACTAAACCAGGTCTAAAACCAGGTCTAAACCAGGACTAAACAGGACTAAACCAGGTCTAAACCAGGACTAAACCAGGTCTAAAACCAGGACTAAACCAGGTCTAAACCAGGTCTAAAACCAGGTCTAAACCAGGACTAAACCAGGACTAAACCAGGTCTAAACCTGGACTAAACCAGGACTAAACCAGGACTAAACCAGGACTAAACCAGGTCTAAACCAGGACTAAACCAGGACTAAACCAGGTCTAAACCAGGACTAAAACCAGGACTAAACCAGGACTAAACAGGGCTGTTAGAACTTTTTCTTTTAAGTCTGAATTCCAGGCTTGAGCTAAGTGACTGTTTCTTCAATAATCCCACATTGATTTGATTTACTCTTAAAAGATGGAAAACATATAATTCACATTTTGTGCTACATAAAACTCCACCCAAAGCAAATATTATTTCAACAACGACAAGTTTAAAGTGGCTCTACAGTCGAAACTCTGCAACTGAGCCAAACGTCTAAAAACTAAATTGAACCTAATTGACCAAAATTGTCAAAATGTTAAAATTGCCTGGTGTAATGTGGGACTATACGATGTAATGACACAATGACAGATTTCTCTGCCTTTTTCCCCTTGAAACCAAAAGAAATGAGAAGTAGCTGAAAGTCCTCGTACATCCAGGGTCATGTTTTCACAGGCCGTTTCCTCCTAAAGAAAAACTTCATTCATTGTGCCGTTATTGGCTCCGAGGGGGAACAGTGCAGCTACTATTCTGACTCAAACACATAGAGCAGTGTCTGTGTCTAAAGCAGCGGCGTTCTGCAGCGCGAGAGACGCCAAATAATCAGAGTAAGGACTCAGACTAAAACAGGACGAAGAGAAAAGACCCGTCTGCTCAGTCATGATCTCCACTTTACACGAGCTCCACGTCCTGAGAGACGCGACGCACAGAGTATTTATACACAAAATATCATACGAGTGTGTTGATTAAAAACTGGAAAAAAAAGGAAATATACTTTAAGATTTAATCAGCATCACTTTCGCTTCATCTGGGGCTAATTTAGACCTAATTTCTGACTCAAATGTTTCTGAGACGGTGTGAAGGTCAAACTCATGCTCCACAAACGAGTCGTGTCTTTGATTCTCTCTGTTCTGCTCCAGGTTATTTCACACCTGTTTTTGTCCTGGGTTTTATTCTCCGTGACTATTTTCGATCTGATTTAGTCAAACCTCATATCATTTTATTTGTGAAGGTGACGCTTTGTTCTTTAATAACATGTTTTCACGCGTCACAGTCGACTCGTGTTGATAATATGAACTTTCCTGTGTCTCTGCAGCGAGCGACTACGCGGAGGACGGTGGTCTCCCTGGTCTGAATGGACTCATTGTTCGGTTGTCGTGTGGGCAGGGCATCCAGCAGAGGGGGCGGAGCTGCGATCGTATCAATACAACTGTGAGGGCACCTCCGTCCAGACCCGGGACTGCTACCTGCAGGAGTGTGACAAGAGATGTAGGTTCAGCCTCCTCTGTTGAGATAATGTGATTTATTTTAAACCACAGACATAAAAAATCACACAAAAGAACTTTACTCTCAGTTTAACCAGGAAAACACAAAGGTACTTCTGAAGAGGCTGAGGTTTTACTGCTCCGGGGGAGGTGGGGGTTTTAGGAAGGTGGAGGGTACTTCTGAAGTTTGGGGAGAGAGAGGTGCATTTATGTGAATATCCTTAGACTGGTTCATACCGGTGTTCTTTACTCTGAGTCGGCTCGCATCTCCACAAACCTGACTCCTATTTGGCCTGGAGTAGGAGGGTTTTAAAGCAACATCATCTCCATGGAGACAAGCTGGTAGCACTGGAAAAGTTACATAATGCACCTTAAAATATATCTATAACATCCCAGCCCAGAGGATCACATATCGGCTCTTTGTGCAGCTCTGTCTGAAGCAGTTTCCCTCCAACAGTGTCGTGTTTGTGCTTCTCTCAGTTAAGCAGGACGGCGGCTGGAGCCAATGGTCGCCCTGGTCGTCCTGCTCCGTCACGTGTGGGGCGGGCGTCATCACTCGCATTCGCCTCTGCAATTCCCCACTCCACAGCTAGGGGGCAAGGATGTGCGTGGGCGAGGGCCGTCAGACGGAGAAGTGCCAGAAGTCGCCGTGTCCCAGTGAGTCACAGTGTTTTATCTGGTGAATATGTTAGAGCTGCTGCACTTTAAACCCCCGTTTCACCGGGACACGCCCACTGCTACTTACCTCGTTTTGCCCTATTCCACTGATTGTCCATCTAGTGGTGGTTTAAAGTAACGTACTGTCAGTCGAACCGGCCCAAAGAACTTTAACATGATCTTTGTTCTGTCAAGTTCAATGGAATGGGGGGGGGGGGGGGGGGGGGGAGGGGTGGGGGGTGGGGGGGGGGGGGGGGGGTGGAGGGGGGGGGGGGGGGAGGGGGGGGGGGGGGGGGGGGGGTGGGGGCGGGGGGGGGGGCGGGGGGGGGCGGGGCCGCCATGGGGGGGGGGTGGGGGGGGGGGGGGGGGGGGGGGGGGGGTGGGGGGGGGGGGGGGGGGGCGGGTGGGGCCAGGGGGGGGGGGGGGGGGGGGGCGGGGGGGGGGGCGGGGGGTGGGGGGGGGGGGGGGGGGGGGGGAGGGGGGGGTGGGGGCGGGCTGGAGGCCCCTGGTCGCCGTGGGAACACCTGCTCACTCACCTGTGGGGGCGGAGTCCAGACCCGAAAACGTCATGTGCAAAAAACCCGCCCCCCAAACACGGAGGCAAAGAGTGTGTGGGCGGGGCCAAGGACACTCAGATGTGCAACAAGAAACCCTGCCCCATCGGTGTGAGACTCTGCCCGTGTGGACTTTACTGTCCAGTACTTCATGGTACTTCATGGTACTTCATGGTACTTCATGGTACTTCATGGTACTTCATGAACCTGATTTACGGATGTTTCAGATGGATGTCTGTCCAACCCCTGCTTCGCCGGAGCTAAGTGCAGCAGCTTCACCGACGGAACCTGGAAAGGCGGAAAAATGCCCCGTCGGCTACACCGGGAACGGCATCAAATGTAAAGATATCGATGAGGTAATTTTATACTATTACTTAAATATTATCCTCGGCACTGCGGGTACTCAAAGTAAAAATACTTTCATGACTAAATGTTCGTCATTAACCTCTAAAATGATGGAGCCGAGGACAGACGAGACGAGACTTTTAAACATCAGGAGGAAGAGGAGGAGTCTCTTTATTACAGCTGAAATGTGATGGGTCGAGGGATAGAAGTCGCTGGCTGTGATTGGCTGATAATGACACGGGCGACAGGAAGTTAAAAGAACATGTTTTTACTACATTATAAACATTCTGCTCTGTTTTTACTTTATATTTTCTTTATTGAATGTAAAGTTAAACACGTTTTTATTTGTTTAATCTCAAAAAAGTTATGTTTCGTATTTAGTTGCGTTAGTTTTTCATTTTTTACCCGTAGGATTCAGTGCTGTGTCGTCATTTTTATACAAAATTTTAAAAAGTCCACTGATCACTTTTTTTTTAGATCAATATTGTAACTTAAAATGTCCAAAATATAAAATGATCCAAGTCAGATTAGATTTAAATCACTCAAAAGCACAGTATGTCTCTCCTTTTAAGACCCTCTCCTGACTCGTCCTTGTCCAGTTTCATTATTTTACTTTAACATCGTGTGATTTCCGTCTCGTGGACAGTGTAAGGAGGTTCCAGACGCCTGCTTCGAAGTTTCAGCGGAGTCCACGCTGTGAGAACCACCGAGCCCGGGGTACAACTGTCCTGCCCTGCCCTCCCCGATACTCCGGACCGCAGCCGTTTGGCAAAGGCGTGGAGTACGCAGCCGCTAATAAACAGGTGAGTCCAGCCCTGTGCACTTAAGCTCACACCACATCACACAAAGGTCAAAGTCGTGACCAAGTAAACAGCTATTGGCGCGGGATAATCATGGTCGTCTGGACACGGATGAGCTGAAATACCTCTGTAGTTATTTGTTACGTTTGTTTAGTTTTGCTTTGGGCTTTAGGGTGTGTTGTGAAAGAGGAAATGGAAAAGCTTTGAATCTGCTTCTAGTTTGAAGACATTAATCCCCAGATGCAGTTTTTTGACGGATTTTCCAGGAACACGATGTAACAGCTGCAAAATGTGGATCTATATTTAATCTATTGTCTCGCCATCACAAGGGCCTGATTTAATCAGAGGTAATCATGGTGTAATTATGGGATTATTATAAGAATCTTACATGTTTTCAGCTCTTAAGACACATTTAAAAGTGTTTTTTAAATTTCTCATTTCATTTCACAATAACTTGACTCTAACGTCAGACGTGGAACTTTTCAGAGTCGTTTTGGAAACCAAACCTTCTCTTCAGTAGTTTGAGCGTAGGTGTGAGGTTGTACTTAGTAATATTACTTTGAAATAACGTTAGTGAGTTTAGTTTTGGCTCTTCTCTCCTCGGTGTGATAACGTTTGTATACCTTGATCCGTAGTTTTTCAGTTTAACTTTCATGACTCTCCTCAGGTCTGCACTCCTCGGAACCCGTGTCTGGACGGGAGTCACGACTGTAACAAGAACGCTCGCTGTAAAACTACCTGGGACACTTCGCCGAGCCCATGTACCGCTGTGAGTGTAAACCCGCTACGCAGGCAACGGCCACATCTGCGGAGAGGACACGGACCCTGGACGGGTGGCCCAACGCCGACCTGGTGTGTGTGTGTGAGAGAACGCCACGTACCACTGCAAGAAGGTACGAGTCTGTCGCGGGGTTCAGAGTGAAACATGAGGACAGCTGTGAAAGTGCATGAGCCTCGAGACGTCCTCCTGGCTTTAGTTTATCTCAGATCTCCGTGGGCCGCGTCCGGCCCTTGCCCTGGTTTATTGGTTTATTCCAAACAGGTTTCTTATAATATTAGGACAGCAAGAAGTAACAGTTTACAGAAGCCCCCATCAGCAGTGATCTGCTGCTCCGTGACTCAGGGGGAAAATAATCACCCAGCCGCTTGTTTCACAGCTGGAGCTAAAGCCTCATGTTTGCTTCGCAGTAAAGACTGGGAGATATTCTGGGGTAACTAAGTCTAGTGTTAAGGGCTTTGTTGGTGGGTTTTAGCAAAGCAGATCGACCAGGGGTAAGTATTACAGAAGTGTAAATATGCACAATATTTACAGGGTATCTGAGTTTGTTTAGGATAACTGCCCCAACCTTGCCCAACTCTGGACAACTGGAAGATTACGATAAAGACGGAAGGAATCGGAGGGACGCCTGCGACGACGACGATGATAACGATGGTATTCCTGATGATCGGGTGGAGTGACAGAAAAACCATCAGCCAACGTCTGAAATATCATGAAAAGGTGATGTTTTTGAAAGGGCATCTGGCCTTAAAACTCAGTAAAACGTCTGCAGGACAAACTGCCACGTTCGTCTATAACCCTCGTCAGTACGGACTACGGGACAGAGACGACGTGGGAGACCGCTGCGACAACTGCCCCTACAACAGTAACCCGACCAGGACCGACACCGACAACAAACGGAGAAGGAGACGCCTGCGCCCCTGTGGACATCGACGGAGACGGTGAGACCAAAAACACGGCACAAGTCACACTAAAGACTCTGTTTAAATGAGGAAAAAACGGTTTGGCAACTGGCAAAAAACTACAAAATATAGAGTCGCTCAGAGGAGACAGCATCTGCACAAGAGAAAAGAGAGGAAAAAAAAGATGAAAACTGTCCATTCACTCCCAGAAACTTCAGATCAGTGCTTCCTCCTTCTGCTCTGGATAAATATCCTTAGAAAACAAGTAGTAAATCGGGTCGACTAAGACGACACTGACAGAAAAATGGGACTGAATGACCTCAGCCCCAGAGCAAGAGTCAGAGTAGCTTTTTGTCTGGGAGGAAAAATGAATTTGCTCGACTCCTACAGCTGTGTCCCTAACGATGAGCTACAGAAAACCAGAGATGTGTTCAAATCATCCCTTCGACAAACACAAAAGAAATGGATCAAATCATTCTTTACTGTACAAAGTTTCTGTTTCTTGAATATAACCAGGTACAATTATATACAGTATCGAGAATCAGATACTGAAAAACTAGTATTAAAAACTAGATCTCATTTGAGCAGGTTAAAAAGTCCCATTCTAAGGACAGAAAATGAACCTTTCCTGAACATCTTTAGATGATCCTGAGCTGCATCAGACACACAGGCGAGTGTTCGCTCACACAGATGTAAGACACAGGGTAATGGACAAGCAAGTTTAACCCAGATCATTTCCTTTGTCACAGGGATCTGGAACGGAAAGGACAACTGTCCTTATGTGTACAACGTGGGACCAGCGCGAGACAGACAGGAGGAGGAGGGGGGACCATGTGCGGACAACTGCCCTTCTGGAGCATAAATACCGACCAGGTGTGTGGACCCGGGCTGGGCGAGCTTCCAGTCGTAATCCCCCATCCCCGTCTGTGGCTCTGCGTACACCTCTGTGCTCACTCCTCACGCGATGCTAAGAGCCGGCGGGGCAGATGGGCTCAAGTAAGTGCTGTGGTGGGGGGGGCGAGAGGGCGCATTTTCAATGGGCCCCTTTGAGGTTAGTGGGTGGGGTATATTAGCAGAGGCAAACAAGGTCCCGGATCAGTCCACCTGTGCCCAGATACACTGGGGCCGAGGAAATAATGTGATGACAAGCGGGCGAGAGGGGGTGCCTGATTGGGCCGCGGGAACGCAGTCAGACGACTGGTGCCTTTCGAAACACAGGGCTTAGCCATTTAAGGAGCTAAAGACAGAAGATAAGGACGTAACGTGGTCTTAGGATTAATTGATAAACATGGATCACATATGCTCAGCTGCAAAACCATCACTCTGGAATATTCTCAGGGTTACATTTTATCCCACGCTTGGGAAAATTTATAAATAAAGAACAACATTTTCCATGGAAACACGAAGGAGTCCGTGGGAGACGTGATGAGTCTGCGGGATGACACAATGCTAGAATCTAAATTCATTCGTTATTCTTTACAGGTCTCGAACTAACAAGTTGCATACTGTGGCTTTATTTATGTTTATTGTCTTATATTGATTTATTGGAATAGGGACACTGCCATCCGACAGTAGTTACAAAACGAAAACATTGACAAGCGATGATGATTGCAGAAGACATGAGGGTTATGGCAAGAGCAAATTTCAGGCCCCCGTCTGCTGGTACGGGTTTTTTACAATGACCTAAGTGTGCAAAGCGGAATTAGATAAAACACATCCATTTAAAATAGTTCCATCAGAGCCCAAGGGCCAATTAACACGCACACGTTCGCTCCCACTCACCGACATGTCAAATCACGTATTACCAGCGTGGGGAACAGTGTGAGTCTACTTCAAGACAGTTCGTAACCCCAGAGGTAAACTATTTTTTAACTCAGAACATGTTCTTTCATTTCAACGGGCGTGACTGAGTCCCACAGTTGCAAGCTCTGGGTATTGAAAAGGCCAGGACGGTCAAATAACAGGCTAAGCACTTGTGGGATTTTACAGTTCGTCTTGCCCCTTCGGTGCTTGCTGTTAGTCTTGGTACAAATTGTCACGGAGTGAATTCTGGGGGCAAGTTATAGTTAAGTTACTAGTTGAAATGAAAAAAGCCATCTGGCAGATTGAACGGAGAATGTAGTTGAGATAAAAACTAATAATATCAATATTATCAGTTTAACGTAGATATACCAGAGGGCGGCCGGTTAAGCCTCAACGAAGCCTGTATTTACCTCGGACTGTCTTATATACTCGCCAACCAAACCACAGTCGCATCTTGTTGGATTTAGAGTTAAGTTCTTATTGTATTTTATGGATCTCAGATTGACAAGGCCGGATGTCTGACGACGAACCGTTGTTGGGGACAAAATGGCGACAGCAACCAGGAAATCGACGAGGGACGGCCGTACCAGAAACAACCTGGACAACTGCCCCTACATACCCACCTGCAAACCAGGGCCTGACCACGACAAGGACGGCAGGGAGCGCCTGCGAATGCGACGCAGACCGACGACCAACGGACGGACATCCCCGCGGACAAGGACAACTGCGCCTTGGGCCTCTTCAACCCCGGCCCAGCTCGACTCGGTACGGTCAGAAAACCTTGTACTGGGTGTTGTTAGGGCCTTGTCTCATAGGTTTGATTTTTTAAATACAAAAAGCCGGGGGAACGAAAGGTGAAGAGTAGGAAATAGGACAAGAGTGATCAATCGAGAACGTAAGGAGAACACGTGAAATGACCTTAAGTAAGGAGACAAGAGAGGGGAAGAGCCAGCCCAGGTTAGAAAGAGAGAGGAAAGAGGGAGGGAACATTCAGCTATTTTGCTGTGAAGTCCCATGGTGAGAGAAATAGACGTTTCTCGTAAATCAGGTGTCATCGTTTCCCTTAAGCGAGGCGTGGAGACGCCTGCAAAGACGACTTTCGCCAGGACAACCGTGACGGACATTCTTACGACGTGGGTCCAGAGAACTTTGAAATCAGTGAGACGGACGTCAGAAAGTTCCAGAATGGTTCCTCTAGGACCCCCAAAGGCACCTCTCAGATCGGACCCACCTGGGGGTCCGGACCAGGGGCAGGACGATGTCCAGGGACCGTCAACTGTGGACCAATGGGCATCGCCAGTCGGTTGCGTTTACATTTTGTTGTTAGCACATTCAGCTTAGGGGGGACTTCAGATATGGAAGAAGGCTGGGACTCTCCGTTTTTAGTTTTTTCTTCAGTATTATTAAATGATTTCTGTATCAATATCTCGGAATAGCCGGTTTTATGTCTCGGTGATGAAAAATGGCTTTGCTCTATTATCCACAACATGTTCATAAACTTCTCCCTGCTGCAGACAAGCACGAGCCATTCGGCGGGAGAGCTAGCTCGATATAGGTATCATATTTGAAATTCTGATTGTTCAAATTAATATCAGCCAGAGCGAGGGCCGCGCTGTGCCCATGAACATTCATTATAGAATCCAAACCAGACTCAATGAAAGTACAAGACATTTGGTGGATAATAATGTTGAACTGGAGGTCATTATATAATAATTGTGACTTCACCCCTGCATTATCCAGGTTATCACGAGTTTCAACGCTGTGGACCTTCAGCAGGGAACCTTGCTTCCACTAACACGGAGCGGGACGCGACCTACGGCGGAGTTGTGGCGGGGTACCAGTCCAGCTCCAGGTCTAACGTGGTTCAGTGGAAGCAGATCACCCAGACCTACTGGTCCAAACAAACCCACCAAGGCCCCAGGTGGCTACTCAGGCCTGTCCATCAAAGTGGTGCAACTCCAACCACGGGCCTGGAGAGCACGAGGGAAACGCCTGTGCAACGGGAACACACTTGGACCGGGTGAGAGGCAGGGGGGCGTCGCACTGGGGGGTGAAGGGTTCTGTACCCAGGGCACGGTGAAGGAGTGAAGAGACGGGGCTCGGGTTGCAGAGAGGGGACCGGGTTGGAGAAGGGGCCGTGGTGCAGAGAGGGCCCTCACGAAGCTG
>JAIEZT010001414.1:46887-108629 GCA_019594935.1 Periophthalmus modestus
ATTGAGTATTAGGTGTAGTATTAGGGTGTAGTATTAAGGGGTGCTAGTATAGGGTTTAGTATTGAGGTGCAGTATATAGGGTTGTAGTTTAGGGTGTAGATATTAGGGTGTAGTATTAAGGTGTAGGGTGCAGTATTGAGTATTAGGGTGTAGTATTGAGTATTCGGGTGCAGTATTAGGGTGTAGTATTAGGGTTGTAGTATTAGGGGTTGGGGAGTAGGGTGTAGTCTTCCAAACCTGTGTGAAACAGTATTTTTTGAAGAATAATCTGGAGGAAGTGCAGGGTGGTGGGCCTGGGTGTGTGGTGGGTGGGGGGTGGCTGGGTTTGGGTGTGGGGTTGGGCGATGTGTAAAGTGGAAGGTGCAGGGTGATAATGGGGGTTGGAAGTGGTTGCCGGTCACAAAGTCCGACACGAGGTGAGGCGGAGACGGGGGCGTGGGTGGGCTGAGAACGAGGACAGGGGGAGCAGAGACGGGGCGGGAGCTGAGACGAGAGGGTGGACGGGGGTGACGGGGCGAGAGACTGGGCGGGTTTGGAGCTGAGGGGGGGGGTGGAGCAGAGCCGAGACCCGGGTGGAGCGGATGGACTAGGGGTGAGCTGAGAGAGAAGGGGGAGGGGTGGGGTGAGCAGAGAACGGGTGGTCGGGGGGTGGAGCTGAGACGGGGGCGGGGTGGAGCTGAGACTCAGCGTGGTGGAGCCGAGACGTGGCCGGGTGAACAAGAGACGTCTCCTATAATTCATCAAATACAATTAAACTAATGTGTAAACTTACTGGCTTTCTTAACTGTTTTTGAGTTGGGTGCAGGAGATTTGTTGATTAGAAACTTCTGCTGCCTGTTGTGCAGTTACTGTTTGCCATGGTGTTCTTCATGTAGAGTTGGTTTTACAGAGTGGGAACTAGACCTCCAGCCGGGTACTTCCTGAGAACCCGGAAAGAGGTCTGGAGGTTGCAGCTGTTTGACAGTTTGAAGGGGGTTCACATTTTTTGGGTAGTCCTGTTCATAACTAAAATGACTTGTTTTACCTGAGTTAATGTTGTTGCCTCATGAAAAAAATGGAACTAATGTTTTAATTTGTGTTTGATCGAGTCCTCGAAACTGCTGTTTAAATTTTCCTGGATTGTTATGTCAATGCAGAAACCTGGTAGTTCTCTGCTCAGTTAATTAAGCCTCATAAAGCAGCGTGTCTGAGCATTGTGTACGTCAGACGTAGGACTTACAATTGTTGTTAAATAAATTAATAATCCAAACACGTTTTCTTCCCTCTGTCAACCAGTGGGGGGCGCTCAAAAACCTAATACCAGAACAGAGAGAGTGTGAACTGACGCAAAAATAACATGATGTGTGTCAATTTAAATATTATGAATCTGAACCACAGAACGTGGAAAGACGTGACTGAGACACAACAGCTTTCAGCTTCCCCACTGAAGAGCAGAACAGGGTCACGAGTCTGATACGAGTATCATGGCAACGGAACTCCAATCAGGGCGAGGGCGGTAAAGGTACCGCCCCCTTCTGGCCTTGCTTATATCGTGAGTTAAAATAAAAAAATAAAAACCCCAGGATCATGTAGAGGATTAATCTGAACATTAAGACCACAACATGAGTCTTGAAGCAGCAGAGACAGAGAGACCACAGTTTTTTTCATAGAAAAGTGAATGGGAGTCCAGACAAGCAGCCGCAGGTTAGCGACGCCCATTTATATAAACAGTCCACGGTCAGGGATAAAATATTGATATAAACTAAGACGTGGGCGAAAAGGTTGGCCACCTGTTCCACATCTGGAAATTGTTTCTTTACAACAGAATTTAGATAGGACGAGGGCTTTTATTCGGGGATTTGTCTTTTTGTCTGGTGTACTTGCATTTTTGTAGTAGTATGATGTGTACTTGTATGAAGTATGGGAAACACTTGCAGGTCTGTGTGTTGTCGTGTACTTGTAGTGTACTCCCTGTAGTATTGTTGGTCGTTTGAATGGTAAGTACTCTGTAGTAGTGTGCGTCGTGTACGTTGGTACTCTGTAGTATGTGTGTGTGTAATTGTGGTACTCTGTAGTATGTGGTGTCGTGTAATTGTGGTACTTTGTAGTATGTGTGTCGTGTACTTGTAGGTACTTTTGTAGTATTGTGTCGTGTACTTGTGGTACTCGGTAGTAGGGTGTGTCGTTAGTGTGGGACTCGAGTAGTATCGGTGTGTCTGGTGTAGTGATGTAGGATTCTGTAGTATGTGTGTCGTGTACTGTGTGTTGTTGTACTTGTAGTACTTGTAGTATGTGTGTCGTGTACTTGTAGTACTTTGTAGTATGTGTGTGTTGTACTTTGTAGTATTGTGTGGTTGTACTTGTAGTACTTTGTAGTATGTGTGTTGTACTTTGTGTATGTTGTCGTGTACTTGTAGTACTTTGTAGTATGTTGTTGTGTACTTTGTAGTATGGTGTGTCGTGGACTTGTAGTACTCTGTAGTATGTGTGTCGTGTACTTGTAGTACTCTGTATTATGTGTGTCGTGTACTTGTAGTACTCTGTAGTATGTGTGTCGTGTACTTGTAGTACTCTGTAGTATGTGTGTCGTGTATTTGTAGTACTCTGTAGTATGTGTGTCGTGTATTTGTAGTACTCTGTAGTATGTGTGTCGTGTACTTGTAGTACTCTGTAGTATGTGTGTCGGTACTTGTAGTACTCTGTAGTATGTGTGTCGTGTATTTGTAGTACTCTGTAGTATGTGTGGTCGTGTACTTGTAGTACTCTGTAGTATGTGTGTCGGTGTTTTTGTAGTACCGCTGTAGTATGTGTGTCGTGTATTTGTAGTACTCTGTAGTATGTGTTAGTCGTAGATTTGTGTACTTCTTGGTTTATGATCCGTTTTCAATCTTCACATTCTTCTCGGGGTCTGAGCTGCAGGACTTTCTGTTTTTCTGTTATTGATGAAGTACTTTTTAAAATAAAAAACTTTTAAAGTTAAATACTTTTGTTAAACACATACTCTGAGTTTTTCTTTTCATGAATTAACAGTTTTTAAAGTCGTCTGTGTGGAGTATTTTTTCTGGAAGGTTCTCCACCTGTTGTCTCTGTGGAAAAATGTTTCCGCAGGCGGCTTTAAAACTTATAATCACAGTGCAGTTGTATTATGTTTGCTTCTGTGTTCATTTTTGTTTGTGGTTGCGTGTGCGTCTTCGTATCTTGTGGTTTTGTGTCTGTGTGTGTTGTGTGGTTTTGTTTGTGTGTGTGTGTTTTGTCTTGTGGGTGTGTGTGTGGTGTCTTGGTGTGTGTGTGTGATATGTGTGGTGTGTGTGTCTTGGTGTGTGTGTGTGGTCTGTGTGTGTGTTGGTTTGTCTTTGTGTTTGGTGTGTGTGTGTGTGTGTGTGTGTGTGGTGTGTGTGTGTGTCTTGTGTGTGTTTGTGTCTTGTGTTTGGTCTGTGTGTGTGTGTGTGTGTTTGTGTCCTTGTGTCTGTGTTGGGTTACCCAAGTACACCACACATGTTGTATAAGTACCTGTTGAGGTCAAAATACATCCTGTTTCCTTTTCTGTTATCTGAATTTTAAATCCAATCAACTCAAATCCACTGTTATGTATATAGCACATTTTCATAAACAAATTTGCTTCAAAGTGCCTGGCACAAAGACACAGTGACTAAAAATAAAAAATAAAACAGAACACAATGAAATAAATAGATCTGTTTTGAATTTCACTAATTCTTAAAAATAAAAATCAGTAAAATCAAATAAGAGCAACTCTATAAAAATGCAAAAAAAAAATAAAAAAATAAATAAAATGTACCTAAAATCAAATATAATACAATACACACATAAAAATAAATTTAAAAAAAAACACACAAGGACCACACAAACTAACGGTGTTGTTAAAAGCAGAGAAATAAAGGGGGCCTTAAGACGAGACTTAAAACACTCGACAGTGGGGAGCTGTTCGAACGGGGAGGGGGCAGGGCGTTCCACAGTTTAGGTCCAACCACAGAAAAAGGCCTCTGTTCCCTCTGGTTTTGAAGTCTGGTCTTAGGCACCACGCGATGGAGATGGCCCTCAGACCTCAGAGGCGCGACCCGGGGGTGTCACATCTGGATAGATTGCGGTCGAGAGTGTAAGTCCGGGGCACAACAAGTCATTCAAAGCTTTAAAAACAAACAATAAAATCTTAAAATTAACCTCTAAAATTAAGTTAACAGGAAAGGCCAGTTGCAAAGACAGCAAGAATTGGTGGATGGTGATGAGGATCAGTTTTTTGGGTTCTTAAAAGTCGTGCAGCAGAGTTCTGGACTAACTGCAGTCGGTTCTGGGTTAAGAGCGAGTTTTGTGAAATGCCCGAAATAAAGTGCATGGCAGTAAGTACTAGACGAGAAGAATAAGTAAAAGAGTGGACACGACTTGTTCAAAAAGTTTAAAGGTTAGAAAGATTAAAAAAAAAGGTTTGGTTACTTTGGAAATAAAAGCCGAGCAAGATGATAAAAACTAGATTTAAAACGCCATTAATCTGCTTGTCAAATTTAAAATCGCTGTCTAGTGGTGACGCCAAAGGTGGTGACTGTGGGTACGCACATTAATTGTGAAAAGGTTCACACATCCTGGAGCCGATACGGCCAGAGCCAAACAGTATAACCTCAGTCTTGCTCAGTCAAAGTTTAAAAAGTTGGGCCAAACAAGCATTTAACGTAAAAAGAAATAGAGTAGGGGTTTTGTAAGGGGGCAGGGTCTTTTAGAAATCGGTAAGTAAAATTGGCAATTCACTGAGTAAATTTAAAAAAAATGATTAAAAAGGCCATGTGTCTTTTTAAAAATGACGCCAGCGGGAGAAGGAGAAGAGAGAAAAAAGTGCAAAAAGAATAGGCCCCAGAATTGACCCTTGGGGGGACTCAGCAATCACCAAGGGGGAAGGAGAGAAGGAGGAGGTAGAGTACCAGCAGGACTGGAAGGAAAAGCACTGTAGGTACGAACATAAAAACAAGTACCAGGGCAGTCCATGATAACCCACACAAAATATTCAAGCTGGTTTAAAGAGTTGAGGGGGAAAAATGTAGTTAAAAAGCGGGCCAGTCGGCTAAAAGCACCTAAAATGGCAGAATCAGAATTCTTGTATAAAAACAGTCAATTTAAAACCTCTAAAAGTGAAACACAGAAGGAGAAACGTGCTGTGAAAGCTTTATAGCATGACTGGAAAGTGTCTAAAAGTTAAATTTGATAGGGGAAAGGATGGCAGTCGTGCAATTTACAGTTTTCTAAAATTTTCGACACGAAAGGGAGTTAGTGTAGAAATGGTCGGATAATTAGATAAAATTTAGGGTCAAGACCAGGGTTTTTGATCAAAGGATTCAAAACAGCTGGTTTACAAAAAGAAGGGAAAACAACAGAAAAAGACTGCTGTGACAATCTCTTTAACAAAAGGCCAATAGGTCCCAAAACAGCTGTAAAAGAACCGAGGTGGGACGGTCGTGGAAAAAGGAGGATGGTGTAAGTTTATTCATATCCCTGTAACACAGAAAAAGAAACAGGATAAAACTGGACTAAAAAACATTTGAGCACTGAGTTGTTATGGTGAGGTTGGAAGAAAGGACAGATGTCGATAAATAGCCTAATATCATCAACCTACTATTAAAAAAGACAGAAATTTTCACAAGTGTCACGTTAATCGCGTGTAAGGGGGGATTAGGGTTAAACGAACAGAGCCATTGTTTTAAAGAACACGGGTTGGACTGCAAATTAATTAAAAATGAAGTTCAGAATATAAAAATTCGTCTTTCAGCTAACAACACGATGTAATGTTTACCAAGCTGAATTGAGTATTGATAGTGCACCGCCAAATTTATGTATCTTCACCTGCGCTCAGCTTTAAGGCACTCAAGACGTGTGCGCGACGTTAGTTAGTTTATAGTCCCGTGATCAGAAGGGGCAGGTTAGCCTGCGAGGTGTTGTTGGATTTGAACAAAGGAATAAAATGAAGGTTTCTGTTTATGTGTCAGACTGAGATGAACAAAGGAGGCGCGCGAGAGGGTTTAAACAGGGTGTATTTATAGAATGGTGAATAATAATAATGACAACAAGGGGCTGGTGGTTGCGGTTGCTGGGGTGCGGGGGATGTGGTGCGGGGTGGTGGTTCGGCTGTTGTGGAAGCGGACAGGCCAGGAGGTTGGAGGTCGAGTGTGAGCAAGGGACCGGGGGACGAGGGTAGGCAGGGCAGGGAGCCAGGAGGCAGGAGCAGGAGCAGGACGAGGATCGAGGCAGGTGAAGTCTGAGACCCAAGTGAGGACAATGAGAGACGAGGTGCACGGTACCAGAGAAACAGGCAGCAAGACCGGGAACGAAGCCCAGGAGCAGGGCAGTGGTGTCCAGGTGCCGGACGGTTCCAGGAAGCAGGAGGTGTCCAGGCAGCAGGAAGCAGGAGGTGTCCAGGAGCAGGAGGTTGTACAGGAGCGGAAGGAGGTGTCAGAGCAGAGGTGTCCAGGAGCAGGAGGTGTCCAGGACAGGAGGTGTCCAGGAGCAGGAGGTATGGTGTCCAGGAGGCGGGGTATGTTTAAACAGGAGAAACAAGGTAAACGAGCGAGAGAGAAGTAACGAGCAAAAAATAAAAAAAAGGCAAAAAAGGTACAGTAAGGAGGAGGAGTTCACGTGAGGAGGGGGACGGGGGACGGGCTGACGTGCGACTGTCTGGTCCTGGGAGGTCTATAATCAGCAGGTGGGGAAGGATTGTGTGGGGTCACAGGTGGAGAGTGGAGGCAAGACGGATCCGACCACGACCGGGCAAAAGAAAGACGCATGGAGGAGGGAGAGGCACGAGGAGACGAAAACAGAGAAGGAGTAACGGATAGGGAAATTATACATTTAGAATTGGAATCGCATTTAAGATTAAAAATGTAAAAATACATGAGGCTTTTAAAAACAGAAAATGGATGGCCTAAATAAATCAAATAAATCAAATAAATCAATAAAGAAAATTGAATAACATAAATAAAATAGATAAATAAAATAATAACATAAATCACATAAATCAAAAGATCTAAGAGTGCGGAGCGTGAGGATCGGCAAAGGACCAAAGGCGAGTGACAGACGTGTGTTTCTGGGGGAGGAATCGGCTGGATGCTCGTACTTCGCAAGCAAAATTCTGGTAATACGACGGCAGCATCACAAGGTCTCTGGGTTAAGAGATATGTAAGAGACGATGAGTGAGTTGGAGTAGTTGAGCCGTGGTGAATGTCGCCGGGGGAAAATAAAAATTGTGAGTATACCTGAAGGTTGTGGAGAGATGGAAGGGTTTAGTGAGTATCGGTAAGACTATGCGTGGATCAGTGAGAAGGTGACATTAAGTATCGTTTGTTTATGAGAGTAACAATAATGGACGACATGGATGAGATGTATAGAGAAGCAGCCCATCAGCGAGCAGTTTGTCTCGAAAAGGGTAAGAGCTGTTGGGGATAAAAACCTCTGGGCTTGGAACAGTCTCCCGTATACCAGTATCACTTAAAGATGATATAAACAACTCTGCCACCCTTGTGGGATTAGAGGTAGAGAGTCGATAACTCCTGGAGGAGGGGTTAGTTAGGTAACAAGTTCGGATGAACCTGCTTAGTACGGGCAAAGTTCGGGATTAAGGGTTAAAAAGTGGCCAGTATTGTGACTTTAAGTTAAATTTCAAGGGATGGTATGTAACGTGAACAAACTAAGAGATATTGTAAACATTGGGTGCTTGGTCTCAATCAGATTGTAGGAATGACAGCTGTGGAAGATGTTAGAATGCTAGCGATATGCAGAGACATAAAAGTGAATCAATGGTGCTTAAAAAGTAAAAAGGATTTTTTTAGTGTTAGATTTTAGGTCTTCTAAAGCGTTCAAATGGTAGTACTTTGCCTTTCAGAAGCAGGACAAAATAAGAAATACTTTTACTTTCAAAAAATGTAGTGTAAGGATAGAAAATAAAGAAACTTATCTTAAAGTATAGGGAAAGTAAAAATAAAAAAGCTACACACTGTAAAAGGTAATCAAGTAAAGTACAGATTAGTGACTTACACACGGAAAAGATTTTGTTAGGAATCAGAGGTTCTGCAAGAAGAAGATTATAAATAAGTCGTCATGCAGGCGCTACATAAAGAATACACTGTGGTAAATAAAGGTGTGAGGGTCCCGTGTAGGAATAATCACCAACGTTCAATTATAAGGAAACGCCTAAAAAAAAGGAACAAACACATGTATGAATAGTGTGATGTTGTTATGAAAACATCACAACAAAACGTCGTACGAAGTCATGCAGAATCGGTACACCAGACCAAAAATGTGAAAGTACCTCTGATCTGATTGTGCTGCAAAGAAGATCAGTAACACACAACTTAGAACATTTGATACGAAAATGTAATATTTTCCAGGCTGGTTGCAGGACCTCCAGACTCTGAAGGAGGAAAAAGCCAGATCTAAAGTAGAGAAAATCAAGAATCTGAAGGAGGAGGACTCCCAGAGCTAGAAGGAGGAGAACCTCCAGACTCTGAAAGGAAGGAGGAAATCCAGGATAGAAGAACGAAGAACTAAAGACTCAGAAGGAGGAGGACATCAGAATAGGAAGGAGGAGGACACTCCCAGACTAGGAAGGAGGAGGACATCACAGGACGATGAGGGAGAGGAGGACATAAAGACTTGACGAGAGGAGGACCTCACAGAATCTGAGGGAGGAGGACCTCAAGACTATGAAGGAGGAGGAACCTACCGACAGTCTGAAGGAGGAGGACATAAAGAATATGACGGAGGAGGACATCCAGACTCTGAAGGAAGAGGATCTACAGATCTGACGGAGGAGAGGACCTCCAGGATATGAAGGGACGAGGAAAGACCTCAGACTCTGAGGAGAGGGAGGAGGACTCCAGACTCTGAAGGAGGAGGACATCAGACTCTGAAGGACGAGGACATCAAGAAGCGGACGGAGGAGCGAAAATCAGGAAGCGAAGGAGGGAGGACATCCAGAAGCGAAGGAGGAGATATCAAGAATTGGACGGAGGAGAGAGGAGGACCTCAGAATCGAAGGAGGAGGACCTAAAGACTATGAAGGAGCAAGAACGAAAGAATATGGGCACGAGGAGGACATCAGGACTATGAAGGAGGAAGGAGACAATCAAGACTCTGACGGAGGAGGACCTCCAGACTTGAAGGAAGGGCTCTCAGACTTATGAAGGGGAGGGAAAATCCAGAAGCGGTGCTGGAAGACAGAAGGAAATCCAGAATATGAGGGACACTGAAATCCAGAATCTGAAGGACAGGGAACATCCAGACTCTGAGGGAGGAGGAAATCCAGAATAGAAGGTGGAGGACCTCAAGCTTGAAGGAGGAGGACATACTGGACGAGGATGGAGGAGGATCTCCAGGACTCTGACGGAGGACGACATAAAGACTATGAAGGAGGAGGACGAAAGAAGCTGAAGGACGAAGACCTCCAGACGTGAGGGGGAGGCCTCCAGAGTCTGAAGGAGGAGGACCTCCAGACCTCGAAGGAGGAGGACCGACAGCTTGAAGAAAGAGGTCATAAGACTCTGACGGAGGAGGACCCTACAGACGATGAAGGGTGAAGGACCTCCAGAATGCTTGAGGGAGGAGGGACATGAAAGAATATGAAGGAAGAGGATCCTCAAGACATGAAGGAGAGGAGGACAGCAAGAATCTGATTGAGGAGGAGGACCTCCAGGAATCTGAAGGAAGAGGATCTAAAGTACCTTTACGGAGGAGGACTCCAGTCTCTGAAAATGGATGAGCGAACTAAAGACGGGACGGAGGAGGACCTCCAGACGGTGTGAAGATGGAAGCCGTCAAGACTATGACGGAGGTAGGGAACGCAAGAATTGAAGGAGGAGGACTCAGACTCTGAACAGAGGAGGAATCGTGAATCTGAAGGAGGACACTGCCATACTCTGCCCCTTTGAGGAACTCATGGTATGAAAAGCGTGGGGGGACCCCTGTTCTCTTCCAGTGGAGGACGTCCGCACGTTTTAAGGAGGACCTGAGGAATCGTCAGGTCGTGGGACATCCAGACTCAGAAGGTGTTCCAAATACAGAAGCTGAAGGTCGAGGACTTCCAGACACTGCGGAGGAGGAACCATAATGCGGGGAACGCAGGTTACTCAGTGGATATTCTAGTGTGAAGAGCCTGAGAAACGTCTCACGGAAGCGTCACTTTGCACACAATGGATAGAATTAAAACTGTCACAAACAGAGGAAAACCAAATGGAATTCTGGAAGACAGTTAGAACGCGTAGGATTAAACGTAAGTTACAAGGAGCTAGTTAGCAAGGCACTCGTCTTAAAAATAACCTCAGCACAGTTTATTCGTACACACAATCGTACGGGTAGTATTCAACGAGATTCACAGCAATAAACGTGACATTAAACATCCACAACATGGCAGAGCCTAAAGTAATTCCACGTAAATGACATCATTTAACAAAACAAAAAAAATTATTGATGATTTAAAACATTAAAACAGAAGAAGAAAAGCAGAATAAAACGTGTCTGTCAGTCACATCAGCCGCTAAAGACAGAACTGAGTCTGGTGATTTTAAACATTGTCAGAAGTCGAGTTTGGGCTCACATTCTTCAGGTCAAGGATTGTTCCCAGTTGTGTAGCTGCACAAAACTTGAAACCATGATCTCACAGGTTAGTCCAGGACTCCTGGACCATGCATGAGTCATTCCCTGGAAGTACTCAGAGGTGTGGAGAGTGGTTCATGTGGCGTCCTCCATGTGTGAAGGTACTCACCTGACACAGAACACCGGTGTGAAGTACTTCACCTGAAACAGACACTATGTTTGAAGTACTTTCACGATCTGACTGCCAACAACATGTATTGAGGACTGTTCCTGTTCTAGGCAACGCTGGCAATGCAGGTGTCATGGATGTTCGTGTGTCTGTCCGTTTGCAGAGGCCAGTGAGGACGAGTACAGTCGTCTAACCTCCTGGAGACAGATGCGGATAGTTGCTCTCGTTCATGGTCTGGTTTGGGACAGTTTACCCTTTGAGTTTTGACGTGTGTTTTAGATGGCCGAGGCAGGATTAGAGCCCCTTCATGTTCTACCGGCCGAATTGAAAGGTTCTTAGAGAGATGACTGGAGGGTGACGTCTTGTGACACTTTCCTCTATGTTTCTGTAGTTCTTGTGACTTTCAGCTTGTCCTGAATTTATCTGTAGAAGGAAAGTCGTTTTCACATCCACGACACTGCTTCTGATCAGTGTCAGAGGTGACGCCACTGGCCAAGATTCACCGCTGCAGTGACCCAGAGATCTTGAGTTCTCGGCATTTGGTGAACATACATATCGCTGCGTGTATTAACTGATGCCTGTAAGGTGGAGCTGCGATGTAGAGGGACTGCACAACGAACAGGGGTTTCACAGGTATTTGACCCCTGGGGATCCCGCCACCGCCAGAACGGTTTATCTAACACCAGATTGTTTCCAACGTGTGAACAAGTTCTTCCATCCTGTTGTTCTAGATGCGCTTGGACCAGTTTTAGTGCAGTATCCGTCCGATGTGGCCCTCCCAGTCTCCGCTATTCTCCGTGTAGAGGTATCCTGATCCACAGACTTCTAACTCGACCAGATGCTAACAGGGATCAACACTGAGACTTCCATACATTGGTCAGGAGGAGTGTGTCGCCTTGGAATCTGAGGCATCTCAGTCTTGGTGTGTTCGACAAAACCGCTGGAAACTATAGAGATGGTTCATGTTGCGTGGCGGTAAGTTAAAACTGTTGGTAAAGAACTTTTTTGCTACATTTGTGGCATCAGGACATCATGTTCCAGACTTGATGAATCACAGTTTTCAAAGCTCTTGTGAATGTGTTCCGAGTGAGTGAACCCCTATTGAAGTGACATATTAACTTTGACAAACGAGTGACTACACAAACTGAGCCCAGACTTTATAAATGTGACACATCATGGAGGCAGCTGTAGATGAACTCAGACTGGTGACCAGTCTCGGGGACAGTTTGGTCAGGTTACAGGAGCAGAGTGAGTCATGCTCTAATGTGTCCAGGTGGAGCTGGGTTGTCTATTTGTTTTGTGGGATTGATGCATTTTTAATGCTTCGTGAACCTGTGGTCATTAAAACCGAAACTGCAAACTCCACTGCACTTAGATGTGGAGATTATTTCTAACGTTAGTGGAGGCTGGAGTGTTTGTTAACTGTTCACTGTGTCACAGAGACAGGACACAGAGGTGTTACTGAGTATGGGCAATAATGTGATAAAGGTGCCCATTCTCCTTGTTTCTACTTAAAACGTATGGTTGTTCATGTTCATGGCTGTTCTTCTGTAATCTAAAATGATGAACCTGGAGCTTTGACTTCAGTCCCCCTCGCCCTCCTCTCTTTTCTGAGCCTGAGTCATTCCTCATGGAGTTTTTCGTCTGATCTTTAACCATTTGAACCTTCATCAGGTCAATGGTCCAGAACATTCAAAAATCGAGCTCACAGACAGTAGAAACAGATAGAAATGATCATATTAGAATCAGTTCATGAACTATTGGCATTTTCAGGGGGGGAATGGGATGTGAATCAGTGGGGTGGTGGGGATGGGACAGTGGGGGGATGCAAATGTTTTGGTGGGATGGGATGGGGGCGATTGGGGATGATGGGGAGGAGGATGGGGGGATGTCCTCATCTGGACATGAGGGCCGGGGGATGACAGCCGCGGTGAACATTTGGCCCCTGTTTTAAATATTTCTGTGTCTCTCTGACAACAGGTCAAAACAGGTCAAAAAGACACAGAAATGATAAGAGCAACATCCTCCACACTGACATTTAATCTATTTAGTCCTTTTTGTGATGAGCAGTGTCCAGAAGTCTTCTGTTGTGGCTCCTGACACGAGTCAGACCAAGGTTTAAAGACCTGACTCTTTAGTGTTTGTGTCAAACACATGATCCACATGTTCATAAAATCACCTGAGAACAGACTGAACCATCAAAGTTTGTGCAGACGTACTGAAAGGTATCTCAGTAAAATCATAATCATAATCGTTGAGCTACTCTGAACCACAAGCCCATGTTCAGTGACCCACGAGCAGAGGCAGGTGCCGCGAAAAAGGCCTGAGAATATAAATGAATTACACATGATAAATGAGTGCGCATGTTTAGAATCAAAGAAAACAAACGAGAGAATCTTTCTGGGTTGGGTGATAAAGTGCAACATAAAAACGTAAGCACAAATAAGGGCTGGTATGAAGTTAAAAAAGATATGCTTAAAAATAAAATAAAATACTTAGAGGTAAATATAACAACAACAAGCAGTCAACACAACACAACATCAGAACAACGTGTGCAACATCAAATCCGAATCAAATCAGAATCAGAAGAAGTTTTATTGCCGTTATGTCCCATGATGCCCCCAGCAGACGCTCACCGACGACAGGAAACTTACTTCGTGATAAAGTGCGACATAGAAACACACAAAAACACACTGAATAATACAAAAAACAAATCAGGGTCAGGAGGTAGAAATATAAACAGCAGAATGTCAGAACAACAGCAGTGCAACTCATGGGAAATCATTTAGTGCCGGCAGTGTTATAAGTGTGCCAGTTTAGTGCAGGTTTTATGAAGTGTTTCATGAGACAAACAGCAGGAGAGGAAGAAAGAACGCTGTTCTGTGTGACGAGAGGTTCTGGTCCTTATGGACCATTGTACCTCCTGCCAGAGGAACAGTGGCTGAAATAGTCCATGTCCCGGGTTGAGAAGTGTCAGTGCTGCTGTACGACCTGCTCCACCCGAGGTCCTGGAGACGTACAGGTCCTGGGAGATGATGGAGCTGACAGCCATCACCTTCTATCGCTCAGAGAGCATGCAATGCGATGCAGTCTGCTGTCTTGGTCCCCTGTGGCCGCCAGAGAACACACAGGTGATGGAGGAGGGAGGAATTGGACTCAGTGATGGCCGTTGTGAGAACTCACCGGGACGGCATCGTGCCCGGCAGCGGGCAAGAGTCCCACCTGTTGGGGGGGACGTCAGTCAAGGCGAGGGGGAGGCAGGGGGGCTGTGACTTTCCCTGAAGTCCACAATCATCTCGACTGTCTTCTGGGCGTGAGCTCCAGGTGTTGCTGGCTGCACCAGAGGACACACAGCCGGTCCACCTCCCTCCTTGTAGACAGACTCATCCTCCGTGCCGAGATGATCCCGATGAGGGTGGTTGGTGTCATCCGCAAACTTGACCAGTTTGACGGAGTCTGGGGGAGGAGGTGCAGCAGTTGTTGTACAGGTAGAAGTAGATCCCGAGGGGGGGGGCAGGGGAGGTGAAGGGATTGGAATGGTTGAAATGGTGTCCCATCTTTATATTAGGGCTTTCATGGGCTGTCATCTCAAAGCGCACATCTCCAAAGGCGTTACAACACAGTAACGACAAGCATTCATCGGTGAGGGTTGGAATTGCACCGCAACCCTTCAAGTCAGTGGATCTAACCACTCAACCAATGATGTTTATGTAGAGAGCGGTTTGAACCGCCAACCTTTCGGATCAGAGACAAACACTCTTACCAACTGAGGCCACTGTCCGCCCTTGAGGTGGTGCAGGACCAGCGCGTCAAAAATGCTTCATGACATACAGGACCGTACAGCACCAAATAGAGTCAGTAAGTCCAGTGTCCTGGGCTTCCTGGGGACGGGGACAATGGTGGACATGTTGAAGCAGGTTGGGACGTGACTCAAGGAGGTGTTAAGATGAGAACAGGAGCCAGCTCCTCAGCTCAGTGTCTGAGGGTGGAAGGAGAGACACCAGTCCGGGCCCGGGGGGCCCGGTGGTTCGTTTATCGTCCGTAAACATCATTGATCAGATCCCTGACCCACAGGTTTGGTGGTGCAATTCCAGCTCCCACAGATGAACGCTGGTCATTGTGTCCTTGGGCAAGACACTTAACCCACCCCCTTTGTTAATACAGACAAGGTCTGTCTGGGGCAGGTGTGTCCTTGTGAGGGCAGTTTGGGTCAAATACAGAGACGAGTAATAGTTCTGAGAGCTTTTTTTTTTGCCACGCACCCTTTTTGCGCCTAATCGACCTGCAGGACACGACTGCAAAGAGTTTCTGTCTCCTCAGCCCTGGAGATGCTGCTACCTTTACCTCTCCTCAGCTCAAGGTAAACCTGTTTGTCACTTAGGTCGGCGCTGAGACGGCATGGTACAGAATATAAATAATAACATCTTTCATAAAGTCACAGTCGTGTGTTCTGGTGGGTGAATCCTGGCTGCGGGCATCTATAAAAAGATAGTTTTCAAAAGAAACGAACCATATCTCTATTTAACAACATAACAGCTGCGGCGCATTGTGGCAAGTTTACACAAGCGCCTCGTCCTCTGAGGTTATTATGGAGCAAGGTCATTTTCACACAGATTTAGTTAATTTACTGAGAGAGATCGAGATCGTTTTCCAGGGCCTGGTGTTTGTGTTAAAGGTCCTGGGACAGACAGTGGCAAAACGTGATTAGCCACAGCTGCCTGGGGACGGACCTGACAAAGACGTAGCTCCAGTCAAACGTCAGCGAACCCGCCACCTTACTCACTAAGTGGATTCAGTTTAGGTCCCCTGGGTGATAGTGACTTGCCCAATCCACAACAACAGAACAAAGATTGAACCGACAACTGATGATGAAAATTGATAACAGACAATCCCCGTCTGGAACAAGATTCAACTTGAAAAGGTTTACGGCCTAGTTTAAATGTTTATGAAACATGTTTTAAATTAGATGTTTTTGTCGATTTGTCCAGTGAATTTCTCAAGCGCAAGTTGAATGCCTTCTTCAGCTTAAAGGTCCAGTACATAATTTGTTTTTATGCACAATGTGGATATATTCAGCCAAAGAACAACATTTCCATGGAAACGGGACCAGGCTCTTCAAAAAGTCAAGTTTTTGTAGAGATGCAACGAGAAGAATGTTTTATGATTTTCAGTGCAGCGTTGCCTCAGTCACAGGCTCTCTTTGGATTATTTTTACTGAACATAAAAACACTATAAACACTTTTTCAGTGAAGAGTTGGACCACAATAGTTTGAAGATGAAAACATCTAAACAGTAAAGACAGATCAAAATAACACAAACATTCACTGCTCACTCTGGAAGAGGTTAGACAGAACCTGATTGTTTCTTTTCATAAATGTGATTAATGCTTGGGACAAAACAGTCCAGGATTAGGCTGGACTAGAGTCTTTGAGAGACGAAGATCAAGGCCTTCGGTCATTTCACTGAAACAAGAAGCAAAGGTCAAAGCAAACAACCTGGATGTACAGTTTTGTGTTTGTGGAGCCAAGAGGTGATTCTGGGCCAAACAGGGACGAGTGTACTCTGAGTGTCCACGTGTAGTCACACGTGTCCACGACGTGTGGTCCTCGTGTGTCTCGTGTGTCCTCGTGTGTCCTTGTGTGTCCTCGTGCCGTCCTTGTGTGTCCACATATGTCCCCCGTGTATCCTCGTGTGTCCGCGTGTGTCCACATCTGTCCACCTGTTGTCCTCGTGTGTCCTCGTCTGTGCATCGTGTGGTCCACATATGTCCTCATGTGTCTCTCGTGTGTCCTCGGGTGTTGTCCTCGTGTGTCCACGTGTATCCTGTGTGTGTCCACGTGTGTCCATGTGTGTCCTTGTGTATCCTTGTGTGTCCCCTGTGTGGCCACATGTGTCCACGTGTGTGTCCACATGTGTCCTCGTGTGTCCAACATGTGTCCCCGTGTGTCCTCATGTGTCCACGTGTTCCACATGTGTCCTCATGTGTCCTCGTGTGTCCTCGTGTTCCTCGTGGTGGTCCTCTTGTTCAAAACACAGAGCAGCTGTATGATCAGGTCTTGGTCCCAGATCCTGTCTCTGTCCCACAGTCCTGAGTCACTGTTATTTCACCGACTCTTGGAGACAGTGGAGTTTTGCCAGTACAACAACTAGCATGCTAAACATTTACTTCTGGGTTAGTTGTCAATAAAACAATATTTAAATTAAGACACACACGACACACATGGCAGTGTCATGATGATCTTCTGCTCGTCCGTGTCGTTAGTTTTTTGTCCTTTACAGCCACAAAAAAACAAAAAACACCGACCTGCCCCAGTCGGCTCCTCCTGAAAACAGAAGTTCATCATTCACTTTGTGCCTCTTTTAAATGTTTATTATTAAAGTTATTGATGTGTGTTTTGTGATTGAAATGACCAGATGCTTTTCATGGAGTATTTCTTTGTCCATATATTGTGGTAAACACAAAGATGCTCCTGTGTTTATGAGAGACGCTCTGTTCCACACAGGCCCAGGCCCTGGTCACACTAGAACAGACTCTGTGTGAGACTCTGTGTCAGACTCTGTGTCAGACTCTGTGTCAGACTCTGAGTCAGACTCTGTGTCAGACTCTGTGTCAGACTCTGTGTCAGACTCTGTGTCAGACTCTGAGTCAGACTCTGTGTGAGACTCTGTGTGAGACTCTGTGTCAGACTCTGTGTCAGACTCTGTGTGAGACTCTGTGTCAGACTCTGTGTCAGACTCTGAGTCAGACTCTGTGTCAGACTCTGTGTCAGACTCTGTGTCAGACTCTGTGTCAGACTCTGAGTCAGACTCTGTGTGTGACTCTGTGTGAGACTCTGAGTCAGACTCTGTGTGAGACTGTCAGACTCTGTGTGAGACTCTGTGTCAGACTCTGTGTCAGACTCTGAGTCAGACTCTGTGTCAGACTCTGTGTCAGACTCTGTGTCAGACTCTGTGTCAGACTCTGAGTCAGACTCTGTGTCAGACTCTTGGTCAGACTCTGTGTCAGACTCTGAGTCAGACTCTGTGTCAGACTCTGTGTCAGACTCTGTGTGAGACTCTGAGTCAGACTCTGTGTGTGACTCTGTGTGAGACTCTGAGTCAGACTCTGTGTGATCAGACTCTGTGTCAGACTCTGTGTGGAGACTCTGTGTCAGACTCTGTGTGAGACTCTGTGTCAGACTCTGAGTCAGACTCTGAGTCAGACTCTGTGTCAGACTCTGTGTGAGACTCTGTGTCAGACTCTGAGTCAGACTCTGAGTCAGACTCTGTGTCAGACTCTGAGTCAGACTCTGAGTCAGACTCTGTGTGAGACTCTGTGTCAGACTCTGAGTCAGACTCTGAGTCAGACTCTGTGTCAGACTCTGAGTCAGACTCTGTGTCAGACTCTGAGTCAGACTCTGAGTCAGACTCTGTGTCAGACTCTGTGTCAGACTCTGAGTCAGACTCTGTCAGACTCTGTGTCAGACTCTGAGTCAGACTCTGTGTCAGACTCTGTGTCAGACTCTGTGTCAGACTCTGTCAGACTCTGAGTCAGACTCTGAGTCAGACTCTGTGTCAGACTCTGTGTCAGACTCTGTGTCAGAACTCTGTGTGAGACTCTGAGTGAGACTCTGAGTCAGACTCTGTGTCAGACTCTGAGTCAGACTCTGTGTGAGACTCTGTGTGAGACTCTGCTCTGGTGTCTAAAGGGTTAAATACGACGGCTATAAAACCTGCGTTTGATATAATATGATATGAACTATATGTTTTCAATAAAAACAACAGCGCTGACTTGACAGACTTAGTGTTTTCTGCACTATCCACTTTACAGAAAGTGTAAAGATTTATCTGGATGAACATTCTGTAGTTTTTATTTAATGATAAAGTTAACTCTTGCTCCTGTTCGGCTCCAGTCTGAGCCTCGTTTCATGATGTTTGGCCTCAGTAAAAACAGTCGACTGTTCAGTCCAAACGTGTCTGACCCCTCACACTCCTGACCCCTGACCCCTGACCCCTCACACTCCTGACCCCCGACCCCTGACCCCAGAGCCCTGACCCCTGACCCCAGAGCCCCGACCCCTGACCCTTCACCTGCCGCTCAGTGTCTCTGCAGAGTCACATCTCCTCATGTTCTGTCTTTAACTAAATGACACTTTTTTATAATATATATTTTAAAATCCCCAGATGTGTCGGTGATGCTGAAAGTTACAGACCAATAACGACTAAAACTTGACGATCTTATGTTTGATATTTTCTCCTCAGAGAAAGATTTGGAAACACAAATATAGAAGAAGAAATATCAGAGAGCTCCTCAGGTGAGCTCCTCAGGTGAGCTCCTCAGGTGAGCTCCTCAGGTGTACTCCTCAGGTGTACTCTTCAGGTGAGCTCCTCAGGTGTGCTCCTCAGGTGAACTCCTCAGGTGTGCTCCTCAGGTGAACTCCTCAGGTGTGCTCCTCAGGTGAACTCCTCAGGTGTGCTCCTCAGGTGAACTCCTCATGTGAGCTCCTCAGGTGTACTCCTCAGCTGGGCTCCTCAGGTGAGCTCCTCAGGTGTGCTCCTCATGTGAGCTCCTCAGGTGTACTCCTCAGCTGTGCTCCTCAGGTGAGCTCCTCAGATGTGGTCCTCAGGTGAGCTCCTCATATGTGCTCCTCAGGTGACCTCCTCAGGTGAGCTCCTCAGGTGTGGTCCTCAGGTGAGCTCCTCATATGAGTGCTCCTCAGGTGTACTCCTCAGGTGAGCTCCTCAGATGTGCTCCTCAGGTGAGCTCCTCAGGTGTACTCCTCAGGTGAGTTCCTTAGGTAAGCTCCTCAGGTGAGCTCCTCAGGTGTACTCCTCAGGTGAGCTCCTCAGGTGTGCTCCTCAGGTGAGCTCCTCAGGTGAGCTCCTCAGGTGAGCTCCTCATGTGAGCTCCTCAGGTGTACTCCTCAGCTGTGCTCCTCAGGTGAGCTCCTCAGGTGTGCTCCTCAGGTGAGCTCCTTAGGTAAGCTCCTCAGATGTGGTCCTCAGGTGAGCTCCTCATATGTGCTCCTCAGGTGAGCTCCTCAGGTGAGCTCCTCAGGTGAGCTCCTCAGATGTGCTCCTCAGGTGTACTCCTCAGGTGAGCTCCTCAGGTGAGCTCCTTAGGTAAGCTCCACAGGTGTACTCTTCAGGTGAGCTCCTCAGGTGAGCTCCTCAGGTGTGCTCCTCGGGTGTGCTCCTCAGGTGAGCTCCTTAGGTAAGCTCCTCAGGTGTACTCCTCAGGTGAGCTCCTCAGGTGTGCTCCTCAGGTGTACTCTTCAGGTGAGCTCCTCAGGAGAGCTCCTCAGGTGTACTCATCAGGTGAGCTCCTTAGGTAAGCTGCTCAGGTGAGCTCCTCAGGTGAGCTCCTCAGGTAAGCTCCTCAGGTGTACTCTTCAGGTGAGCTCCTCAGGTAAGCTCCTCAGGTGAGCTCCTCATATGTGCTCCTCAGGTGACCTCCTCAGGTGAGCTCCTCAGGTGTGGTCCTCAGGTGAGCTCCTCATATGTGCTCCTCAGGTGTACTCCTCAGGTGAGCTCCTCAGATGTGCTCCTCAGGTGAGCTCCTCAGGTGTACTCCTCAGGTGAGTTCCTTAGGTAAGCTCCTCAGGTGAGCTCCTCAGGTGTACTCATCAGGTGAGCTCCTTAGGTAAGCTGCTCAGGTGAGCTCCTCAGGTGAGCTCCTCAGGTGAGCTCCTTAGGTAAGCTCCTCAGATGTGGTCCTCAGGTGAGCTCCTCAGGTGTACTCCTCAGGTGAGCTCCTCAGATGTGCTCCTCAGGTGAGCTCCTCAGGTGTACTCCTCAGGTGAGCTCCTCAGATGTGCTCCTCAGGTGAGCTCCTCAGGTGTACTCCTCAGGTGTACTCCTCAGGTGAGCTCCTTAGGTAAGCTCCCCAGATGTGCTCCTCAGGTGAGCTCCTCATGTGTGCTCCTTAGGTGAGCTCCTCAGGTGAGCTCCTCAGATGTGCTCCTCAGGTGTACTCCTCAGGTGAGCTCCTTAGGTAAGCTCCTCAGGTGTACTCCTCAGGTGAGCTCCTCAGGTGAGCTCCTCAGGTGAGCTCCTCAGGTGAGCTCCTCAGGTGAGCTCCTCAGGTGTACTCCTCAGATGTGCTCCTCAGGTGTACTCCTCAGGTGAGCTCCTTAGGTAAGCTCCTCAGGTGTACTCCTCAGGTGAGCTCCTCAGGTGAGCTCCTCAGGTGTGCTCCTCAGGTGAGCTCCTCAGGTGAGCTCCTCAGGTGTACTCCTCAGGTGAGCTCCTCAGGTGAGCTCCTCAGGTGAGCTCCTCAGGTGTACTCTTCAGGTGAGCTCCTCAGGTGAGCTCCTCAGGTGTACTCCTCAGGTGAGCTCCTCAGATGTGCTCCTCAGGTGTACTCCTCAGGTGAGCTCCTCAGGTGTACTCCTCACGTGAGCTCCTTAGGTAAGCTCCCCAGATGTGCTCCTCAGGTGTACTCCTCAGGTGTGCTCCTCAGGTGAGCTCCTCAGGTGTGCTCCTCAGGTGTGCTCCTCAGGTGTACTCCTCAGGTGTGCTCCTCAGGTGTGCTCCTCAGGTGTACTCCTCAGGTGTACTCCTCAGGTGAGCTCCTCAGGTGAGCTCCTCAGATGTGCTTTAAAAGTGTTTCTATGATGTTTCATTTGAATGAAACGTTCCCAGATGCACAAACTGTTGAACAGTGGTTCACTGATGTATTTTCACCCTCATCTCCATCCCACATTTCCTATATATTTCCCCGAGGACACACGAGGACACAGGTGGACAGATGTGGACACACGAGGACACACGAGGATACACGGGGACATAACCTTTAGAGGTCTGACTTTTCTAGTGGAAAATCTGCCAACTGTTTGTCTCCATGGAGACGTAAACTCTGCCTCAGATTTCCACAGTGCGGCTTTAATGTATCTGGAGACAAAAAGGTGAAGTCACGGGGCAAAGGTACCAGTCAGATCTGTGGAGAGGCGACTCCGCTCACAGTAGAATGTAATAAAACTGTAAAACGGACGTAAATGTTGTATTTATTTTAAACCACAGATCTCAGCAAATGATCCAACTGAACAGAGGTCAAGAACATAGAAGAGAACATGTAAAAGAACATATGAACGAACATATAAGAGAACATACAAGAGAATGTCTAAGAGAACAGAGCTAAGAACGTGTAAGAGAACATACATAAAAAATATATAAGGGAACGTATAAGAGAAAGTGTAAGAGAACATATAAGAGAACGTATAAAAGAACATATAAATAAATATATTCAAATATTCACTTTATCAAATATTCTCTCTTTTAAGAGGGATTTTGACACATAAAACTAAACGACATTTTGAACATTTTGTCCGTTTTTGGACATGTCGGTCTTAAACGACGTGGATCAGGCTGAGCTGTAAATCCGCTCAGTGCCACTCTGTCATAAATCGTGTTTAGTTCACCTCCATATTGGGTGTTTCTCTTTGACCTTTGACCCTGAGAATGCAGCGGGATGAGTGAGGGGGATGTAGGTGGAGGCAGGTGGTGCAGTTGGGGCTTCACGTGGAGGTCAGAGCAGGTCTTAAAGGGGATGTATGAGTCTGTGAGATTCACCAGTTCAACAAAAACGATGGGCAAAGGAAGCGACGGACGGGAGAGCGAGGTGATGGCGCCGGTTGCCATGGTGATGTGTAAACTCGTCTGCAGGTCTGAAGTGCTGAGATACGGCGAGCAGCTGACATACTGACCCAAACTCTTCTCCTACATCTGACCATAACCGTTTGTTACTTTCCTGAACTTAAACTTTGGTCCTAAACTTGGTGGTTTCCCTTCACCTGCCGCAGCCTGTCGTCCTCACCTGAGCCTGTCGTCCTCACCTGGCCCGTCGACGTTCACGGGGGCAGGGTGGGTGGTTTCTTGGTTTCTCCCTTAAGTCCCTTGAAGATGTAAAAGTGCTATAATAAAAATGTGACCATATCATTAGCAAGCGGGGTTGGCAGTTCAATTCCCTGTGCACTTCACCTGCTCGTGCTGAAAACTGGTGATGAAATAGATAAAGTTGTAAAAGTACCACACTGCCAAAGTAGTAGTAGTAGTAGTAGTAACAGTATGTTTATAGAAATGGACGTAGCTAACCTGCTCGCCGCCACGTTCTGAAGAGGAAGTGATCATGGGCACTTCCTGCTCCGGCGACTCTGGCTCCAGTTCACTTTACACTGAAAACTCTCTCTGTCCCTGCTGCTTCAGACTCATTTTACTTTAAATGTTCGTATCTACATGTTTTGACTCATAGAGCCATGAAAGCAAAATATTTGTACATTTATTTCAGTGAGAGCCATATAATATATTTAAGACTGAATTCAACTAAATGTGAGTATAATAAGCCTCTGAAGTTATTCTGTGAAATAATGTTATAACACTCAGCATCACTGTGACGTCTGGTGCTGGATTTGCTGGTGGTTTTGAGTCTCGTTGGTACTTGGTGAGTTTAACTTAAGTGTTGAGGCTTTCATCCGTTAAACGTTAGACTTGATGTTTTAAAGACGTGAGAATGACGCTCACATCCAAACATGGTCAATACAGCAGAACTCACTGTCACATATTAAAGGAAGTGTCAGAATATACTGCATTTTTCACACAACTGCCTCTATTTGACATGTCCATTCTTATTTATTATTTGACGCATTGAATAAGTGACTGAGAAAATCAATAAAGGTCTATCTATCTATCTAAAATCCTCACAGCTCCTGCCTCTCGTCGTCTTCCAGGGACGACAGAGGCAGATTATCGTAACGACAGTAACATTTCTAAAGAGCCTCGTGTCTCTGTTTTGAGACACAGTTTGGATTTACATGAAGCACATTTGGTTGTGGAGTTACAGTGATGGAAAGTCTGCAACAGCGAGTCTATCGCTGACGATAGGACCCGATGCTAAAGGGCTACAACAAGTGAGAATATTTTATGTTTTTTCTTCGAGCCAGATGCAATCATCAAAAGAGCCACACCTGGCTCACGAGCCGTACTTCCCCACCCCTGCTCCACATGATCCTGGGGTTTTTATTTCACGTCTGTGTCTGTAAATCAACATATGAACATTAATAACAGACACATCAGGTCCTTCTGTCCCCGACGTCGCTCCTGTTAGCGTTAGCTAAACACCCACTCGCTGCTAAGTCAGTCGTGCAGGTGGGAAAGGGCTTTACCTTCAACAGCCTCTCTCCTGATTGGCTCTTTGGTTGCTATGATACTCCCGGTCCCGATACACCTGCTCCAGCCTCGAGGAGCTTCATGTGACTGGAGCCGGTGACGTCTCAGTCACTTCTTTATTCAGTCTGTGGTAAATCATCACAATCACAAATATGAAGAAATATCCACAGTGTGAAGAGGCTGAACCCCCGGAGACCTCCGTGTGGTGGGGCCAGAGCTCTGACCTGTATCGTCACAGTCAGGTGAACACTACAAACTCCAAACTTCAGTGTTATGATGAGCTCTGTAAAAGAAAAACTGTCCCTCGGAGCGTGTCCACGGGGCCCCTGTGTGCAGCGCTCACATGAAACACTCACAGCTCCAACATGATCCCAGAGACTCAAGGCACGAAACAAGGAAATACGACAGTGCTGTGGACCTTTGCCCTTCGCCAAATTCTTCGAAAGCTGGGTCTGAACTTTAAAACAACACGGTCTTATCGATGTGGAGCAAAGGAATCCCTCCAACTGTTGAATTCTTTTATTCTTTTTATTTTATGCTAGTTTAGTTCTTTTTTCGATAAAATACTAAATCGTCACATTTTCAGCTCAGCTCTTGTTACCTCAGGACACTTCATCAGCGGTATAATACTCCCTACATCAGAAGAAGAGTCAGACTGTGACATAAACATATAAGAGTTTTATTTTGAGATGTTGAGTCTGTACAGGACTCATGGAGGCTCATGGAGAAGTTACACTGACGCTTGAACTGGAGCGAAGAAATACGACGTATTTTAACCCCAGATAAACTTCTTCTGTGTCAGAACTCCAGCCTCAAGCCTCTTCAACTCTTGAACATTTTATTCTACAAACTCCTCCCTGGTATTTAACACCAGCTGCACAGGATATTACAGCGTTTTACTTTACTCTTGTATCTTATGTGTATTTTTACTTTTTATGTGAAGTACTTTGAGCAGCAGAAGTTGTTTTTAAATGTGCTGCATAAATAAAATTGAATTGAACTGAATCATTAAGAAGGAAGCTATAACATGACAAGTAGAAGTAGTAGTAGTAGTAGTAGTAGTAGTAGTAGTAGTAGTCGTAGTAGTCGTAGTAGTAGTCGTAGTAGTAGTAGTAGTAGTAGTAGTAGTAGTAGTAGTAGTAGTAGTAGTAGTAGTAGTAGTACTATGCCAGATTCTTTATATGACTGTAAACAAAATACACACATTTCTGGAATATAGACGAGTTAAGTTGACTGTACAGAACTTTTAAAAGAGAAAGTAGTTTGTCCACATTGAACGATGAGCAAATAAACGACATGTTAGTATCAGAAAAATACATATTCGAGTATTTATTTGGTCCTTACGGAGAAAAGTTGGAAACCCTCTGGTGCCAGGCTCAAACTTGGCAAATCTAAAGAGCAGAATTCACAGTTATTTCCTTGGTTCTTTCAAATCCTGTTGCCAAAAACATAAACATTTGAGGCTCTTGTTCTGACAAAGTGCTACGAGTAAAATCGTGTAAAAGGGTCACGTTCCAAACCATTATCCCGTCAGACTGAAGGCTTCAGTTGTCGGGGGCATGCTCCACTTCTCCAAAGGCGCGTGTGGACATGTCAACACCTCTGTTTCTGTCCTGACGGGGTCATCGCCCGCTGCCGTCGCCATGGAGACGCAGTACACAGGACGTCCTGGACACCGTCGAAGCAGCAGATATATTTGGGCTTAGTCACGTGTCCAGTAAATATTATGGTGAGTCCAAGGAAAAATGCGATGTTCTGTTCCAAGAAAAGCAATAGTTTAGTGGGATAAAAGGGCTGAGGGTGTTTCAGCGGCAGCTCGGAGACACTGAGGGAGGGACGAGACACGAGGTTATTCTGCCGACAACTTTCATTTAGATAAAGCTCAAGTTTGGAGATAAAGTCATTTGGAACAGCTGCAGGTCAGAAGTGAGTCGAGGAAAAGCTCAGAATGAAACATGATGTAGAAACACTGGCAAAATACAGAGATATTTGTAAAAATACAGAGATATTTGTAAAAATACAGAGATATTTGTAAAAAAACAGAGATATTTGTAAAAAAAATACAGAGATATTTGTAAAAATACAGAGATATTTGTAAAAATACAGAGATATTTGTAAAAATACAGAGATATTTGTAAAAATACAGAGATATTTGTAAAAATACAGAGATTTTTGTAAAAATACAGAGATATTTGTAAAAATACAGAGATATTTGTAAAAAATACAGAGATTTTTGTAAAAATACAGAGATATTTGTAAAAAATACAGAGATATTTGTAAAAAAAAAAAAAAAAATACAGGAATATTTGTGACATTAGAGTCTTGTTCACGAGTGAGGGGAGGATGGAGCGTGAGATTGACAGGTGGATCGGTGCAGCGTCTGCAGTGATGTCACTGTATCGTCTGTCGTGGTGAAGAAGGAGCTGAGTCCAAAGGCAAAGCTCTGGATTTACCTCAATCTACGTTTGAGGAGCTCGGAGTAGAGCCGCTGCTCCTTCACGTCGAGAGGAACCAGCTGAGGCTCGGGCATCTGCTCAGGAGCCTCCTGGACGCCTCCTGGGGAGGTGTTCATGTCCCACCGGGAGGAGGCCCGGACTATGTCTCTGGCCTGGGAACGCCTTGGGGTCCCACCGGAGGAGCTGGAGGACATGTCTGGGGTGAGGGAAGTCTGAGAAAAGTGACGAGGCAAAGCCAAGTTACAGGTTAAATCTGCGGAGAGGCGAGCCCACTAACTACAGTTTAACCACAGTATTTTTGAAGAATGTGTGACTGTATGAATGAAAAGTGAATATGTTTTATACTTTTCTGTGAAACATTCCAGGCAAAGCAATAGCATCTCCAAGGAGACAAACGGGTATCGGAAAAGTTACAGAGTGCACCTGCAAATCTGTCAGCTACAGAAGCAAAAACCACCAAAACAACCAGCCTGTTTTATAAAATGTTGTTCCAAAACACTAACTCGACCCAGGTTTGCCCCGTAAACCCGAGTCTGTTTCCATGCACGGTCGATAATTATATTTAACAGAATTTACACTTGTTATAAACTCCACGACCAGCCTGCTCCACACAGCCCTGTGTCCTCAGACCACGAGGGAGACTTAGCCTTCGCTGTGCTCACTTTCCTCCAGCCTGGCCCCTGCAGCGTGTCTGGGAAGTCGGCCAGTATTACCACGTTTGTTTTGATATACGATGTTAGTTGGAAGCTAAAGAAAGGCTATCTGTGCAGCTATCTAAGCCTGTATTTGTTACTGAATGGGCCGAGCCTACACAAATATTCACACAGTAGCAGCACTAAACCCCTTTTGATACTAAATCCATACGACACAATGCCAAACATGCTACAACTCACAGCGAAGCACTATGTAAACAAGCTAACCGTCCACCATTTTGTAATTCCACACATTTGGTAAACAATGGATCTTTGGCCCCTGGGAGAAAACTCATTATGAAGTTCTCAGCATTTTTGAAAAGATATATCATCCCCATTGGTTCAGAACATAACATAAAAAGAACATGGCCCCAGGAAGAGGCCCCGAGTACAAATAATAACAAATAATAACTTCCAATGCAATTCAAGCGGCGCAGTTCTCCCCCGATACAAAAGGGGGCGTGGTAAGTGATCAAAAAGTGCAGGATATTTTGACAGCGCACAAAGCGAGGACTGAAGGAGCAGGTCTGTGAGGTTCTTTATAAAACTCTGAATGGACTGTTTCAACAACATGTGTAAAGATGAAATTCAAAGTCTCGACAAAGTCCAGACTGTCACGAAATAAAGACGAAAGAGCAAAAACACAAAACACTTCACATGTGCTCATTTAAAGACTATTGTCCAAAACCGACTTTTTGGAGCTGTTCAGTTATGTTTAGTTATGTTTAATTTAGTGATCTTATTTGAGCCTCCGTCATCCATGACAAAAATCTCCCTGAATGTACAAAAACATGTTACAAAACACAACAACGTGACAAACCTGATGTGCAGGAAGCAAAAGTGAAACTTATAAAACAGGTCAATACTTTGTTTTCAGCAAAAATATATTATTAGGCAAAAATACTCAAATGTGTGTTAATACTCCTCAGAAGTAAAACACCTCCCCTTAAACACTTTTTAAACTCTCACTTCCATAATACATCCTGAGCATCATAACTATTCTCCACAACAGCAAAGATGAAGTTTAAATCTGTCACGGGACAAATCGTTGTAGGAGTGAAGACGTTTCTCTGCTCGTCCAAGTCTCTTCTTCAGTCCTGGTCAGATTTACTGCTGGACACTGACTTATATCTGTCTGAAGGAGGCGCTAACGACACTGAAACTGTAAACATCTAGTGTCTCCAGTTTCAGCTGGAGCTACCATATTCAGCCCTTAACGACCCTGCTGTTGTTCTCTTTGTTCTGGGTCTGAGGATGGAGGTGTAGATGGAGGTGTAGATGGAGGTGTAGATAGAGGTGTAGATGGAGGTGTAGATGGAGGTGTAGACGGAGGTGTAGATGGAGGACAGATTATGTCTCAGGCTCCTGTTTAAGGAAGGATTTTCTTTCCAAACAAAAATATCTTCTTTAACTCTCCTCACAAACTGTTTCGTTTCTCTGGCTCAGATCTGAACCTCAGTCTCTTCAGAGGAGGTGAGTGTGTTTGAGATGTAGATGTACAGATGTACAGACTGTGGTCCTGAGCTGCTCTCTCTCGTGTTGGTTCATTCTCTTATGTAGATGAACATCAGACTGTGGTCCTGAGCTGTTCTCTCGTGTTGGTTCATTCTCTTGTGGAGATGTAGTCGTTGGTTCTCTCCTGTAGTTACTGCACAGTCTAAGGACAGTTTGTTCTTGGCCTCTTCTTGTGTGAACTTGATGTTTGGATCCACAGCATTAATATGAGCAGTAAAGGCTCCAGATCTTGAGTTTTGATTTTAGTCCAGTTTTCATCCACATGTCGATACCAGTGTGTGGGCGGAGCCTGGAAATGAGGCTAATTCCTCCTGTTCAAAATGTTCATGTATAAGTTCAACATAACAGAGAGACCAGTGACCCCCGACACAGCACAATGAGTTTATAAGACTTTTCACTTTTTTCAGATGCCATTGTTTAGCCTTCATACCACTACTAACAACAACTAGCATGCTAACAGTGTACCAGTGTACCAGTGCTACTTCCTGGTTTATAATTAAATACAGACAGCACACCGTGATCTCAATTTGACTCTAAGTTCTCTCCAAAATATCTGTGCTGGGACAAAAGGACAAACTTTATGAGGTGTAAAAAATAGTCACAGACCCTTTGGCCCAGTTCTTTGTCTTATAATTGTGGTTTTATCTTATAATTGTGTTTTTATCTTATAATTGTGTTTTTATCTTATAATTGTCTTTTTGTTTTCGAGGCCATTATTCAGTCACAAAGCAAAGCCTCACATGAGCCTCTCATTGGGGTTGCCAGGTTCAATGCTGAAGTCCAGCTGGTTAGAAGGACTCAGTGACCTGAATCCTCACGACCTAAACCTCCTCAAACTCCACAGTCATGGATCAGTGCTAGTGCAGCCTCTGCAGCTCAGTGGCTGGATTCTGGAGGTTCTGAGGTTCACATGAGGCCCGTCCATAAACTGAGAATGAGGAAAACGTGTTGGCGTTTTCGTCTCCTCTGTTTGCAGGTTGAGGCTCTGAAAGTCCAGGGTCAGTTGTGATTTTGGGACTTTTTTAAAAGTGTAAGTCTGCAGGAAACACACTTTAAACACTTCAGTGAAGCATCAGCTACGTGAACCCTGATAACTCAAGAAGAACAGACACAGAGACAGTCCGCTGGCCTCACTACCTCCTTGTTGTTTGCTAAATGTTCTGCCGTTGCTATGGAGGCTTCAAATACCGTATAATTCGCCTTAACACGTACATTTCCGAAGAATCTTTACCATGCATGCAATGGTCAAATTATCCCGTTATGTCATTCCTTAAAACCATTAAATGTGATGATGTAAACACGCAGAGGAATGCCAGTCGTGGGAGGCTGGAGTGGCACTACCTGCACGGCTCACTCCACGCAGGGGGAGTGAGAGTGCTAATGACGGGTTAGCATTAGCCACTTTTAGCCGCACGTGCAGGTCCAAACACAGCCCCCGTGTTTGCCCACAGACCAGTTTTCCCATCAGGAGGATTCTGGAAACACAGTAAACACAGAAAACACACAGTGGATTTTCCTAAACAGCAGCACAGACAGAGGAGGAAAAACACATCAGGTTTTTATCATATTTTGGAAAGTTTTTCTCTTTGTTGCAGCAGCTCCACAGACATGACCTGGACAGAATTATAAAGGGGCTGTGTGTGATTTTTGTTTGTTTGTTTCGCCCAGTACAGGGTGATACCTCAGTCTTTTTTTATACAGATGGATTAGTCTGGTCCAGGCTCTGTGATGTCTCCACCCCGACCAAACAATCGTCCAATCAGATGAGAGTTTCAAACACAGGTGAAACAGAAGAGCTCGTTGGCTCCTCAGGCACAAACTAAATCACTTCCCCTCACTCACAGACTTAAGTGTTTCGTTCAGTGATTCTGCAGAATGTTTTTCAGTCCCTTGTGATATTTTTCCTCCTCACAAAAAGCCATATTTTTTGGATAGGGACGGACCGGGAGTGTCCCTGATTGGCTAATCCACCTGTCAATCACGGCCCTGTGAAAACAGACCAGACTCACATCTGCAGAACGTGTTGGACGAGTGTGTTTCTGGATCCAGGCAACAGCAGATACAGAGAGAGGAGATATTGTAAAAGCAGCTCTCTGGGTAACTTTTTATTGTCCAAGAACCTGTAAGTGTGCAGTTAGCATGCTGGTTGTTCTTATCATCACTGTGACCTGGTTAAACGTGGAGCGTTCACTGTTCTGCTCATTTCTAAGAGTAAAAACGAGGTGAGGATTATGTGGGTGTTTTTGGTGGACCTGCTCGTCTCAGGCAGAACTTATTTCTTTGTCTGGAATGTTCCACATGACATTAAACTGATCGATCTTACATTTATTTTATTTCAGGTATTTTTATTGCTAAAAAAAAGCCAAAAACTTGGAAAACACTCACCCGATTTCACCCATAACTTGGCAGAACCTCGGGCCTGTCTCGAGGCAGTTTAAACATCACACTGTGGAACATTCCAGGCAGAGCATTAACGTCTCCATGGAGACCAGCAGAAAATTTACATCATAAACCTTTAAGAGGAAGTGAACTTGAGGTTTGATCGACAGAGAAGCTAAAAACAGACGCCAACATTTAACCAAATAAGTTTTTCTTCCCTCAAACATTTTATTTTTGTTCCATGAAGCGGCGACGCAGCGAAGCTAAAGTCCAAAAGTCCAGAGACGTCACAGCGGCTCCGTTCAGAGGGTTTGTGCAGGTTGTGGGTGCGATTCCAGCTCCACAGATGAATGCAACACACTTTTTGAAGCCGAGGATGTAACTAACACGTGTATCTGTCGACTCTCTCAGGTTTGTGCAGAAATCTGCTCTAAAACATCCAAAATGTCCCTGTGACACGTGTTTATTAGTGCCGTGTGTTTGCTCACTGCAGGAATGTGCAGAACCACCAGGATCATGTGTTTGGAGAGAAAACTCCTAAAGGTGAAGGTGGACAGACAAGATACTTTTACATATTTCTGTTTTTTTAAACTGATGCCCTCCCATAACACACCGATTTATATTTGATTTTATATATAAAAACATGCCCAGATACCTCATAAATCCTTCAAACTGCCAGTAAAACTCAGCACAGTCGTCGCTGTGTCGTGGTTCAGCTTTTGTGACTTCGCCGCTTTGCAGAATTTTTTTGGTGCAATTTTGCATGTTTTTTTTTTTTTTTTACACTGTATAAATGTGCATTGTGTTCTGCGTCCTGATTGGCTGAGGGACTGTAGACCATTGTGTTCTGCGTCCTGATTGGCTGTAGACTGTAGACCATTGTGTTCTGCGTCCTGATTGGCTGAGGGACTGTAGACCATTGTGTTCTGCGTCCTGATTGGCTGAGGGACTGTAGACCATTGTGTTTCTGCGTCCTGATTGGCTGAGGGACTGTAGACCATTGTGTTCTGCGTCCTGATTGGCTGAGGGACTGTAGACCATTGTGTTCTGCGTCCTGATTGGCTGAGGGACTGTAGACCATTGTCCATCAGTCTCCTCCGTGTCTCCTGTACAGTCCAGAATGTGTCAGACAAATTTACATAAATGTTGGATCAGTGTGACTCTGAAGTGCTGTATGTTTGCAAGTTTTCTCCCCGACAAAACCCACAATGTCGATGAAACGTTCTGCACCGACAAAGGCACCGACGAAGGTTTGAACTTTGTGTTTAAACGAGAGAGAAATGTGAGAAAATGTTAAGAGAAAAGTGTATAAAGTGTGTGGTGAGGGGTTTTACAGACAAGAAACATATAGAATAATTGTAAAAAATAAAGCTACTTCATGGATTTCGCCTGTTGTGGGTTATTTTTAGAACTTGACCCTCGAGATAAACCAGGGACCAGTGCAGTTTAAAGGGCCGTTTACACTATTTTCTGATCTGTTCTAATGTTGTTTCCTCGTCTCAGACCCGGAGTCGTGGTTTGTTTCATTCTCATGTTTAACACAAACCTGCAGATTTAGGCTTCTCTCAAACTGAAAACACTCTGTTCCACCTTGTGATGTCATCATGTGGTGATACAGGAAGTGCTCCACTGTGTTTTTAAACTCCACCTTCACTAGAATCATTTGGATCATTTCAGTCCTGGAGTTGTCAATCTACTGAACTAAAGGTAAAAGGAGCTGTAAAAACTACCACTTGATGACATCACAAGGTGGAACAGAGCGTTTTAAGCTTTGGGGATGTTACAGACGAATAATAAAGAAACTCTCAAACATGTGAATGAAACAAAACACGACTCCAGGTCTGTGTTTGATGAAGTAACAGCGTTAGAACATGTCTTAAATCTCACATTTTGTGTCATGCGGCTCCTTTAAACCTGCAGCTCTTACTCTTTCGTTTTGTGGTGTCCAACTCTCACATGAATGAACTCTGCAGTTTCCAGGCGATGGAAGGATTTGCAGATGTGAAGAGGTGTAGGTAAGTCATGAAAGATACTGGGCAGTTTTGTAACTTTGGCCATATTTAGTCCAAACCTCCGTCCAAACCAGTAAAAAGGTTTGAACCGTTTCTCCAGCCACAAAACGTAAAAATAACCAAATCTCCTGATACTTCTAACACGATTCCCGAAAATAGGCTCAAAGAAATCACTTTATTCAAAAGGCACCGCACCAGAAAACGTGAAAAACAGAACTAGTCCATTTTAAAGGGTGAAGCTCCTCCTCCCCGACCTTCTGCCTCCGGACCATCCTCACCACTCACCCTGATGACTTTAGAAGCACTTTTCACAACGTTCACCCTCATCACAGCAACAACAGCTTGCATGCTAACGTACACCTCCTGATTATCGGGCAAGAAAACCGTTAGACGCAGACGGCGCTGCTTCTGAAATGTCTCACAGTGCGGCATTAAACACAACGATCTCCACGGAGACGACAGGTGACGCCTCCAGACCGAGTTTAATGCCACATCGCGGGACATTTCATGCAGAGTAAAAAGATGTCCACGGTGCCAGGTGCTCGGGGGACGTCAGGGAGCGTGTCTGGAGCAGATGGAACGACTCTGTAAATCCTCTCGGAGCTTCTCAGCGACGTTATAAATGTAACAGGACTTTTGTAATAATGAGGAAATAACAGAGATTAGAGCTGATTAAAGGAGCTGAGCAGAAACCCGCCGCACAGCTGCAACATCAACCAGAGCTGGACAAAACATTTATGAAAAGACCCATTACAATTAAACCCAAAGAGCTGCAGTTACGCACTCAGCAGAGATTATATCAAAACAGACAAAACCCAGCACTTTTTCTCCTTTTTCTGAGGGACGATAATGGCAAAAAGAGGCTCGAAAACTGAGCTGACGTTCCATGACCTCCTGATTGTCCCGGATCAAGATGCATTCCACCGCAGAAGAAACAGAGGACACGACGAGGACACGACGAGGACACCATGAGGAGACAACGAGGACACGACGAGGACACGAGGACACCACGAGGACACGACGAGGACACAACGAGGACACGACGAGGACACGAGGAGGACACAACGAGGACACAACGAGGACACGACGAGGACACGAGGACACCACGAGGACACGACGAGGACACGAGGAGGACACAACGAGGACACAACGAGGACACGACGAGGACACGACGAGGACACGAGGACACCACGAGGACACCACGAGGACACAACGAGGACACAACGAGGACACGAGGACACGACGAGGAGGACACGACGAGGACAGAAAGAGGACACAACGACGACACACAGTGAGGACACGACGAGGACACGACGAGGACAGAACGAGGACACGACGAGGACACGACGAGGACACAACGAGGACGCGACGAGGATACGACGAGGACACGACGAGGAGGACACGAGGACACGACGAGGAGGACACAAGGACACAACGAGGACACGACGAGGACACAACGAGGACACAATGAGGACACGACGAGGAGGACACGACGAGGACAGAAAGAGGACACAACGAGGACACAGTGAGGACACGACGAGGACACGACGAGGACAGAACGAGGACACGACGAGGACACGACGAGGACACAACGAGGACAGAAAGAGGACACAATGAGGACACGACGAGAACACGACGAGGACACAATGAGGACACGACGAGAACACGACGAGGACACAATGAGGACACGACGAGGAGGACACGACGAGGACAGAAAGAGGACACAACGAGGACACAGTGAGGACACGACGAGGACACGACGAGGACAGACAGAACGAGGACACGACGACGAGGACACGACGAGGACACAACGAGGACAGAAAGAGGACACAACGAGGACACAGTGAGGACACGACGAGGACACGACGAGGACACGACGAGGACACGACGAGGACACGACGAGGACAGAACGAGGACACGACGAGGACACAACGAGGACAGAAAGAGGACACAACGAGGACACAATGAGGACACGACGAGAACACGACGAGAGGACACAATGAGGACACGACGAGGAGGACACGACGAGGACAGAAAGAGGACACGACGAGGACACAACGAGGACACAATGAGGACACGACGAGGACACAATGAGGACACGACGAGGAGGACACGACGAGGACAGAAAGAGGACACAATGAGGACACGACGAGAACACGACGAGGACACAATGAGGACACGACGAGAACACGACGAGGACACAATGAGGACACGACGAGGAGGACACGACGAGGACAGAAAGAGGACACAACGAGGACACAGTGAGGACACAACGAGGACACGACGAGGACAGAACGAGGACACGACGAGGACACGACGAGGACACAACGAGGACAGAAAGAGGACACAACGAGGACACAGTGAGGACACGACGAGGACACGACGAGGACAGACGAGGACACGACGAGGACACAACGAGGACAGAAAGAGGACACAACGAGGACACAATGAGGACACGACGAGAACACGACGAGGACACAATGAGGACACGACGAGGAGGACACGACGAGGACAGAAAGAGGACACGACGAGGACACAACGAGGACACAATGAGGACACGACGAGAACACGACGAGGACAGAACGAGGACACAACGAGGACACAATGAGGACACGACGAGGAGGACACGACGAGGACAGAAAGAGGACACAACGAGGACACAGTGCGGACACGACGAGGACACGACGAGGACAGAACGAGGACACGACGAGGGCACGACGAGGACACAACGAGGACGCGACGAGGATACGACGAGGACACGACGAGGACACGACGAGGACACGACGAGGAGGACACGAGGACACGACGAGGAGGACACAAGGACACAACGAGGACACGACGAGGACACGACGAGGACACGACGAGGAGGACACGAGGACACAACGAGGACACAACGAGGACACAAGGAGGACACAACACGATGAGGACACGATGAGGACACGACGAGGAGGACACGACGAGGACACAACGAGGACACGACGAGGACACAACGAGGACACGACGAGGACACAACGAGGACACGACGAGGACAGGGCGAGGACACGACGAGGAGACAACGAGGACACGACAAGGAGACAACGAGGACACGACGAGGACACGACGAGGACACGACGAGGACACAACGAGGACACGACGAGGAGGACACGAGGACACGACGAGGACACGACGAGGACACAACGAGGACGCGACGAGGATACGACGAGGACACACGACGGGACACGACGAGGACACGACGAGGAGGACACGAGGACACGACGAGGAGGACACAAGGACACAACGAGGACACGAGGAGGACACGAGGAGGACACGACGAGGAGGACACGAGGACACAACGAGGACACAACGAGTACACAAGGAGGACACAACACGATGAGGACACGATGAGGACACGACGAGGAGGACACGACGAGGACACGACGAGGACACAACGAGGACACGACGAGGACACAACGAGGACACGACGAGGACAGGGCGAGGACACGACGAGGACACGACGAGGAGACAACGAGGACACGACGAGGAGACAACGAGGACACGACGAGGACACAACGAGGACACGACGAGGAGGACACGAGGACACGACGAGAACACAACGAGGACACGACGAGGACACGACGAGGAGACAACGAGAACACAAGGAGGACACAACGAGGACACAACGAGGAGACAACGAGGAGACGACGAGGACACGACGAGGACACAACGAGAAACAAGGAGGTGTAACCGAGCTATTAAATCATATATTATTATTATTAATTACTTAAATACATTAATATATATATATATATATATATATATATATATATATATTATATATATATATATATATATATATATATATATATATATATATATATATATATATATATATATATATATATATATATTATTATTATTATTATTAATTATTTAGTATTTATATTCTCCGTGCAATAATCATTCACAGCAATGACCACCTGTTACCATAGTAACCGCTAAATCTCGCGATACTGCGTAGTAGCTCCATGCGGAAGCGCAAGAATAAACAGGGCAGACGTGCGCCGGTGGGGAGATGGGTGGTAGGCTAGCGCGGGAACGGCTGCAGGTAAAACCATAACCCCTAAACATTTCAGTTCTTGTTTCATAAACCTTATGTCTGAGTTTGTGCCCCTCAACTTGCAGATGCCTCCGATTGTGACTTCTTCATTTGTACAACCGTGAGCCTTGTTAATCAAAGGAACTGGTGAGTGTTGTTTCTTGCTAACCAGTGCTAATGCTAAGCGGCGCTAGCCGGCGCTAATGCTAACGGCAGCTAATGCTAACGGCCGCCAATGTAAATGCTCAGGTTGCATTGTATTTTGTTTAGTGTTTGGCACACACTGCCATTTTAACAGTGGATGCTAGTGATATGTATTAAATGCTAAATATTACAGGTTAACTAGCAATTGAATTGAAATGATGTACATCTAGATTTGAGTTTATTTAATTATTGCAATAATGTTAGAACATGAAATACTGAACCTGAATGTCCTACACAGGCCTGGTTCCTCCTTCCTTTTCCTCTCTCCTCCTTGTCCACGTGCCTGGACTGGATCACCCAGGACAGCAAGGCCCTGCGCACTCACTTTCAAAAGGTACTACCACCAACCAACTGAAACAGCTAATGTGGTAGGACACTCTTTAACCAACACCAGCCGCTAATCCAGCACAGTCCTACACATCTACCACCAAAACCTTCTTTATCTTTTAATTTACCTGCTGCTAAACCTGGACCTCCGTGCACTACAGATTATTACAGCTGGACTGTTGGAACTGTGGACTCTCTTTGCTTTATTTTGAGAGACTATCGAACTGTGTGGTACATTTGTAAATATTGTAAATAATAACCTGGGTTTTGCACTTTTATCACAATACACGGTATATGAGCACTACATCCTGCTGTTGTCATCATTGAGTACGGTCTCTTTTTCCTCCATGAGCCGACACCAGAACTTCTAAGCCCAAAAATAATATTTTCTGCTAACACACGTGTTACAGAGGACACGACGAGGAGGACACGACGAGGAGGACACGACGAGGAGGACACGACGAGGAGGACACGACGAGGAGGACACGACGAGGAGGACACGACGAGGAGGACACGACGAGGAGGACACGACGAGGAGGACACGACGAGGAGGACACGACGAGGACACGACGAGGACACGACGAGGACACGACGAGGACACGACGAGGACAGAACGAGGACAGAACGAGGACACTCTGTGTAAAACACAGAACTACCACAGTAAAGGAAAGTACTTTCACTTTACTGAATATCTCATCATATGATTCAATACTCATTTTACTGACAGTAGTAGTAGTAGTAGTAGTAAAGTACTGTACTTAAGTAAAAAACCTTGCCCTGCAGAAATGTCTGACGGGTTTATTTTGAGCAAACATAATTATACAAAAACAGATATAATTTTAAAAAAACAACAACTATGAATTCAGTTGTTTCTGTTGAACAAAATCTTTATCAAAATCACAACATCTGAAGCTTTTTTAGGCTCAAACTCTGCTCAAAATACTTTTACCTTTTACTCTTTAAGTATATTTTAAAACAGGTACTTTGATACTTTTACTTAAGTAGATTTTTCATGTGATACTTTTATTTGAATATTTTTTGCTCCGTTATCTGTACTTTTACTTAAGTAACACAATGGAGTACTTCTTCAACCTCTGTCCAGAGTACACACTCCAGTACTCCAAACTCTAACTCCGATACTCACCTGAGGGGTGTGATTGACAGGTGGATTAGCCAATCAGGGACACACGCTCAGTCTGTATCAAAACAAACACGGCTCAGGAGGAAAAAGAAAGAAAAACTAGAAACATAGAAACGCTCAGTGACGTGCAGCTGGCAGAGAACAAAACACGGCACTAGAACGTTCACATACGTGACAGATTGATGGGTGTGGAGCAGGTAGTGAAACTCTGTGATTGTCCCATTGAAGCAGTTCAACAGGCGGAACGATCCAGGGGCCCCTCTGGAGTCTGACGGCTGCACGGTTCAGAGACGTGTTACCTCAAATAAACTGTAGTTCAACACAGCATCTCAGAGACCACGTTCTGTCCACAGCATGAACTATTAAAACCTCCTCTCTGGGCACTCCTAAGGTCTGTTTCAGGGACTGGAGAGGAGAGTCCGACTGACAGTCGAACCTCGGATTCAGGAGGAGCAGTGTGGTTTTCGTCCTGGTCGTGGAACACTGGACCAGCTCTACACTCTCCATCAGGTCCTCAAGGCTCATGTGTTTTGTGGATCTGGAGAAGGCACCGTGTCCCTCGTGGTGTCCTTTGGGGGGGTGCTCTGGGAGTATGGGGTCCAGGGCCCTTTGTTAAGGGCTGTCCGGTCCCTGTTTTACCTCAGTTTACGTTCACCTCACATATGGGCATGTCTCTGGGTCATGACCGAAAGGACAAGATCACAGACACAAGTGGCTGAAATGAGATTCCTCCACAGGGAGGCTGGGCGCTCCCTTAGGCACAGGGTGAGGAGCTCAGTCACATGGGAGGAGCTCAGAGTAGAGCCGCTGCTCCTCCACATCGAGAAGAGCAGCTGAGGCTCGGGCATCTGCTCAGGATGCCTCCTGGACGCCTTCATTCACATGTTTGAGTCACACTTTATTATTAGTCTGTAACATCTCCAAAGCTCAAAATGCTCTGTTCCACCTTGTGATGTCATCAAGTGGTAGTTTTCAGGTTAACAGCTCCTTTTACCTTTAGTTCAGTCGAGATTGGTAATTCCAGAGCTGAAATGATCCAAATGATTCTAGTGAAGGTGGAGTTTAAAAACACAGTGGAGCACCTGTATCACCACATGATGACATCACAAGGTGGAACGGAGTGTTTTCAGTTTGAGAGAAGAACTCAGCCTAAATCTGCAGGTTTGTGTGTTAAACATGTGGATGAAACAAAACACAGCTCCAGGTCTGAGACGAGGAAACACCAGGGTGATGGAGTAAAATGATCCTTTAACAGGTTCAGATGAAAATTTGGCAATAATTACGACACCGTGGATTTGCTTCGTTGGGATGAAGCTTTGAGCCTTGATGGTGGAAAAGAACTATATAAAAATGTGACTATTAAGAAAGCCCCAGAACAACCCTGTGTTCATTGGGAGCCAATCCAAAAGAATCAGTTCTATGAAAAGAGCCAGACTGCTCATTATTAAAACCACTGAGTGAAACTGTACGAGGTCGTTCTGTTTCCAAAAGGATCCACTGACAAAACGGTGCAAAAGTGGCACAACTCACCACCAGAGTCAACTGTGGAGGTCAGCTGCTGCAATGGGAATGGTGACATTTGAACATTGTGTCTCACAATGGACCAGAGTGGAGATCTTTTCTGTGAGGAACTCTTTTCAGTGAGGAACTCTTTTCTGTGAGGAGTTCTGTTCTTTTCTGTGAGGAGGTCTTTTCTGTGAGGAGTTCTTTTCTGTGAAGAGGTCTTTTCTGTGAAGAGGTCTTTTCTGTGAAGAGGTCTTTTCTGTGAGGAGTTCTGTTCTTTTCAGTGAGGAGTTCTGTTCTTTTCTGTGAGGAGTTCTGTTCTTTTCTGTGAGGAGTTCTGTTCTTTTCAGTGAGGAGTTCTGTTCTTTTCAGTGAGGAGTTCTGTTCTTTTCTGTGAGGAGTTCTGTTCTTTTCTGTGAGGAGTTCTGTTCTTTTCTGTGAGGAGTTCTTTTCAGTGAGGAGCTCTTTTCAGTAAGGAGTTCTTTTCTGTGAGGAACTCTTTTCAGTGAGGAGTTCTGTTCAGTAAGGAGTTCTTTTCTGTGAGGAGTTCTTTTCAGTGAGGAGTTCTGTTCTTTTCTGTGAGGAGTTCTGTTCTTTTCTGTGAGGAGTTCTGTTCTTTTCTGTGAGGAGTTCTTTTCTGTGAGGAACTCTTTTCAGTGAGGAGTTCTTTTCAGTGAGGAGTTCTTTTCAGTGAGGAGCTCTTTTCAGTAAGGAGTTCTTTTCAGTGAGATCTTTTCTGTGAGGAGATCTTTTCAGTGAGGAGGTCTTTTATTGGCTGAGGCGCTGGGACTGTTGCCGTAGTAACGCAGGTGCAGGTTATATTCGAGTTCACTGAAAGAACAGATGCAGAGGAAACGGGCTTAAAATATGACTTCCAGTGACTATTGTTGTGCAGAACTCTGTGAACCTGCCGTCGTAAACAGGACGGGAAGAAAGTGGCAGAGTGGTTAGTGTTGTTACCCCTGAGTGAAGAAGTTAAAAGTCAAATCCATATTGTACATCCACTTGAGGTTTGTATTTTTTGTTCTCCGGCCTCTTAGTCTAAGTTGTAGAATTACATAATTACAAGCTGGATCTGGGCTGGTGCTTTACTCGGGCTTTACTCTAACTACAGGTTGGGTCCGGTCTGTACTTTGAGCGAGCGACTTGCAGATCGACTGTTACACCAACTACAACAACTGAGATGAGTATTTGACCGAAGCAGCGGCGTTTTACACGAGCTCACGCCATAAAACACGTGTAATGACATGAAAACCGCACCACGGCTGTGTCCGGGAGAAACGGAAAACTCTGGCAGTTTTCATCTTCAGCCAATGTGTCTGTAAATACCACAGATCTGACACCAACGAACTTCATGCAGGAGCAGGATTTGAACCTTCAACCTTCAGGTCAGAGCCGTCACTGAAGCCGTTTCACTGGTTTCATTTGCACTCATTTTCACTGGTCTCTGATGGTGTTTTATTTGAACTTTTGTATTCATGGATAATAAAAGTATTTACTGTCACACGTGTCGTTCTTTTTGCAGTTTGAACTCTTTCTTTCTGCCTGTTGGGCTCCAAAGACTCGCTGGTTCAGATGTTTTCCTCGAGCTGCAGTGGGAGAAGAACGTTGGGACTATTCTGGGGATTAAGACGATTCCAGGCTGTTTTATGCAACACTTTAGTCAAGTGATTGTTAATCCTCAAAGGCCTGAGTCTTTAGTCCAGATGTAGATTTGAGGGAAACATATTCTGCAAAATCAACGTCTATCTCTCCATGTTTACCGTCTTAAAGCTGTTTAGAGTGATTCATGCATATTTGTTTAATCTGTTTCCTCATAAACGCCCTCGGCTCTGTGCTCACTTTGTTTCTTTGATTAACTTGTTTTTTAATGAATTTAGAAATTTAAAGATACAGCGACTTTCTAAAGGTGACACAGAACTAGAAAGTTAAAGCCAAACTTCAGAACATTTTCCACGAGATAGACACGTTTTATACTGTGGAAAATTATCGCCACAGAACGTTTCCATGGAAACGAGCAGGAGGTTTGTGGAGATGTGAGTCGGACGCCTGTTTTTTTCAGTGCAATAAAAACAAACAAACAAAACCACAAGCCTTTGTTTTAGTTTATTTTTTGGTGAAAAAGTGACTGACAGAAGATGCACTGACCAAACTCACCACTTTACTCTTTTTCTGAGTTATGTGAGTTTTGTACTAATGATGTAACAGGATCAGGTGACAGTGGTAGTAGTAGTAGTAGTACTAGTAGTACTAGTAGTAGTAGTTTATATGTATGTAACTTGTTGTGCAGGAGGTCATAAACTCTTGCTCTCTCCTCTTATTCTCCTGAGGCTCTACTGCTGGTGTGGCTCACGTTGGCCCCTAGTGGCTGAGGAGGGTAGTGCAGTGAAAATGTTCTGAAAATGTCCCTAAAACTGCAACATGACCAATTATTAGATTTTATTAGTTATAACAACAGACTTTGTTTATTCAAGTTGAACACATATTTGGATTAAAGGTGCACTATGGAACTTTCGGCTTCTGGAGATGTTCCTGCTCTACACTCAGAATGTTTTTACAGTGAAAACACTTATTATAAAATACATGCACAATATAGAAATGAAATCCTCCAGGTAAAAACATCTCCATGGAAACAAGCAGGTGACGCTGTGCAGCTTTAAAAACAGCAGCAAAATGACATTAAAGTGGATTCACTGGTCAGTTTATCCGTCTGATGAGTCTGATGAGCCTGAGTCTGATGAGTCTGATGAGTCTGAGTCTGATGAGTCTGATGAGTCTGAGTCTGATGAGTCTGAGTCTGATGAGTCTGATGAGTCTGATGAGTCTGAGTCTGATGAGTCTGATGAGTCTGATGAGTCTGATGAGTCTGATGAGTCTGATGAGTCTGATGAGTCTGATGAGTCTGAGTCTGATGAGTCTGATGAGTCTGAGTCTGAGTCTGATGAGTCTGAGTCTGATGAGTCTGATGAGTCTGATGAGTCTGATGAGTCTGAGTCTGATGAGTCTGATGAGTCTGATGAGTCTGAGTCTGATGAGTCTGAGTCTGATGAGTCTGATGAGTCTGAGTCTGATGAGTCTGATGAGTCTGAGTCTGATGAGTCTGAGTCTGATGAGTCTGATGAGTCTGAGTCTGATGAGTCTGAGTCTGATGAGTCTGATGAGTCTGAGTCTGATGAGTCTGAGTCTGATGAGTCTGATGAGTCTGATGAGTCTGAGTCTGATGAGTCTGAGTCTGATGAGTCTGAGTCTCTTCTCCCTCTCCTCTTCTCTCTCCTCTGGCCCATCCATCTCTTCTCTCCTCTTTCTCTCCTCCCTCTCACCCTCTCTCCTCCTCTCTCTCTCTCCTCTCCTCCTCTCTCTCTCTCTCTCCTCCTCTCCCCTCTGTCCCGTCCCTCTCTCTTCTCCTCCTCTCCTCCCTCTCCTCTCTCTCTCCTCTCCTCCTCTCCCCTCTGGTCCGTCCCTCTTTCTTCTCCTCCTCCTCTCCTCTCTCTCTCTCCTCCTCTCCTCTCTGGCCCGTCCCTCTCTCTCCTCCTCTCCTCCCTCTCTCCTCTCTCCTCTCTCTCTCTCTCTCCTCTTTCTCCTCTGGCCCGTCCCTCTCTCTCCTCCCTCTCTCCTCTCTCCTCTCTCTCTTCTCTCTCTCCCCTCTCCTCTGGCCCGTCCCTCTTTCTCCTCCTCTCCTCCCTCTCGCCTCTTTCCTCTCCTCCTCTCTCTCCCTCTCCTGTCTCCTCTGGCCCATCCCTCTTTCTCCTCCTCTCCTCCCTCTCTCCTCTCTCTCCCTCTCCTCTCTCCTCTGGCCCGTCCCTCTTTCTCCTCCTCCCTCTCCTCTCTCTCTCCTCTTTCTCCTCTGGCCCGTCCCTCTCTCCTCTCCTCCCTCTCCTCCTCTCCTCTCTCTCTCTCCCCGCTGGCCCGTCCCTCTCTCCTCTCCTCTCCTCCCTCTCCTCCTCTCCTCCTCTCCTCTCTCTCTCTCCTCTCCTCTCTGGCCCGTCCCTCTCTGTTCTCGTCGCTGATTGGCTGAAATCTCTCCTGTGGAATGGGCATCAAACTATTTAAATCGCACTTTGTCCCGGAGACTTTAAAAGCGCAGCTTTTAGCGGCAGGTTGTAGTTTTTCAGAGGCAGGTTGTAGTTTTTCAGCGGCAGGTTGTAGTTTTTCAGCGGCAGGTTGTAGTTTTTCAGCGGCAGGTTGTAGTTTTTCAGCGGCAGGTTGTAGTTTTTTAGCGGCAGGTTGTAGTTTTTCAGCGGCAGGTTGTAGTTTTTTAGCGGCAGGACGCAGGACTTTGCGCCAGGACCGTGTCACTTTGGGACTAATCACGTGTCGATGTGAGGGATTATCTGTGGATTTGTGTCTCGTTTTGGGGGATTTGATTCGTTTTTTTCTGCTGTTTCGCTGCAGGTGAGTGCGCGTCACGTGACTCTTTATTTTGTGCTTGTTCGGTTCTTTTCGGCTCATTTTTTTTATTTTTATTTTATTTTTGTGACTGTGGGACTTGCAGCGGATCAAAATGAAGCTGCTGCTGCTGGTTTTGATGCTGTGGAGCTGTGACTGCGCCAGAGTCGCAGGTGAGTCTGAGTTTATGTATTTTTTGTGGTTGGTTAAGTTAAAGGTTCCTCCTGCACGAACCTGAGTAAATGTAACAGTGAGCAGGAGGTGGAGGAGGAGGAGGAGGTGGAGGTGGAGGAGGTGGAGGAGGTGGAGGAGGAGGTGGAGGAGGAGGAGGTGGAGGTGGAGGAGGAGGTGGAGGTGGAGGAGGAGGAGGAGGTGGAGGAGGTGGAGGAGGAGGTGGAGCAGGGGCCCCTGAAGCTGTGACTTTATTTATTTTGGTTTGACTGGACTTTTATCACATCAGACTTTTTCTTCTTGTCAAAGACTCGTGACTCTCGTCTCCATGGAGACGGTAATGTTCCGTAGTGAGAGATAAATAGGTGTAATGCCATTCTGGAATATTCCTCTCAAAACTTTCACATCCCAGATGTGCAGGTGGAGAAACCCCCATAAGAAAAGTGACACAGTGCATCTTTAGTGCTGCCTTAACCTTATAAAATATAATTAAACTGACCTGATAAAATAATAAAATCATCTTAAATAATCTCATCACTTTTCATCTTTAGCTCAGTTTGGACACTTCTTTTTATTTAGTCTAAATGTGTCATTTCTGTAGAAAAATCTGTCCAAACTAAAGACAAACAAACGTCACATTTACACGTCACAAACTTTAAAGACACTTTAATTTATTTTATTCTGTTCAAATCCTCAGAGATTTACAACGAATCAAAGAATCAGAGAAAATCTGTCCAACAGAAACAGGACGAACAGAAAGAAGTGTGAAACAGAACTAAACCAGGACTAAACCAGGACTAAACCAGGACTAAACCAGGACTAAACCAGGACTAAACCAGGACTTAACCTGGACTAAACCAGGACTTAACCTGGACTAAACCAGGACTTAACCTGGACTAAACCTGGACTAAACCTGGACTAAACCTGGACTAAACCAGGACTAAACCAGGACTAAACCAGGACTAAACCAGGACTAAACCAGGACTTAACCTGGACTTAACCTGGACTAAACCTGGACTAAACCTGGACTAAACCAGGACTTAACCTGGACTAAACCTGGATTAAACCTGGACTAAACCAGGTCTAAACCAGGACTAAATCAAGTCTAAACCAGGACTAAACCAGGACTAAACCTGGACTAAACCTGGACTAAACCAGGACTAAACCAGGACTAAACCAGGACTAAATCAGGACTAAACCTGGACTAAACCTGGACTAAACCAGGACTAAACCAGGACTAAACCAGGACTAAACCAGGACTAAACCTGGACTAAAACAGGACTAAACCAGGACTAAACCTGGTCTGAATCAGGTTTAAACCAGGACTAAACCAGGACTAAACCAGGACTAAACCAGGACTAAACCTGGACTAAACCAGGACTAAACCAGGACTAAACCAGGACTTAACCTGGACTAAACCTGGACTAAACCTGGACTAAACCAGGTCTAAACCAGGACTAAACCAGGACTAAACCAGGACTAAATCAGGTCTAAACCAGGACTAAACCTGGACTAAACCTGGACTAAACCAGGACTAAACCAGGACTAAACCAGGACTAAACCAGGACTAAATCAGGTCTAAACCAGGACTAAACCTGGACTAAACCAGGACTAAACCAGGACTAAAACAGGACTAAACCAGGACTAAACCTGGACTAAACCAGGACTAAAACAGGACTAAACCTGGTCTGAATCAGGTTTAAACCAGGACTAAACCTGCACTAAACCAGGACTAAACCTGGTCTGAATCAGGTTTAAACCAGGACTAAACCAGGACTAAACCAGGACTAAACCTGGACTAAACCTGGACTAAACCAGGACTAAACCAGGACTTAACCTGGACTAAACCTGGACTAAACCTGGTCTAAACCTGGACTAAACCTGGACTAAACCTGGACTTAACCTGGACTTAACCTGGACTAAACCTGGACTAAACCTGGACTAAACCAGGACTTAACCTGGACTAAACCTGGACTAAACTTGGTCTAAACCTGGACTTAACCTGGACTTAACCTGGACTTAACCTGGACTTAACCTGGACTAAACCTGGACTAAACCTGGACTAAACCAGGACTAAACCAGGACTTAACCTGGACTAAACCTGGACTAAACCAGGTCTAAACCAGGACTAAACCAGGACTAAATCAAGTCTAAACCAGGACTAAACCTGGACTAAACCTGGACTAAACCAGGACTAAAACAGGACTAAAACAGGACTAAACCAGGACTAAACCAGGACTAAATCAGGACTAAACCTGGACTAAACCTGGACTAAACCTGGACTAAACCTGGACTAAACCAGGACTAAACCAGGACTAAACCTGGACTAAACCAGGACTAAACCTGGACTAAACCAGGACTAAACCAGGACTAAACCAGGACTTAACCTGGACTAAACCTGGACTAAACCTGGACTAAACCTGGACTAAACCAGGTCTAAACCAGGACTAAACCAGGACTAAACCAGGACTAAACCAGGACTAAACCAGGACTAAACCAGGACTAAATCAGGTCTAAACCAGGACTAAACCTGGACTAAACCTGGACTAAACCAGGACTAAACCAGGACTAAAACAGGACTAAACCAGGACTAAACCTGGACTAAACCAGGACTAAAACAGGACTAAACCAGGACTAAACCTGGTCTGAATCAGGTTTAAACCAGGACTAAACCTGCACTAAACCAGGACTAAACCTGGTCTGAATCAGGTTTAAACCAGGACTAAACCAGGACTAAACCAGGACTAAACCTGGACTAAACCTAGACTAAACCAGGACTAAACCAGGACTAAACCTGGACTAAACCTGGACTAAACCAGGACTAAACCAGGACTAAACCTGGTCTGAATCAGGTTTAAACCAGGACTAAACCAGGACTAAACCTGGACTAAACCTGGACTAAACCAGGACTAAACCAGGACTAAACCAGGACTAAACCTGGACTAAACCAGGACTAAACCAGGACTAAACCAGGTCTAAACCAGGACTAAACCTGGACTAAACAAGGTCTAAACCTGGACTAAACCTAGACTAAACCAGGTCTAAACCAGGACTAAACCAGGACTAAACAAGGTCTAAACCAGGACTAAACCAGGACTAAACCAGGACTAATCCAGGACTAATCCAGGACTAAACCTGGACTAAACCAGGTCTAAACCAGGACTAAACCAGGTCTAACCGGAGCTTCATGCCCTGAGACTAAACCAGGTCTAAACTGTTTCTAAAGTGACTAAATCGTCGGTTGTCGCTCGTCTTTAAAGTTGAATTCTGGACTTTTTTCGTGGGAGGTTCTTGGAGATGTTGTTGTTTTGCTGGAATATTTCACATTACAGCCGAGTTTAGTCAATAACTGGTATTTTATTGCTACAAAAAAGCTTGAAAAAGATGTTTTGTTACTGTGGGTTAGGGTTAGGGACTCTGTCGCCTCTCCACAGACCTGACCTGTAACTGTCCTCGTCTCCGTGGATACTGTTTGTTTGACTGTAGTTTGTAGATTGTAGGTCCGAGACAAACTTATAACAATAAAACTGATCCACAGATATAACAAGAGGTTTAATGGCAGATTGTGGAACAGCCAAAGCAGCAGCAGCTCCACAGAGATGAACCGTATCAGACCATCCTCCAGGAAAGTTCCATAGTGCATCTTTAACTTTTCACATTTTCACCCCCAGAAACCCGCGACGACAACGACAGCGTGTACGACCTTTTCGAGCTGGTGCAGGTTCCCAAGAAGAACCACGGCGTGACTCTGGTGAAGGGAGACGACCCGTACAGCCCCGCCTACAAAATCATCAACCCCGAGCTCATCCCCCGGTGCCCGAAGCCGCCGCCTTCAGGGACCTGATCGACACCGTCCACGCCGACCGGGGCTTCCTGCTCCTGCTCAACTTCAAACAGTTCAAACGCACCAGAGGGAGCCTGCTGACCGTGGAGAAAAAAGACGGCTCCGGGCCCGTTTTTGAGATCATCTCCAACGGGAAGGCCAACACCCTGGACGTGGTTCTGTCCACGGAGAACAAGCAGCAGGTGGTCTCCATCGAGGACGTGGATTTGGCGACGGGGCACTGGAAGAACATCACGCTGTTTGTGCAGGAGGACCGGGCGCAGCTGTACGTGGGATGTGTGGACGTGAACACGGCCGAGCTGGACGCCCCGATTCAGAGCATCCTGACCCAAGACACGCCCAGCCACGCCCAGCTGAGGATCGGGAAGGGCGCGGTGAAGGACAGGTTTATGGTGAGTGACCATGATACTGTCATGATACTTCCCTCACCCCAGACACCTCCTCTAGCTCCTCCAGTGTTAGTGTGAAAATGTTTCTTGTTGAAGTGTTATTAGTTTCAGTTTCATTTTGATGCTTCTCTGTCGCTCATTGTTCTGCAAAAGGAGGGACAGTGTGGTGGGACACATAGGGGGCGCTGCAGAGAGCTTCCGAACAGCAGTTATTTGAACCTTTCATACAGGTAGGTAGTGTCCAGGAGAGGCCGCAAGACTGAAACATGCACGAATGATTCAGAAAACCAAAAAAAACACTTATGATACACTGATGAGAGAAAAACATCATGATGCTCAAAACTCACAGTTTGTGTCGTTCACATCCAAACCTCCTCTGTGACTTCACTTCTCCAAACGACTGGACCAAGGACCTTCTTTAATGAGATCTTTAGTTTTTCTGAGTTCAGTGTTTTGAAGAAGGCTCGTCTCTCTTCTTTATAGATGCCACGTTCCATTAAGACGTGTTTTACTGTCTCCTGTGGCACAAAGTCCACTGAGCTGAGTCCAGTCGGAGCCAGAGCAGAGAGAAACATCTACCTCTACATTTAGGAGTGATTTGGAGCTTAGGTTTATAAAAATACTGCTACTTAAGGAGAGGCACAGACCGATGTTTAAAATATAGAAGATATTCACAGAGCAGAGGCAGGTTTTCTTGTTTTATGATGATTTGTTCAGTGGGACAGTATCTGTGGTAAATATTTAGATTGAAGAAAAGTTGAACAGAAAAGTACAAAAAAAAGGACGAGGTCTGAGCAACATCATCAACACAAAGTCCAACCAAAATTCAGCAGCAATTTCCTCCCAAGAGTCGTTTTTGTGTTTGAGAGCGTGATTATCGTTGGATGGTGCGATTATCGGGGGTTTAGACCTTCACGTCTCGTTTCTGGCTCAGACTCTGCTGCTCGTCTGTTGTTATGTTATTGATATGTCTGGAATGTTCCACAGTTCAGCCTCGGAGACATATTTTCCAGTGTGTTTTCTTTTTGCAATACAAACATCTGTAAAAAATAAAAACTAAAGTCGACTGAGACACTGTGGAACATTCTGTGCAACATAACGTCTCCATGGAAACAAGCAGGTGCAGAGACGTTACTCCAGGTGCCTGTGTAACTTTTCTGTTAAGTCCTTGTCTTTGTGGAGATGTTGGGAGATGTTCCACAGTGTCTCATTTTTACTCTGAGTGGGGTCGCCTCTCCACAGATCTGGCTCCTGACAGTCGTCATGGGGACAAATAAGATCAGTGTTTCTTAAATTGTTGTAGTATTTGGTTCATTTTGAGATGAATCTATAAATATTTCTGTCGTCCTTTGGCTGAATAATTGTTTAAAAAGTATTTTAAATCTGGTTTAGTCTCATTTTCAACCTTTTCTAGACCTGCTTTAATCCTGATCTGTGACTGACATAGTCCAGGTTTGATCTGGTGATTCTCAGAAAGAAAATTCTGTCTTTGGTGTAAAACATTTGAGCAGCAGTGACACAGACAAACCCAGAAAAGTAAAAATGTCCCTGTAAACACTGTATATTCTGCTTTTATTGCAAACTTTCACTGACGATAAACCACATCGTGTTTTTTTCAGGGGGTCCTTCAGAACGTGCGCTTCGTCTTTGGCACGACCCTGGACGCCATTCTCCGAAACAAAGGCTGCAAGAACAGTGAGTAACCTGGATCTTTTTATACCAACACGTCTAATCCAAGTGTGTATCAAAAACACACGACTCAGACGCTGGTTTATGACAGAAGAACGCTCATGACACCGTGTTCAGGGCTGTGGTTTATGACAGAAGAACGCTCTCGACACATCTCCAGGACTGTGGTTTATGACAGAAGAACGCTCTCGACACATCTCCAGGACTGTGGTTTATGACAGAAGAACGCTCACGACGCCGTGTTCAGGGCTGTGGGTTATGACAGAAGAACGCTCTCGACACATCTCCAGGGCTGTGGTTTAGGAGGAATGCTCCGTTCGAGCCAAACACTTTGTGTTTTTAGTAGAGATTTGGTAGCTGAGGATTGACAATTAATGATTATGTCACTAGAAATAAAGTTAGGAGCCGGTTAAACTATGTGACAGTCCCCGGTTTATATAACGGAGAAGGGTGAGGGCAGGTAGGGCATCTGGTGTAAACATAAAGAGTCAGTGGGGATGTTGAAGTAAATGGACTGTTCTAGATTTACCATAAGTCACAGACGTTCAGCAGGTTCCACATCAGTGACTCTATCACACAGCTGCAGGTCGGGCATCTGAGGTAATCTGAGGTAAAGAGGAGAGTCATGGGCCCTCGGGGATTTATACAGATGTTAAAGATGCACTTTGTAACTTTTTGGTGGAGGCTACGTCTGCTGCTCGTCTCCATAGAGCTGCTCAGGCTGAGGATGAAATGTCACACAGTGAGGCTTTAAGTTTATGTATGTCAAGGTGTTTTCTATAGTAAGTTTAATGTCATAATGTGGAATATTCTAGGTAAAGTAAGAACATCTCCATGGAGACCACAAAGTTACATAGAGCTCTTTATTCTGCTGTATTTTATTGAATGATTTGGAAACACATCCTGATTTATGATTTTATTTTATTTTTTTAGCTCTAACAAGTGGCACTTTGCTTTTGGAAAACATGAACGGCTCCTCCGCCATCAGGACGGAGTTCACCGGCCACAAGACCAAAGGTAAATCCGACGAAAGTGATGAAACTGTGTGATAAAAAGCACCTTTTGTTGAGAAGTTTGTTTGTGTAGACCTGCAGATGGTGTGTGGCTTCTCCTGTGAGGACCTCATCAGTATGTTCAAGGAGCTGAAGGGGCTGGGGGTGGTGGTGAAGGAGCTCTCCAACGAACTGCGCCGCCTGGTGAGCAGCGAGTGTAATGACAGGCTTAAACCGTGTGATACGAGGAGGCGCCGGGGCCGTCCACGTAACATTTTTATGTTTTTACATTTGTGGATCTCGGTTCTTCTTCCAGACCGACGAGAACAAACTGATCAACAATCGCATCGGGATCCACAGCGGCGTCTGCATCCACAACGGCATCGTGCGGAAGAACAAGGACGAGTGGACCGTCGACAACTGCACCGAGTGTACCTGTCAGGTCAGCCGCCCGAACACCACAACCAGCACCATCACCTCCACAACCAGCACCATCACCTCCACAACCAGCACCACAACCAGCACCATCACCTCCACAACCACAACCCCCACAATCACCTCCATGAATACAACCACAACCACAACTACAACACCCCACAATCACCTCCACAACCAGCACCATCACCTCCACAACCAGCACCATCACCTCCACAACCAGCACCATCACCTCCACAACCAGCACCATCACCTCCACAACCAGCACCACAACCAGCACCATCATCACAACACCCGACTCCACAACAACCACCAACATAACCACAACCACTGCCACAAACCCTCACAACAACAAACACCACCACAGCCACCACAACTACACCCACAATCAACAAAACACCACCACCACACGAGGCACAACCACAGCTCCACAGCAGACAGTGTATGTTTAGAGACACACTTCTCCACACCTTTTCTGGGTGTTTTTGGCGCTGTAATCTGCGCTGTAATGAGTATGTAGCACAGACTCGAGACAGATGGGTCATTAGTCTCCTCCTCGGGACAAAGTGGAAGGGCGGATTCCTTAAGTGCAGATAGTTGGCTAAGAATCTCCCTCATCCCCTCCCGGCTTTCTGTCCAGATGTACCTTCATTCAGGACACACAAACTACTCCTGTTTCCCTATTTTCCGTTGGCGATTAGATCCGGCAGGTTTTGCATACTTAGAGGCACTTGTTATCCGCGCAGAGAACCACACAGGTCGAGCAGCAACATGAGCCCAGCCCCACACTAAAGCCCTTTATACCGGCCTCATTCCTGGATAAGTGGACTCAAAGCAGGTGGTTGTTCAGAAGAGGCTCCAGCGGCTGCGTTTGGCTCCGACTCGTGAGGAGGTGTGACGAGACGGTCGCACGTACGTGGAAAAAAGATGGAGATGAGTAGAGTAAAAGTAGAAGGAGATTAGGAGTTTGAATGATTCAGGGACAGGGCTGTGTACATCTGTCCAGGTCCTGCACACGAGGACAATTCTGAGGTATCTGTACTTTTTACGTATATTTGAGTGCAGAAATTTATACTTTCTACTACACTACTCTGGACTCCACTAGATTGAAAAAATAGAGGTTCTACTGAAATGAGGAGCTTAATTAAATACAACATATATGTAAGTAAAAATTAAAAAATAAAAAACAGGAATTGTTTTTTTATTTATTTATTTTTGGTCACAATTGTTAAACCAAAAATCAAAGCCTGCGTAAAAGACTTTTACTGTTTTTTACTCTAAAAGTACATTTTTAAAGAAGTACTTCAGTCGTTTACTCAGGTGGTTAAACCATGACAAACAAAGGTTTAAAATATTGCAGTAATTCTAGACTTTTGAGTTTCACTAATGCCGTGTTTATGCTAATCCCACTTTATCTGTTGCAGAATTCGGCTACTGTGTGTCGTAAGATCTCCTGTCCCCTGATCCCATGTGCAAACGCTACAGTTCCTGACGGAGAGTGCTGCCCTCGCTGTGGCACACGTGAGTCACTTCTGCAGCTAAAAATGAAAATGTGTGGTACAAAACGATACTTACAGGGCTGTACCTCTGAGAGCATTAACTCTACATTACCTCTACATTATATCTACATTATCTTTACATTATCTTTACATTATCTCTACATTATCTCTACATTATCTCTACATTACCTCTACATTACCTCTACATTATCTCTACATTATCTCTACATTATCTTTACATTATCTCTACACTACCTCTACATTATCTTTACATTATCTCTACATTACCTCTACATTGTCTCTACATTATTTTTACATTATCTCTACATTATCTCTACATTACCTCTACATTATCTCTACATTACCTCTACATTATCTCTACATTACCTCTACATTATCTCTACATTATCTCTACATTACCTCTACATTATCTCTAAATTATCTCTACATTATCCCTACATTATCTTTACATTATCTCTACATTGTCTCTACATTATCTTTACATTTTCTCTACATTATCTCTACATTATCTTTACATTATCTAAACCAGGTCTAAACCAGGACTAAACCAGGACTAAACCAGGACTAAACCAGGTCTAAACCAGGTCTAAACCTGGACTAAACCAGGTCTAAACCAGGACTAAACCAGGACTAAACCAGGGCTGTTAGAACTTTTTTCTTTTAAGTCTGAATTCCAGGCTTGAGCTAAGTGACTGTTTCTTCAATAATCCCACATTTGATTTGATTTACTCTTAAAAGATGGAAAACATATAATTCACATTTTGTGCTACATAAAACTCCACCCAAAGCAAATATTATTTCAAAAACGACAAGTTTAAAGTGGCTCTAAAGTCGAACCTCTGCACTGAGCCAAACGTCTTAAAACTAAATTGAACCTAATTGACCAAAATTGGTAAAATGTAAAATTGCCTGGTGTAATGTGGACTATAAGATGTAATGACACAATGACAGATTTCTCTGCCTTTTTCCCCTTGAAACCAAAAGAAATGAGAAGTAGCTGAAAGTCCTCGTACATCCAGGGTCATGTTTTCACAGGCCGTTTCCTCCTAAAGAAAACTTCATTCATTGTGCCGTTTATTGGCTCCGAGGGACAGTGCAGCTACTATTCTGACTCAAACATAGAGCAGTGTCTGTGTCTAAAGCAGCGGCGTTCTGCAGCGAGAGACGCCAAATAATCAGAGTAAGACTCAGACTAAAACAGGACGAAGAGAAAAGACCCGTCTGCTCCCGTCATGATCTCCACTTTACACGAGCTCCACGTCCTGAGAGAGGCGACGCACAGAGTATTTATACACAAAATAATACGAGGAAAAATGTGTCTGATTAAAAACTGGAAAAAAAGAAAATATACTTTAAGAGTTAATCAGCATCACTTTCGCTTCATCTGGGGCTAATTTAGACCTAATTTCTGACTCAAATGTTTCTGAGACTGTGAAGGTCAAACTCCTGATCCACAAACGAGTCGTGTCTTTGATTCTCTCTGTTCTGCTCCAGGTTATTTCACACCTGTTTTTGTCCTGGGTTTTATTCTCCGTTACTATTTTCGATCTGATTTAGTCAAACCTCATGTCATTTATTTTATTTGTGAAGGTGATGCTTGTGAAAAATGAGCCACTTTGTTCTTTAATAACATGTTTTCACGCGTCACAGTCGACTCGTGTGAATAATATGAACTTTCCTGTGTCTCTGCAGCGAGCGACTACGCGGAGGACGGCTGGTCTCCCTGGTCTGAATGGACTCATTGTTCGGTGTCGTGTGGGCAGGGCATCCAGCAGAGGGGGCGGAGCTGCGATCGTATCAATAACAACTGTGAGGGCACCTCCGTCCAGACCCGGGACTGCTACCTGCAGGAGTGTGACAAGAGATGTAGGTTCAGCCTCCTCTGTTTGAGATAATGTGACTTATTTAAACATATACATATACATCACACAAAAGAACTTTACTCCCAGTTTAACCAGGAAACACAAAGGTACTTCTGAAGAGGCTGAGGTTTTACTGCTCCGGGGGAGGTGGGGTTTAGGAAGGTGGAGGTACTTCTGAAGTTTGGGGAGAGAGAGTGCATTTATGTGAATATCCTTAGACTGGTTCATACCGGTGTCTTTACTCTGAGTCGGCTCGCATCTCCACAAACCTGACTCTTATCTGGCCTGGAGTAGGAGGGTTTAAAGCAACATCATCTCCATGGAGACAAGCTGGTAGCACTGGAAAAGTTACATAATGCACCTTTAAATATATCTATAACACCCCAGCCCAGAGGATCACATATCGGCTCTTTGTGCAGCTCTGTCTGAAGCAGTTTCCCTCCAACAGTGTCGTGTTTGTGCTTCTCTCAGTTAAGCAGGACGGCGGCTGGAGCCACTGGTCGCCCTGGTCGTCCTGCTCCGTCACGTGTGGGGCGGGCGTCATCACTCGCATTCGCCTCTGCAATTCCCCCACTCCACAGCTAGGGGGCAAGGAGTGCGTGGGCGAGGGCCGTCAGACGGAGAAGTGCCAGAAGTCGCCGTGTCCCAGTGAGTCATATGTGTTTTATCTGGTGAATATGTTAGAGCTGTTTAAGACGCCACTTTAACCCCCGTTTCACCGGGACACGCCCACTGCTACTTACCTCGTTTTGCCCTATTCCACCTGATGATGTCATCCAGTGGTGGTTTTAAAGTAACTTACTGTCAGTCGAACTGGTCAAATGAACTTTAACATGATCTTTGTTCTGTCAGTCAATGGAGGCTGGGGGCCCTGGTCGCCGTGGGACACCTGCTCACTCACCTGTGGGGGCGGAGTCCAGACCCGAAAACGTCTGTGCAACAACCCGCCCCCCAAACACGGAGGCAAAGAGTGTGTGGGCGGGGCCAAGGACACTCAGATGTGCAACAAGAAACCCTGCCCCATCGGTGAGACTCTGGCCGTGTGGACTTTACTGTCCAGTACTTCATGGTACTTCATGGTACTTCATGGTACTTCATGGTACTTCATGGTACTTCATGAACCTGATTTACGGATGTTTCAGATGGATGTCTGTCCAACCCCTGCTTCGCCGGAGCTAAGTGCAGCAGCTTCCCCGACGGAACCTGGAAGTGCGGAAAATGCCCCGTCGGCTACACCGGGAACGGCATCAAATGTAAAGATATCGATGAGGTAATTTTATACTATTACTTAAATATTATCCTCGGCACTGCGGGTACTCAAAGTAAAAATACTTCATGACTAAATGTTCGTCATTAACCTCATAAATGATGGAGCCGAGGAGAGACGGGACTTTTAAACATCAGGAGGAAGAGGAGGAGTCTCTTTATTACAGCTGAAATGTGATTGGTTGAGGGATAGAAGTTGCTGGCTGTGATTGGCTGATAATGACACGGGCGACAGGAAGAACATGTTTTAACTACATTATAAACATTCTGCTGTTTTTACTTTATATTTTAATTTAATCTGATATTTTCTTTTATTGAATGTAAAGTAAACACGTTTTTATTTGTTTAATCTCAAAAAGTTATGTTTCATATTTAGTTGCGTAGTTTTTCATTTTTACCCGTAGGATTCAGTGCTGTGTCGTCATTTTTATACAAATTTTAAAATGTCCACTGATCACTTTTGTTTTAGATCAATATTGTAACTTAAAATGTCCAAAATATAAAATGATCCAAGTCGGATTAGATTTAAATCACACAAAAGCACAGTATGTCTCTTTAAGGCCTGTGTTACACAAAACAGAGTCTTGTGCTTTAAGTCGTGTTAGAATAACTTACCACGAGCTCTGTTTTGTTTTATTAGTCTGTTACATCTCCAAAGCTCAAAACGCTCTGTTCCACCTTGTGATGTCACGCAGTAATTCTTTGTATTTAGACTCATCAGGTCCAATCTGCCCAAATAAAAAAGAGAAATGAATAAAGCGACACAACAGCTCGGCTCTGAGGAGGTTAAATGTGAACAGCTCCGTTTACCTTCAGGTCAGTCCAACCTGACAACTCCAGATGATTCTAGTGAAGGTGGAGTTTAAAAACACTGTGGAGCACTTCCTGTATCACCACATGATGACATCACAAGGTGGAACAGAGTGTTTTCAGTTTGAGAGAAGAACTCAGCCTAAATCTGCAGAGTTTGTGTTAAAAATGTGAATGAAACAAAACACAGCTCCAGGTCTGATTTTATGACAGAGGTCAGAAAATCGTGCATTATTTGCCCTTCAAGACCCTCTCCTTTAAGACCCTCTCCTTTAAGACCCTCTCCTTTAAGAGCCTCTCCTTTAAGACCCTCTCCTTTAAGACCCTCTCCTTTAAGACCCTCTCCTTTAAGAGCCTCTCCTTTAAGACCCTCTCCTTTAAGACCCTCTCCTTTAAGAGCCTCTCCTTTAAGACCCTCTCCTTATTAAAGAGCCTTAAAGAGCCTCTCCTTTAAGAGCCTCTCCTTTAAGAGCCTCTCCTTAAGAGACCTCTCCTTTAAGACCCTCTCCTTTAAGACCCTCTCCTTTAAGAGCCTCTCCTTTAAGACCCTCTCCTTTAAGAACCTCTCCTTTAAGAACCTCTCCTTTAAGAGCCTCTCCTTTAAGAGCCTCTCCTTTAAGACCCCCTCCTTTAAGAGCCTCTCCTTTAAGACCCTCTCCTTTAAGAACCTCTCCTTTAAGACCTCTCCTTTAAGAGCCTCTCCTTTAAGAGCCTCTCCTTTAAGAACCTCTCCTTTAAGACCCTCTCCTTTTAAGAGCCTCTCCTTTAAGAGAGCCTCTCCTTTAAGAGACCTCTCCTTTAAGACCCTCTCCTTTAAGACCCTCTCCTTTAAGAGCCTCTCCTTTAAGAGCCTCTCCTTTAAGAGCCTCTCCTTTAAGAACCTCTCCTTTAAGAACCTCTCCTTTAAGAACCTCTCCTTTAAGACCCTCTCCTTTAAGAGCCTCTCCTTTAAGAGCCTCTCCTTTAAGAGCCTCTCCTTTAAGAGCCTCTCCTTTAAGACCCTCTCCTTTAAGAGCCTCTCCTTTAAGAGCCTCTCCTTTAAGAGCCTCTCCTTTAAGAACCTCTCCTTTAAGACCCTCTCCTTTAAGACCCTCTCCTTTAAGACCCTCTCCTTTAAGAACCTCTCCTTTAAGACCCTCTCCTGACTCGTCCTTGTCCAGTTTCATTATTTTACTTTAACATCGTGTGATTTCCGTCTCGTGGACAGTGTAAGGAGGTTCCAGACGCCTGCTTCGAGTTCAGCGGAGTCCACCGCTGTGAGAACACCGAGCCCGGGTACAACTGTCTGCCCTGCCCTCCCCGATACTCCGGACCGCAGCCGTTTGGCAAAGGCGTGGAGTACGCAGCCGCTAATAAACAGGTGAGTCCAGCCCTGTGCACTTAAGCTCACACCACATCACTACAAAGGTCAAAGTCGTGTAAACAGCTATTGGCGCGATAATCATGGTCGTCTGGACACGGATGAGCTGAAATACCTCTGTAGTTATTTGTTACGTTTGTTTAGTTTTGCTTTGGGCTTTAGGCGTGTTGTGAAAGAGAAAATAGAAAAGCTTTGAATCTGCTTCTAGTTTCAAGAACATTAATCCCCAGATGCAGTTTTGACGGATTTTTCCAGGAACACGATTGTAACAGCTGCAAATGTGGATCTATATTTAATCTATTGTCTCGCCATCACAAACGGGCCTGATTTAATCAGAGGTAATCATGTGTAATTATGGATTATTATAAGAATCTTACATGTTTTCAGCTCTTAAGACACATTTAAAAGTGTTTTTTAAATTTCTCATTTCATTTCACAATAACGTGACTCTAACGTCAGACGTGGAACTTTTCAGAGTCGTTTTTGGAAACCAAACCTTTGTCTTACTTCAGTAGTTTTGAGCGTTAGGTGTGAGGTTTGTACTTAGTAATATTACTTTGAAATAACGTTAGTGAGTTTAGTTTTTGGGCTCTTCTCCCTGACCATCACTCAGTGTGATAACGTTTTATTCTTGATCAGTAGTAGTTTTCAGTTTAATTTCATGACTCCTCAGGTCTGCACTCCTCGGAACCCGTGTCTGGACGGGAGTCACGACTGTAACAAGAACGCTCGCTGTAACTACCTGGGACACTTCGCCGAGCCCATGTACCGCTGTGAGTGTAAACCCGGCTACGCAGGCAACGGCCACATCTGCGGAGAGGACACGGACCTGGACGGGTGGCCCAACGCCGACCTGGTGTGTGTGGAGAACGCCACGTACCACTGCAAGAAGGTACGAGTCTGTCCGCGGGGTTCAGAGTGAAACATGAGGACAGCTGTGAAAGTGCATGAGCCTCGAGACGTCCTCCTGGCTTTAGTTTATCTCAGATCTCCGTGGGCCGCGTCCGCCCTTGCCCTGGTTATTTGTTTTATTCCAAACAGGTTTCTTATAATATTAGGACAGCAGAGTAACAGTTTACAGAAGCCCCCATCAGCAGTGATCCTGCTGCTCCGTGACTCAGGGGAAAATAATCACCCGCCGCTTGTTTCCCAGCTGGAGCTAAAAGCCTCATGTTTGCTTTGCAGTAAAAGACTGGGAGATATTCTGGGGTAACTAAGCTCAGTGTAAGTGCTTTTGTTGTTGGGTTTTAGCAAAGCAGCTCGACCGGGGCTAAGTATCACAGAAGTGTAAATATGCACAATATTTATAGGGTTATGATGTTTGTTTTAGGATAACTGCCCCACCCTGCCCAACTCTGGACAAGAAGATTACGATAAAGACGGAATCGGAGACGCCTGTGACGACGACGATGATAACGATGGTATTCCTGATGAGCGGGTGAGTGACAGACAACCATCAGCCAACGTCTGAAATATCATGAAAGGTGATCTTTTTGAAAGGGCATCTGACTTAAACTCAATAAAATGTCTGCAGGACAACTGCCCGTTCGTCTATAACCCTCGTCAGTACGACTATGACAGAGACGACGTGGGAGACCGCTGCGACAACTGCCCCTACAACAGTAACCCCGACCAGACCGACACGACAACAACGGAGAAGGAGACGCGCCTGCGCCGTGGACATCGACGGAGACGGTGAGACCAAACACGGCAGAAGTCCACTAAAGACTCTGTTTAACCGAGGAAAAACGGTTTGGCTCTGGCAAAAACTACAAAATACAGAGAGAACAGCATCTTCACAAGAGAAAAAAGATGAAACTGTCCATTCACTCCCAGAACTTCAGACTCAGTGCTTCCTCCTTCTGCTCTGGATAAATATCCTTAGAAAACAAGTAGTAAATCTGGTCGACTAAGACGACACTGACAGATAAATGGACTGAATGACCTCAGCCCCAGAGCAAACACGAGTCTTTCTGTCTGGGAGAAAATGAATTTGCTCGACTCCTACAGCTGTGTCCTAATGATGAGCTACAGAAAACAGAGATTCGTGTCAAAATCATCCCTCGAACAAACACAAAGAAATGGATCAAATCATTTTTCTTTACTGTAAAGTTTCTGTTTCTTGAATATAACCAGGTACAATTATATAAGTATCAAAAATCAGATACTAAAACTAGTATTAAAACTAGATTCTCATTTGAGCAGGTAAAAAGTCCCATTCTAAGGATAGAAATGAACCTTTCCTGAACATCTTTAGATGATCCTGAGCTGCATCAGACACAGACGAGTGTTCGCTCGCACAGATTGTAAGACACAGGGTAATGGACAAGAAAGTTTTAACCAGATTAATTTCCTTTTGTCCACAGGGATCTTGAACGAGAAAGACAACTGTCCTTATGTGTACAACGTGGACCAGCGCGACACAGACATGGACGGAGTGGGGGACATGTGCGACAACTGCCCTCTGGAGCATAATCCCGACCAGGTGTGTGGACCCGGGCGAGCTCCCAGTCGTAATCCCCCATTCCCCCGTCTGTGGCTCTGCGTACACCTCTGTGCTCACTTCCTCACGCGATGCTAAGAGCCGCGGGGCAGATGGGCTCAATAAGGCGTGGTGGGGGGCGAGGGGCCTTTTCAATGGGCCCTTGAGGTTAGCGTGGTGGGGTATATTAGCAGAGCGCAAAAGGTGGCTCAGTTCCACCGTGCCATGCTACAGGGGGCAGAGGATATGTGATGAACAAGAGGGAGAGAAGTGGGCCGGGGCCGAGGGAACCGCAGACGCTGGCCTTAAACACAGGATAGCATTTATTAGAGCTAAAGACAGAAGATAAGGACGTAA
>JAIEZT010001416.1:0-47439 GCA_019594935.1 Periophthalmus modestus
GGGACCAGCGTCAGAACATGGGAGAAAGCTCCAAAAAATAAAAACAAGAATGTAGATTTAGCAGAATACTCCGTCTTTAATTACAGGCGGCTCACGGCGCCCCCTGCAGGCGCTCAGTGCTTCTTCAGGGAGTCGAGGATCCGCAGCACGTGCAGGAACAGGTTGATGATGTCCAGGTACAGGTTGATGGAGGCCAGGATGTGCTCCTCGGGCGACAGCTGCTTCATCAGCAGAAACGTGTCGTAAACGATGAAACCGCAGAACAAGAACGCTCCAAAACCAGAGAACAAGAGATCTGTGACGTCAGACTGAAAGAACAACTGAGGGAGGGAGAGAGGGGGGGAGGGGGGGGGGGGGGGGGGAGGAGGAGAGGAGGAGAGAGAACAAGAGAGGAGGAGGAGAGAGAGAGGAGAGAGGAGGAGGAGAGAGGAGGAGAGAGGGAGAGAGGGGGAGAGAGGGGGGGGAGGGGGTGGGGGGAGAGAGAGGAGAGAGGAGGAGAGAGGAGAGAGAGGAGGAGGGAGAACAAGAGAGGAGGAGAGAGGAGAGGGGGGGGGGAGAGGAGAGAGGAGGGGGAGGAGGAGAGGAGGGGGGGGGAGAACAAGAGAGAGGGAAGAGAGGAGAGGAGAGGAGGGGGAGGAGAGGGGGAAGGAGAGGGGAGGGAGAGGACAAGAAAAGGAGGAGAGAGAGGGGGGAGGAGATGGAGGAAGGAGTGACGAGGGGAGAGAGAGGTGTGAGAGCGAGGAGACAAGGATAGGATGACAAAGAGGGGGAGGGGGAGGAGAGAGAGGAAGGAGTGACGAGGGGAGAGAGAGTGTGAGAGGAGGAGGAGGAGAGAAGGGGAGGGGGAGGTGACGACGAGGAGAGAGAGGGGGAGGAGAGGATGAGGAGAGGGAGAGGAGGAGAGAGGGGAGAGTTCGAGAAGAGGGGGAGGGAGAGGAGAGGAGAGGGAGAGAGAGGGACGTGAGGAGGAGAGAACAAGGGACGAGGAGAGAGGAGGGGAAGGACAAAGAGGGGGAGAGAAGGAAGGAGGAATGATGAGAGGGGAGAGGGAGGAGAGGAGAAGACAAGAGAGGAGGGGAAGAGGAAGAGAAGGAGAGGGAGGGAGGAATGACAAGAAGAGAGGGAGGAGGGAGGAGGGGAAGAGACAGGATGAGGGAGAGAGGAGGAGGAGAGAGCAGGAGGAAGTAGGGGGGAGAGAGAGTTAAAGACAAATGAAAGTTACCGTTGTTTTTTTCAGTCTCGTTTGCAGATGTTCGACTCTTAAACTGAGGCTCAGGTTTGAGTCTGGACTTTTCTGGAGACTTACCCCGAAGCAGCTGGCGACGATGAGGATGAGGAGGCCGGAGAACAGGCTGAGGAAGAGCAGAAACAAGGACATTTTACCCACTGGAAACATCCGGACTCACAGTCACAGCGGCTGGACGTGACGACTGAAAAATAATAATCTAACTCCAGGTTTTCTGTCACGTTCAGGTTTAAAAAGTCGGACTTCTGCTCAGAGTTTCACATCGTAAACGACTCGACACAGGGACATTTCAGACGTCTCATTATCACCGTGACACGATTCCCAGTCGCACAGGTGGAGCTGGTGACCCGAGTCGTTGCCACAGCTGCCCCGGGACAGACTGACAGACGTGTGGCAGTGGTTCTGTGGCTCTTACCTGGCTCCCAGTTTGCTAAAGTCTCTCTTGGACTGGAAGGTGAAGGCGGTGAGTCCGGCGAACACGGCAGAGGTCAGGAGCAGAGCCTGGAGGACGGTCCAGTAATCGTAGAAGGTCACTGAGAGAAAACACACTGTCAAAGTGAGGACCCACACATCAAATACTAAACACACACTGTCAAAGTGAGGACCCACAGATCAAACACTAAAAACACACTGTCAAAGTGAGGACCCACCACATCAAATACTATTTAAAATGTTTCAACTGTATTTTTAGAGACTTAAGTTTTTGGTGTTTTTTTAAGTTAAATGTCCCATAATGCACCATTTTCTGATCTGGGGGCCTTTGGCCGTGCAGGACGCCACAGACGGACGGGGCGTTACCATGGAGACACACAAAATGACACTCACCGGTCGTAGCCACGGAGACGGCTTCTAACAGCGTCTAAAAACACAGACCATGGTTCATTAGCTTCATTAGCATCATTAGCTTAGCATCATTAGCATCATCTGGCAGTATTAGCAGTAAATGCTTTTATACTCACAATATAATTGCCATGAGAATGCAGTGTTTTATAAAGGTACGACTGTATGTACGATTTAGAGTTTAACCTCCACGTGACCTCTCTGTGACCCCAGATACGACCCAAACATGTTCACATCAAATAAAACTTTACTGATAATTCTAAAGCTGATTTATTCTGAAGGACAAAAACACTGGACATGTCTCATTTATTTCTGTTATAATGTGGAGTTTTGTTCAAGACGATTATCCAATCAGAGCGCAGAATGAGCCTCACATGACTCTCATTTGTGTTGCCAGGTTCAGAGCTGAAATCACTAAACCCCAGCACCTCATCAGGATCAGAGCTAGTGCAGCCTCTGCAGCTCAGTGAATGTGGAGGATCTGAACATGAGGCACATGAACATAAACTGACACTGAGACACTCTGTGTGTGTCTCTGCAGGACAGGGCCCCGGACACAGGACAGGGCTCCGGACACAGGACAGGGCCCCGGACACAGGACAGGGCCCCGGACACAGGACAGGGCCCCGGACACAGGACAGGGCTCTGGACACAGGACAGGGCCCCGGACGCAGGACAGGGCCCCGGACACAGGACAGGGCTCTGGACGGGCCGGGATGGGCAGATGTGATTGTAGTACCTTTTTGAACCAGTAAGAGGCAGTATACACACAGTTAAAGGTCCTATAAAGAATGGACTCATGTTCTAACGCTCCTCCTCTAACACAGACCTGGACTTGTGTTTTGTTTCATTCACATGTTTGAGTCACACTTTATTATCAGTCTGTAACATCTGCAAAGCTCAAAATGCTCTGTTCCACCTTGTGATGTCATCAAGTGGTAATTTTCAAGTGATCAGCTCCTTTTACCTTTAGTTCAGTTGTAGATTGGCAATTCCAGAGCTGAAATGATCCAGATGATTCTAGTGAAGCTGTGTGAAGTTTAAAAACACAGTGGAGCACTTCCTGTATCACCACATGATGACATCACAAGGTGGAACAGAGTGTTTTCAGTTTGAGAGAATAACTCGGCCTAAATCTACAGGTTTGTGTGTTAAACATGTGAATGAAACAAAACACAGCTCCAGATCTGTTTGAGACGAGGAAACAGTGTGATATTGGCCCTTTAAGTGTCTCCGTGGTTTTAATATTATTCTAAATCCGTTGAGCGTTTGTGGCGCTGGTGTCGGCGAGTTTCTTACAAACGTGAGCAGCAGGTACAGGTTGACCGGATGCTGGTGTCTGTAGACGAACAAGGCCAGGAGTAGAACCAGCGACCCGAGAGCAGAGGCCAGGACCAGGGCGGGGCTGAAACACAAACACGACACACCGGTTTGACACTAACACCAGGAGTGTTCAGAGAAGTCACATGACCGGCTGGAAGTCACATGACCAGCCCAAAGTCACATGACCAGCCCAAAGTCACATGACCACAGTGCACCATCTACAGGACGACGTCAGTGTCAGATGGAGGGCGGGGTCTATGTCTCAGTATAGTTAAGTAAAAGTACAGATACTGGAGAGAAAAAATACTGAGGTAAAAGTATCACATAAAAAAATCTACTCAAGTAAAAGTATTTAAGTACTGTTTAAAAATCTACTTAAAGAGGAAAAAGTTAAAGTATTTCTCACAGATTTTGAGTCTTTAAAGCTTCAAATGTGATTTTGATAAAGATTTGAGCTGAATTTTCAACAGAAAAAACTGAATCAATAGTTTTTCTGTTTTTATTTGTATATTTTTGTTTTGTTTAAATTTTGAACGTGTTAAAATAAAACCTCAGACTTTTCAGCAGCTTCACACAATAATAAAAATACTTTTACTTTTCCAGTTCCAAAATGTAGTGCAGTAGAAAGTACAGATCCTGCTCTCAAAGGTACTCAAGTAAAAGTAAAAAGTACACACTGTAAAATGTACTTAAAGTAAAGATACCCAATTGTTTTTACTTAAGTGCAGTACTTTACTACTTTTACTGTGTCATGTCCTTTCACTGTTTCAGCCATTTTTACTTTAATTCATCTCGTTTTAAACTTTTACTTTTTATTTATCTCATTATTAGACACGTGACTCTTATAGTTTTGCCTGTATTCAAAACATGAGGCCCATGTTTTGGTTTGTCTCACATTTCCACAGAGCTGGTTTGACTCTTTTCAAATAAGAGAAGAATGTTCTGGAATAATTCTAGACTTTCACTTTCAAAACACATTTACACTGAAGCTTTGTGCTTTGTCACTGACCTGTCACGAGGCGTTCACTGACCTGTCACGAGGCGTTCACTGACCTGTTATGAGGCGTTCACTGACCTGTTATGAGGCGTTCACTAACCTGAAGTTATGAGGCGTTCACTGACCTGTCATGAGGCGTTCACTGACCTGTTACGAGGCGTTCACTGACCTGTTATGAGGCGTTCACTGACCTGTCATGAGGCGTTCACTGACCTGTCATGAGGCGTTCACTGACCTGTCATGAGGCATTCACTGACCTGTTACGAGGCGTTCACTGACCTGTCATGAGGCATTCACTGACCTGTCACGAGGCGTTCACTGACCTGTCATGAGGCGTTCACTGACTTGTTACGGGGCGTTCACTGACCTGTTATGAGGCGTTCACTGACTTGTTACGGGGCGTTCACTGACCTGTCATGAGGCGTTCACTGACCTGTTATGAGGCGTTCACTGACCTGTCATGAAGCGTTCACTGACCTGTTATGAGGCGTTCACTGACCTGTTATGAGGCGTTCACTGACCTGTCACGAGGCGTTCACTGACCTGTTATGAGGCGTTCACTGACTTGTTACGGGGCGTTCACTGACCTGTTATGAGGCGTTCACTGACTTGTTACGAGGCGTTCACTGACCTGTCATGAGGCGTTCACTGACCTGTCATGAGGTGTTCACTGACCTGTTACGAGGCGTTCACTGACCTGTCATGAGGCGTTCACTGACCTGTCATGAGGTGTTCACTGACCTGTTACGAGGCGTTCACTGACCTGTCATGAGGCGTTCACTGACCTGTTATGAGGCGTTCACTGACCTGTGACGAGGCATTCACTGACCTGTTATGAGGCGTTCACTGACTTGTTACGAGGCGTTCACTGACCTGTCATGAGGCGTTCACATGACCTGTGACGAGGCGTTCACTGACCTGTCATGAGGCGTTCACTGACCTGTGACCGAGGGCGTTCACTGACCTGTTATGAGGCGTTCGTTCACTGACTTGTTCCGGGGCGCGTTCACATGACCTGTTATGAGGCGTTCACTGACTTGTTACGAGGCGTTCACTGACCTGTTATGAGGCGTTCACTGACTTGTTACGGGGCGTTCACTGACCTGTCATGAGGCGTTCACTGACCTGTTATGAGGCGTTCACTGACCTGTCATGAGGCGTTCACTGACCTGTTATGAGGCGTTCACTGACCTGTGACGAGGCGTTCACTGACCTGTCATGAGGCGTTCACTGACCTGTGACGAGGCGTTCACTGACCTGTTATGAGGCGTTCACTGACTTGTTACGGGGCGTTCACTGCGTTATGGGGCGTTCACTGACCTGTTATGAGGCGTTCACTGACTTGGCGTTCACTGACCTGTTATGAGGCGTTCACTGACCTGTTATGAGGCGTTCACTGACTTGTTACGAGGCGTTCACTGACCTGTTATGAGGCGTTCACTGACTTGTTACGGGGCGTTCACTGACCTGTCATGAGGCGTTCACTGACCTGTTATGAGGCGTTCACTGACCTGTCATGAAGGCGTTCACTGACCTGTCATGAGGCGTTCACTGACTTGTTAAGGGGCGTTCACTGACCTGTCATGAGGCGTTCACTGACCTGTTATGAGGCGTTCACTGACCTGTCATGAAGGCGTTCACTGACCTGTTATGAGGCGTTCACTGACCTGTTATGAGGGCGTTCACTGACCTGTCACGAGGCGTTCACTGACCTGTTATGAGGCGTTCACTGACCTGTTACGGGGCGTTCACTGACCTGTTATGAGGCGTTCACTGACTTGTTACGAGGCGTTCACTGACCTGTCATGAGGCGTTCACTGACCTGTCATGAGGGTGTTCACTGACCTGTTACGAGGCGTTCACTGACCTGTCATGAGGCGTTCACTGACCTGTCATGAGGTGTGTTCACTGACCTGTTACGAGGCGTTTCACTGACCTGTCATGAGGCGTTCACTGACCTGTTATGAGGCGTTCACTGACCTGTGTGACGAGGCATTCACTGACCTGTTATGAGGCGTTCACTGACTTGTTACGAGGCGTTCACTGACCTGTCATGAGGCGTTCACTGACCTGTCATGAGGCGTTCACTGACCTGTGACGAGGCGTTCACTGACCTGTCATGAGGCGTTCACTGACCTGTCATGAGGCGTTCACTGACCTGTGACGAGGCGTTCACTGACCTGTTATGAGGCGTTCACTGACCTGTTATGAGGCGTTCACTGACCTGTTATGAGGCGTTCACTGACCTGCTGTGCACAAACTCTTTGACCGGTTGGCAGAACATGAACAGGGCTGAGGTGGCTGTGGTCAGGACGAGCTGCAGACTCAGGAGACTGTAAACTTTACGCAGGAAGTCTGGACAAACACACAAGAGGTCAGAGGTCAAAGGTCATTCTGTACCTGATGTTGAACTTTAAAGTCCCCATAATGCACTGCTCTCTGATCTGGTCTAATGTCGCTTCCTCGTCACAGACCTGGAGCTGTGTTTTGTTTCATTCACATGTTTAACACAAACCTGCAGATTTAGGCTGAGTTCTTCTCTCAAACTGAAAACACTCTGTTCCACCTTGTGATGTCATCATGTGGTGATACAGGAAGTGCTCCACTGTGTTTTTAAACTCCACCTTCACTAGAATCATCTGGATCATTTCAGCTCCTGGAGTTGCCAATCTACAACTGAACTAAAGGTAAAAGGAGCTGTTCACTTGAAAACTCCTCTCCTCTTCTCTCCTCTCCTCCTCTTGTCTCCTCTCCTCCTCTTGTCTCCTCCTCTCCTCTTGTCTCCTCCTCTCCTCTTGTCTCCTCTGTTCCTTGCCTCCTCTCCTCTTGTCTCCTCCTCTCCCCTTGTCTCTCCTCCTCCTTGCTCTCCTCTTGTCTCTCCTCTCCTATGTTTCCTCCTCCTCTCTCTACTCTCCTTCCTTGCTCCTCTTCCTCCTCTGTTCTCCTTGCCTCTCCTCTTGTCTCCTCTGTTCCTTGCCTCCTCTCCTCTTGTCTCCTCGTCTCCTCGTCTCCTCCTCTCCTCTTGTCTCTTTAGTCTGAGCTGTTCACTTGAAAACTACCATTTGATGACATCACAAGGTGGAACGTCGCATTTTGAGGTTTGCAGATGTTACAGACTAAAAATAAAGTGGGACTCAAACACGTGACTCAAACAAACGCGACTCCAGGTCTGTCTGAGGAGGTAAAAACAGTAGAACATGGTTAAGTTCAAATAAAGAAAAGATCCTTTAAAGATGGAGGCTGCTCAGAAAATCAAACACTGAACATTTAATAAAAAGACACATTTCAAAGTTTTACAGCCCAAAATGTCTGAGGTAAAATGTTTTTCCGTCTTAAGTCTCCGTGATATTTTTGTAAATGTCAGTTGAATAAAAGTTTTCCTCCAGATTCACGTTCTGTCCTTGTGCAGTTTGGAAACATATTTCAGATTATTTTAACTCTTCATATGTCAATCTACGTCATCAGCCACGTCATCAGCTACGTCATCAGAGGAAAGGGTTTTTAATTTTATTTTATTTTGTATAAATAACAGTCATAGTCCACAAATGTGACATTAACACAGACAGTTCACCTCTGCTGTGGAACATTAAATATCATCCCTCTGAGTCTAAACACATGAATAAACTGATGTTTGTGGCGTTGCTAATGGCGTCGTCTCGTTCTCAGTCTGGACGTTAGAGACGCAGGACTCACCCATCCGGATCTGCACCGAGGCCGTGGCCACGTTTGTGCCGTAGTTAAAGTCATCTTCAATGGAGCAGCGCGGGTATTTGTCGCTGCTCATGTTTGCGCTTTTCTCTCTCTTTTTTACAGCTGTCTGGAGTGAATTAAAGCGCAGAAAAACAAACGAGCTCCGCTACTTCCGGGTTCTGCACGACACGATCTGTACTTCCGGTCACATGACTACAGTGATGCGATAAAGGTGAAAACTAATTCTGAAAAAAATCAAAATAATAAATAAACACATAAATAAAATAATAATAATAATTTTAAATTCTCTACGTGCGTGAAAATTGGTTTTATATTCAAATTAAAATATAATAAAATAAAAAGTAAAGAGACTTGGAGAGTGAGGGGCCCCTGGAGTTTGCGCCTTCTGTTTATTCTAATGAATGAACTAAATATAACAAACTGAAACTTGGCAAAAATATTTACGTTGTTAAGCCGAATACGGATAGTGTTTTTTGTTTTTTTGTTGTTGTTTTTTTTTTGTCCCACGGTCTTATAAACGTTTGCAAAATAAAGTTTGGTCGTTTTACTGGAGTGACTGAGTGAGCACTGAGTCACTAAACAAAAAACTCCATGATGCACAAATCCTTTTTATTTTAAAGCAAAATCAATACAATACAAAAATAAATAAAATAAAATACAATACAATAAAAATACAATACAATACAATACAATACACAATAAAATAAAATAAAATAAAAAACAATAAAATAAATAATATAACACAATACAATACACAATAAAATAAAAAAAAACAATAAAATAAAAAAAAATAATACAATATAATACAAAATAAAATGAAATGAAATAAAATAAAAATAATACAATACAATACAATACAATAAAAATACAATGCAATACAATACAAAATAAAATATAATACAATAAAAATACAATACAATACAATACACAATAAAATAAAATAAAATAAAAAACAATAAAATAAAAAAATATTATACAATATAATACAAAATAAAATGAAATGAAATAAAATAAAAATAATACAATACAATACAATACAATACAAAATAAAATAAAATAAAATAAAACAAAACAAAACAAAACAAAACAAAACAAAATAAAATAAAATAAAAAAATAAAATAAAATAAAATAAAATAAAATAAAATAAAATAAAATAAAATACAATACAATACAATACAATACAATACAATACAATACAATACAATAAAGACATCAGGAGATTTGACTGGATGAGTTTAAGTAGAAGGAGCAGGGGAGGAGAAGAGGTAGGCCAAGGAGGAGAGAAGGAGAGGAGGAGCAGGAGAGGAAGAGCACAAGAGGAGCAGAGGAGGAGAAGAGGAGGCGCAGACATTTAAACCCACAGAGACACAAACATGTGGTAATAACTGTAAAATGTCACATCTGAACCGCGGGAAAAGACAGTCCAGAGATTTGAACAGCTCCAACATCTGCCCACATGAGGGCGCTGGAGTCCGCCTCTCCCTCTCTCCCTCTCTCCCTCTTTCCTCCAAACACGAAGGAAAACGAAACTTAAATCAATGGGGACTTTCCATAGCGTGTTTTTTTTTAATTGTATTTTTTAATAAAAAAAACACCGTTTATATGAATGATTCACTCTGTAGTTTTAAAAAGACAAAAGAGCTTAAAGCGGGACTGTGCTGAATAAAAACACAGGACACTTTCCTCAGGTTCAGTGTCTCTGAAAACCTGTGAGAGACACTTCTACCTGGTAACACGTTCTGATTGGCTGTTTGGCTCAAAGTGGGCGGTGCGTCATCACGTTTTTACGCACTGCGCGCTGCTGCGGCTTTAGAAGCGCCTGAAGCTCTGGGAGGAGTGGACCGTGTCTCCTGTGTCTCCAGTGTCTCCTGGGTCTCCAGATAAAGTCAAATAAAAGTCTTCAGGATGAAGTTGTGCCTGAGCGTCGCGGCCCTCGTGGCCTTGTTCTGCGCTGTGGACGGGAGTCTGCGCAGTAAGTCTCTTTTTATCATGATAAGTCATGTCATTTGAACAAACTGCAGTTTTTATTAGTATTTACGTGCTTATTTACGCTGCAAAGCCGCGTGCGTCATGTTTACTGTCCTGGAGTTTTATTTCACGGTTTTATAAAAGTTTGAGAAATAAAAATGTGTTTTTCTGGACAGGAGTGGACCTGCGAAAGTGAAAGTAAAAAACAACAACTGACGCACTTTATATTCAGCCCAGAGTCTGTGACATTAAACTGTTTAAACATGACTAATACTATTACTACTACTAATACTACTACAACTACTACTACTACTGCACTACTCACAGTTGTGTTACTTTATAAAGTCTGTTCTGTTCAGATGTTTTGTGTTGAGTCAAACTCATGAACTGAACCAGGTTTAACTAAATAAAACAAGGTCAAAACCTGCAGCAAAGCAAAAATAAAATATAATACATGCAAAACGATTTTTAAAAATTATCTTTAAATCTAATTATGATAAAAGACTAAAATAAAGATTCAGACATTTAGTTTGTGCCTCTCCCCCTGAAATGTGCCTCAGAGAAACATTTATCAAGAAATAAAGAGTAAAACGGTTTAAACATGTAAAACATCACAGGCACATTGGAACAAAAAAAACCTTACTTTTATTAATAAAACCAGGACTGAACCAGGTCTAAACCAGGACTGAACCAGGACTAAACCAGGTCTAAACCAGGACTGAACCTAGTTCAAGTTCAGAACCAGCATTAAAACCAAAAGTAAACTATATTTTAAATAAATCGATATTGTTTTGTGCCTTTGTGGCTGTTGTTGTGTAAATGAAATGACACAAAGGTTTAAAGTGAAAGTATTTGAGAAGTTCTGGCGGCCATTTTGTCTCCGGTGATTTCCCTCAATAAAACACAATAAACTCAGATTATTTTTATTTTATAACTTTAGTAAATTCATCTAAATATAAATCTAAAAAGGCTGGTTATAAAATACATTACACACAAATTATACAAGTATTTTGTCTTTTATTACTTAAAAACAAATCAAATTATAATAAAAGAAAACAATAAACATTCGGCCATTTTGTTTGTGCCTCAGAGAAACAGAAACACGGAGCATTAAAAACTTATATTTATATTATTATTATATATATTATTACTATTCTTTTTATTGTATTTATATTATTGTTATATTATTTATATTAAGTTTTCATTCTTCAAATTCCAGCCTGTTTTTTAAAGTTTCTGTTTTCAGTAGAAAAAATTGTTTGATAAAAAAAAATGCACATGTTTTTTTTTTTTTTTTTTTTTTTTTTCACTTTAAATCAAGTTTCTCTTACTTCAGTCGCACTTTTCACAAATACTTTTTACTCTTTACTTGAGTCATTTCCTGGAGCACTACTTTGTACTTCTACTTGAGTAATAGTATTTTGAAGTAAAGTTACTCTTATTATTAGTATTTTGGACACTCGCGCTCGTCCGTTTGCAGAACAAAATGAGTAAAAGTAAAAGTAAAAGTACTTCATTGTGAGTTTTATGAAGTTCACGTCTATGAACATTTCAACGTTTCACTGATGGACAGAAAACACTTTTCTTCAGCGCATTTTACCACAAAAACAAAAAAATATATTTGATTATGTTACTTGTATTTCTGAGTCGACCTGGTTGTGTACTCGAGTATTTCTGTACTCGAGTATTTGTGTGAACTGGCCGAGTCACAAAGGAAAAGTTGAGTTTTTTTTAATGGACAATTTGAACAATATTTTTTGAAACAGCTCAAAGGTAAAACATTTAAAACAAAAATACTAAATGTGAATCATTTTAATGTGTCACTTTAAATTTAAATGATTTTGATTCTGGTCGTTTATAAAGACTCATTTTCTGCAGTAATTTAAACTGTTTGGATCATTTCACTCAAACTTTTATTTAGAGCTGAACCGACTCAGAAACAATTTACAGACTCAAAACAAAAGTGAAATTTAAAACACGTCTGATGAGAGGAAATCCCCCGAGAAAAAACAACTTTATAAAACGAAGGGCGTGGACCAGATTAAACCAGGACTAAAACAAAACTAAACCAGGACTAAACCAGGACTAAACCAGGACTAAACCAGGACTAAACCAGGACTGAACCAGGTCTAAACCAGGACTAAACTAGGACTAAACCAGGTCTAAACCAGGTCTAAACCATGACTAAACCAGGTCTAAACTAGGACTAAACTAGGACTAAACCAGGTCTAAACTAGGACTAAACCAGGACTAAACCAGGACTGAACCAGGTCTAAACCAGGACTAAACTAGGACTAAACCAGGTCTAAACTAGGACTAAACTAGGACTAAACCAGGTCTAAACCAGGACTAAACCAGGACTAAACCAGGACTAAACCAGGTCTGGACTAAACTTTAATCATTGCTCCTTTAGTCCACATAAACTGTGCTGTTTTATTACTGTGGAGATGAAGAATGTTTTATAACATCAATCAAAGGGGGAGGGACTAAACCGAGGGACTAAAAACTGCGCTGCGTCTGTTCAGACACAGATCATGTGTGTACAATCCAGAGACTCAGATAAAGCTGCGTCTTCATTCAGAATGTTTGACACAAGCTGAGAGAGACTCAACACGTCAGATTTTAAAACGAGCAAAAACTACGACGAGAAGAAACGAGTAGAAGCTGGAGAAACATCTGAACAGTTAGAAGCACACGTCAGATTTAAACGAGAAAAGGTTCATTAAACAGTTCCTTTTGAGAATCCCTCTGAGTTTTCGTGTTTCTTCCTCAGGGGCTCCTAAAGTGCAGCTCTACAGCCGAAACCCCGGAGAGTACGGCAAAGACAACACCCTGATCTGCCACGTGAGCCAGTTCCACCCTCCGGACATCAGCATCACTCTGCTGTGCAACGGGGAAGAGCTGAAGGGCTCCACACTCACCGACCTCGCCTTCAAACAGGACTGGCACTTCCACCTGACCCGCAGCGCCCCCTTCAGCCCGGCCGCCGACACTAGATGCACCTGCAAGATCGACCACGGCGGCAGGGTCACGGCGTACGACTGGGGTAAGGACCGGGACTAAACCAGGACTGAGCCAGGACTAGACCAGGACTGCGCCGGGACTAGACCGGGACTAGACCAGGACTGAGCCAGGACTGAGCCAGGACTAGACCGGGACTAGACCAGGACTAGACCAGGACTAGACCAGGACTGAGCCAGGACTAGACCGGGACTAGACCAGGACTAGACCAGGACTGAGCCGGGACTAGACCAGGACTAGACCAGGACTGCGCCGGGACTAGACCGGGACTTGTTTAACTCCTCATTAACAATCGTTCAGATGATATGATCTAAACTGTTTTAACTCTTTTTTTGTGTCCTGTGTTTCAGATCCGAACATGTGAGCCCCGCCCTGCTCCTCACGCCTGCATCTCCCATGATGCATCTCTTCTTCAGGAAACAATAATCAGCTCTTCCTCAGTTTGAAACTTACAAATCTGCACCATAATCCACAACGACTCCCAGATGATTCCGTCTTCTCAACCAATACCCAACCGATACTCAACCCGATACTCAACCCGATACCAGCCCCACACCCCCCTCTGCTTCATTTTGACTCTGGCTGTGGGATTTTGATCGATGTTTTTATTTGTTTCTTTGCGTCAATAGAAAACAGCTTCACATCTACTTTTGATCTTTATTTAGAGATGGTTTTAGAGACGGTGGTCATTGTATTTATAATTCATGTTTTTTAGACCAGGACTAAACCAGAACCAGACCAGGACTAAACCAGAACCAGACCAGGACTAAACCAGAACCAGACCAGGACTAAACCAAGTCTAAACTGGGACTGAACCAGGACTAAACAAGACCAAAAAGGACTAAAAGATCAGACCAGGACTAAACCAGAACCAGACCAAGACTAAACCAGAACCAGACCAGGACTAAACCAGAACCAGACCAGGACTAAACCAGAACCAGACCAGGACTAAACCAGAACCAGGCCAGGACTAAAGCAGGACCAAACCAGAACCAGACAAGGACTAAACCAGAACCAGACCAGGACTTAACCAGGACTAAACCAGAACCAGACCAGGACTAAACCAGAACCAGACCAGGACTTAACCAGGACTAAACCAGAACCAGACCAGGACTAAAGCAGGACTGCTGTAGACTTCTCTATCCTGCGCCGGTTGGTGGTTTGTAAATACGACATTTGATCTTTGAATAAAATTTTATAAAATGTAATGTGTCTGTTTTTTGTTTCGAATTTGCTAAAAAAAGAAAAAGTTTTCCTGAAAACAGCTGCTGCCATTTTAAACTCTAATCTCACCCCCTCCACGTGAGAGGGAGGAGCCGGGCTAACCACTCTGCCGCAGGGTGGTCAGAGTGGTGGCAGAGAGGGTGCACTCTGACATGCACACACCAGGAGTCGAACCCACAACCCTCCACACCTTGTATTACTCAACACCCGGTCTGCAGCAGAGAAGAGAAAAAGTAGGTCGTATTTAACACAGACGACATCACCACACTCACGGACCAATCATATTTAACACAGATGACATCACCACACTCACGGACCAATCATATTTAACACAGGCGACATCACCACACTCACGGACCAATCATATTTAACACAGACGACATCACCACACTCACGGACCAATCATATTTAACACAGACGACATCACCACACTCACGGACCAATCATATTTAACACAGACGACATCACCACACTCACGGACCAATCATATTTAACACAGATGACATCACCACACTCACGGACCAATCATATTTCACACAGAGACGACATCACCACACTCACGGACCAATCATATTTAACACAGATGACATCACCACACTCACGGACCAATCATATTTCACACAGATGACATCACCACACTCACGGACCAATCATATTTAACACAGATGACATCACCACACTCACGGACCAATCATATTTAACACAGACGACATCACCACACTCACAGACCAATCATATTTAACACAGATGACATCGCCACGCTCACGGACCAATCATAACACTCCTCCATGTGGCGATACAGGAAGTGCTCCTCCGTGTTTTTAAACTCCACTAGAATCATCTGGATCTGCATCTGTTCACTTAAACTACCACTTGATGACATCACAAGGTGGAACAGAGCATTTTGAGCTATGGAGATGTAACAGACTAATAATAAACACAACTCCAGGTCTGTGTTTGAGGAGGAAACATCTGCCCCCGACACAGAACGAGTCAGAACAAAACTGAAACCAACTCAACGCCACAAAGATGAACATGAACATGAATCTGCACTTTTATCAAACAGAGAAGTAAATACTTCCTCTTTAATACCCCACAGAAGTAAATACTCCCCCTTTAATACCCCACAGGAGTAAATACCTCCTCTTTAATACCCCACAGAGGTAAATATCTCCTCTTTAATACCCCACAGGAGTAAATACCTCCTCTTTAATACCCCACAGGAGTAAATACCTCCTCTTTAATACCCCACAGGAGTAAATACCCCTCTCTAAACCCGTAGGTGTGATGTTCTCTCTTTTGTCGTAGAAACATGCTCCATTTTGACTTTGTTGCTCGTTGTTGCGTCAGATTTTTTGTATCAGGAAATAAAAAGTCAGAGTGTCAGAGGATCATGAAGCTCAACATTTACACTTAAATATAACTACACTCTGCTCCAGTGTGGCCACACGGGGGCGCCACTCACCTACATTTACTCCAGTCACTTTGAACCAAAAAGTACTTTACAGAGAACTGTGGAATACTTTTACTCCTACCGGAGTAATGTTTATATGGAAGTAACAGTACTCTTACTCCAGTAATATATTATTATAGTCCTGGTTTAGTCCTGGTTTAGTCCTGGTTTAGACCTGGTTTAGTCCTGGTTTAGTCCTGGTTTAGACCTGGTTTAGTCCTGGTTTAGTCCAGGTTTAGACTTACATAAACATTTGTTTATAGTATTGTAGATAATCTTTATATTTCGCTCCTCCTCTCTCCTCCTCCTCCTCTTCTCTTCTTCTCTTCCTCTTCGTCACATTTTAGTTTCACTTTCTCGCTCTTGTGTCTGGGCTCCTCTCGTCTCCTCGTTTCCTCGTCCCCTCGTGTTTTATTGAGGTGGATTTAAAGCTCAGTGCGGGACATTTCCTGTGGAGAATGATGGGTTTTCTCGTGTTCTTTTCCCTCGTGGGTTTGTTCTTCGTGGATTTGTCCGAGTCTAAAATCTGTGAGTTTTTTACGCACGACGCAACAAAATGGCGCCGTGTTTTTATTTCCTCATGAACATTTCGACTCAAAAACTCTTAAACTCTGTGTTTTTTCTCTTTATGCTCGAGTCACGCTCAGACTGACGCGTTTGGAGGATTTAAGTCTGATTTAAACGTGTTTTTAGTCACATTTACACAGTGAAACTAAAGACTCAACATTAAGTTTATAGTTTTATGGCGCAGTTCAACGTCCAAAACCAACGAGTTTTTTATTTAACTTAAACCTGGTCAAATATTAAAGAAATATTCAACAACTATTAAAGAAATATTAGACAAATATTAAAGAAATATTCAACAAATATTAAAGAAATTCAACAAATATTAAACAAATATATTCAACAAATATTCAACAAAAATATTAAAGAAATATTCAACAACTATTAAAGAAATATTCAACAAATATTAAAGAAATATGTAACAAATATTAAAGAAATATTCAACAACTATTAAAGAAATATTCAACAACTATTAAAGAAATATTCAACAAATATTAAAGAAATATTCAACAACTATTAAAGAAATATTCAACAAATATTAAAGAAATATTCAACAAATATTAAAGAAATATTCAACAAATATTAAAGAAATATTCAACAAATATTAAAGAAATATTCAACAACTATTAAAGAAATATTCAACAAATATTAAAGAAATATGTAACAAATATTAAAGAAATATTCAACAAAATATTAAAGAAACAAAATATTCATATCAAGATATTAAAGAAATATTAAAGAAATATTCAAATACAACTATTAAAGAAATATTCAACAAATATTAAAGAAATATGTAACAAATATTAAAGAAATATTCAACAACTATTAAAGAAATATTCAACAAATATTAAAGAAATATTCAACAACGGTTAGACAAATATTATACAGATATTATACAATTATCATACAAATATTAGGCAGCTGTTATACAAGTATTATACAAATATTATACCAGTATTATACCACAGTAGAGTACTCCTGACCACCTCAGGAGTACTCAAGTACATTTACTCAAGTACAGTACATTTTTTCGAGTCACTTTTTAAAGAAGTGGACCTGATACAAACTGTTTAGACAAAAGGATGTGATTTTCAACATGAAATTACAGGACTTTATTTTTATTGCTAAAACTATGAATAATAATAATAATGATAATAATAATAATAATAATAATAATAATAATAATAATAATAATAATAATAATAATGATAATAATAATAATAATAATAATAATAATAATAATAATAATGATAATAATAATAATAATGATAATAATAATAATAATAATAATAATAATAATGATAATAAACTCTGATAAACAGAAGTGTGACGTTCATCAAATTCTTCAAAAACGAGTCGAGCCACATTCTGAAAAACACCTGAAGAAGAAACAACTAACCAGGTCAAAGGTCAAAGGCAACCAGGACTAAACCAGGACTAAACCAGGACTAAACCAGGACTAAACCTGGACTAAAGTAGGACCAGACCAGAACTGAACCAGGACTGAACCAGGACTAAACCACGACTGAACCAGGACTAAACCAGGACTAAACCAGGACTAAACCAAACAGCTGTATAGTCGTGTTTTGTTTTGTTTTTTCTCTCTTTTTATTAAAGTGTTAATATAAATCTTCCTGTGCATTTTTAATCTGTAAATCGCCCAAAACAAAATATCTTAATGTTTATTCTCTAAAAAGTCCAAATATGCTTCTGTCTCTGACGTCTGTGTTTTTCTGTCAAACCAAAAGAAACGTGACAGAGTCAAACCAGAGGAACTGTAGTTTATCTCAGGTTCAAGAGCAGGTCTGACGCCCCCTTGTGTCCTCTGTCCTCTCTCCTCTGTCCTCTCTCCTCTGTCCTCTCTCCTCTCCTCTGTCCTCTCTCCTCTGTCCTCTCTCCTCTGTCCTCCTCTGGTCCTCCTCTCCTCCTCTGTCCTCTGTCCTCTCTCCTCTGTCCTCTGTCTCTGTCCTCTGTCCTCTCTCCTCTGTCCTCTCTCCTCTGTCTCTCTCCTCTCTCCTCTGTCCTCTGTCCTCTGTCCTCTTCCTCTCTCCTCTCTCCTCTCTCTCTCTCTGTCCTCCTCTGTCCTCTGTCCTCCTCCTCTGTCCTCTGTCCTCTGTCCTCTGTCCTCTCCTCTCTCCTCTGTCCCTGTCTCTGTCCTCTGTCTCTCTGTCCTCTGTCCTCTGTCCTCTGTCCTCTGTCCTCTCTCCTCTCTGTCCTCTGTCCTCTGTCCTCTGGTCTCTGTCCTCTGTCCTCTGTCCTCTGTCCTCTGTCCTCTGTCCTCCTGTCCTCTCCTCTGTCCTCTGTCCTCTGTCCTCTGTCCTCTGTCCTCTGTCCTCTGTCCTCTGTCCTCTGTCCCTCTGTCCTCTGTCCTCTCTCCTCTGTCCTCTGTCCTCTGTCCTCTGTCCTCTGTCCTCTGTCCTCTGTCCTCTGTCCTCTGTCCTCTCTCCTCTCTCCTTCTGTCCTCTGTCCTCTGTCCTCTCTCCTTCTGTCCTGTCTCCTCTGTCCTCTCTCCTCTCTCTCTCTGTCCTCTCTGTCCTCTGTCCTCTCTCCCTGTCCTCTGTCCCTCTCTCCTCTGTCCTCTCTCCTCTCTCCTCTCTCCTCTGTCCTCTCTCCTCTCTCCTCTGTCCTCTGTCTCGGTCCTCTGTCCTCTGTCTCCTCCTCTCTCTCTGTCCTCTGTCCTCTCGTCTCGTCCTCTCTCCCTCTCCTCCTCTCTCCTCTGGACCCTCTCCTCCTCTCTCCTCTCTCCTCCTCTCCTCTCTCCTCTCCTCTCTCCTCTCTCCTCTCTCCTCCTCTCTCCTCTCTCTCCTCTGTCCTCTCGTCTCTCTCTCCTCTCTCCTCTCTCCTCTGTCCTCCGTCCTCTGTCCTCTCTCCTCCGTCCTCTGTCCTCTGTCCTCCGTCCAGCTCTCCCTGTGGTGCAGATCTACACTCGGGACCCGGGGACCTTGAACAAAGAGAACATCCTGCTGTGTCACGCCAAAGGCTTTTACCCTCCTGAGATCGAGCTGCAGCTGCTCGTCGACGGCACCGAGATGGAAGGAGCCAAACAGACGGACCTGGCCTTCGAGGAGAACTGGTACTACCACCTGACCAAGCACGCCACCTTCACCCCCCAGAAGGGCCGAGTGTACGCCTGCAACGTCACACACCTGGGGGACTCCAGGCTCCACCACTGGGGTAAGAGACGGGACTGGACCAGGACAGGACCAGGACTGGAGTGGGACTGAACCAGGACTGTACCAGGACTGAGACGGGACTGGACCAGGACTGGACCATGACTGGACCGGGACAGGACCAGGACTGGAGTGGGACTGAACCAGGACTGAGCCGGGACTGGACCAGGACTGGACCGGGACTGGACCGGGACTGGACCAGGACTAAACCGGGACTGGACCGGGACTGAACCGGGACTGGACCGGGACGGGACCGGGACGGGACCGGGACTGGACCAGGACTGGACCAGGACTGGACCAGGACTAAACCAGGTCTAAACCAGGACTCTGTAAAGTTCTAAACTAACTCGTTTCTTCCTGTTGCAGATCCGGACGAGTAACTCTGGAGGCGACAGGTAACTAACTGGTTTTGAGTTTTCATTTTGCACAATATGAAACTTAAATAAACTGTTTGTTTGTTTGTTTGTTTGTTTGTTTGTTTGTTTGTTTGTTTGTTTGTTTGTTTGTCAGAGCGGACACTTGTCTTCAAACACGATCTCTGCACTTTGTCTTCGGGCTGTTTCTGAATCAGGAAGTTAAAGTTAATATGTTTTGGGATTTGTGGGTTTGAAGTTTGTATTTTTGCCTTCAGTCAGTAACTTACTATGAAATAATGATAATAACTATGAAGTAATTATAATAACTAGTAATAACTATGATAATATAATAACTATAACCACTATATTGATTATTATAACTATGCTAGAAATAATGATCTGATGATGTCTCTGTGTTTTCTATTTAAAACCTGCCGTGTGTCACGTGTAAAGAGACATACAGGTCGGTCACTTTTATTAATTGTTTGATGATATATTTGTCTGATATTTCTCTTGATTAAAGTCGAGGTTTTCTGCTAAACCCTTTTTTTTTTTAGAGCTTTACAAACCTGTTCACAGCAGCTTCACAAACCTGATGTGATGTAGTTTCATCAGTGAAGCAGCTGATCGTGTTGTGATCTGAAGGAGGAGCGACTTAGCACAGAGAGCAACGAGAGACTCAGAGCAGCGAAATGAAAAAGACACATGTTCATACAGACTGAGACTAGACCAGGACTAAACCAGGACTAGACCAGGACTAGACCAGGACTAGACCAGGACTAGACCAGGACTAGACCAGGACTAAACCAGGACTAAAGCAGGACTAGACCAGGACTAGACCAGGACTAGACCAGGACTAGACCAGGACTAAAGCAGGACTAGACCAGGACTAAACCAGGACTAAACCAGGACTAGACCAGGACTAGACCAGGACTAAACCAGGACTAGACCAGGACTAGACCAGGACTAAACCAGGACTGAACCAGGACTAGACCAGGACTAGACCAGGACTAGACCAGGACTGAACCAGGACTAGACCAGGACTAGACCAGGACTGAACCAGGACTAAACCAGGACTGAAACAGGACTAAACCAAGTCTAAACCAGGTCTAAACCAGGACTAAACCAGGACTAAACCAGGTCTAAACCAGTTCTAAACCAGGACTAAACCAGGTCTAAACCAGGACTAGACCAGGACTAGACCAGGACTGAACCAGGACTAAACCAGGACTGAAACAGGACTAAACCAAGTCTAAACCAGGTCTAAACCAGGACTAAACCAGGACTAAACCAGGTCTAAACCAGTTCTAAACCAGGACTAAACCAGGTCTAAACCAGGACTAAACCAGGACTAAACCAGAACTAAACCAGGTCTAAACCAGGACTAAATCAGGTCTAAACCAGGACTAAACCAGGACTAAACCAGGTCTACACCAGGACTAAATCAGGACTAAACCAGGACTAAACCAGGTCTAAACCAGGACTAAACCAGGTCTAAACCAGGACTAAACCAGGTCCAGCTCCCTGTGTTTTCATGGCGTCTTGTTCTGCATAAAATCTTTTACACACAATCAGCTGCGTCTCACTAATCAGTTTTTCTGTTTAAAATATGAACTTTGAACATAATTCATCCATTGTAATCATTGTTATAACTAATAAAAATATTATTTCTACTTAACATTGTAAGATTTTTTTATGTTTTGTCTCCAGTTTCATCTTAAACGACCGTATTCGACCTGTGATGGGGCCTATTGTTCTCTTTGTTGCTGTTTGCTTTGGGTCTGAGGCTCATTCATAAAGAGACATAATCTGTCCCTGATCTACAGCTCCTCAGACCCAAAGCAAACAGAGACAAAGAGAACAACAGGCCCCATTACAGGTCGAATAGGGTCGTTAAGGCTGAAACTGGAGACAGAAGCTGACTGAGGGAAGCACAGACGTTTTAGATGAATATTATGATTTAAAATGTGTAAATTATAACATAAAGATCCACAGAGATGAGAACTATAAAGACTCAAACACATCAGGGCGGAGTTAAGAGACTTTAGATGTTGAGAAAAACCTTGTGGTGGTCATACTTCATGTTTCAAATGTGTTTTATTGGTTCATTTATTCATCTGCACAGTTTTTTTTTTATGTAAAGTTAAACCGGTTGGAGCCAGAACATAATTAAGATGGAAACGCCCAAAGAAACAGGAAACGACCTGAGTGAACAAAAATCTGCTGAACAAAGTGAGATCTCTGCTCTTAAACCTCCAGGATCCGACCAGAACCAGGATCCTGAGACCAGCAGATCAGCCCAGACCTGCAAGACGACGAGTCTGCGTCAGGGTCAGAGGTCACGTGATCACTGGACCCAGGGCCGGACCAGACGATCAGCAGAGCCACCAGAGGCCACCAGGGGGCCCCCAAGAGCCCTTTCATTTACTGTATATTCAACATACAGTAATATAATATGTAAAGTTATATTACAGCAGACTAAATATCTCTCTATGAAGATCGTGTTTGTTTTTTTATGTACTGTAGTAAACATTTGTTTTATCTGAGTTTAGACGTCTGAGGTTCGCTGAGGAACTTTTGAACGACTGTTTTATAATTTAGATAAAACATTTCAGTGTTTTGTTCATATAAATATAAACTCCGTTGGACGAGGCGATGAGAGCAGAGTCAGAATGAGTCAAACATGAGTCTCCAGCAGCTGGGGCCCCTGAACGCTCGGACCGGCCCTGAACACTCGGACATTGTCACACTCTGAACATGAACACAGCAGAGTGACACTTTACAGCTGCTGTCGGGGCTGTGATGCTAACTGGAGGCACTGCTCTGTCTGTCTCTGTTAGACTTTAATCTGAGCTTCATTTTAACACAGTCTGACCAGAACGAGCTGACTTATCTGAGATGAGCTTAAACACGTCCCTCTCAAATAACATCACAGTCACAAAGCTAGCATTAGCATTAGCATTAGCATTAGCCATCAGTTTTTCAGTAAGTCTCTCACCTCTTTGTTGAAGTTCAACATTACCATGAACATGAGCTCTTTAAATCTTGAGTTTTCAGATGATCTTAAATCTTTTTTGGCAGAGTTTGCTAATGTGTGCATCGTGTCACCATGGTAACCGCTGAACATTCTGCCAATAGAGATGCATGTAGAACACCCCCAGTGCAAGGAAACCTCAGGAAACCAGAGGGAACCTGAGGAAACCTGAGGAAACCAGAGGGAACCTGAAGAAACCAGAGGAAACCTGAGGAAACCAGAGGAAACCAGAGGGAACCTGAGGGAACCTGAGGAAACCTGAGGAAACCAGAGGAAACCAGAGGAAACCAGAGGGAACCACAGGAAACCAGAGGGAACCTGAGGAAACCTGAGGAAACCAGTGGGAACCTGAGGGAACCTGAAGAAACCAGAGGGAACCAGAGGAAACCAGAGGGAACCTGAGGAAACCTGAGGAAACCAGTGGGAACCTGAGGGAACCTGAGGAAACCTGAGGAAACCTGAGGAAACCAGAGGGAACCTGAGGAAACCAGAGGAAACCAGAGGGAACTAGAGGAAACCAGAAAAAACCTGAGGGAACCTGAGCAGCACAGGGAGAACATGCAAACTCCACACAGAAAGATCTAAACATGGACCACAAATCCAAACAGCATGATCCTAGTCTGAGGACCACCCTGCAGCGACTTTCACATCTACATCCTGTGCATCTTGTTTATTTCCATGATTTTTTTTAGATTCTCACTGAAGCATCAGAAACATGAATGACACATGTGGGTGTAGAAAAGAAACATAAACTCAACATAACTCCAAACTTTTTAGACTTTATTTGGAAAAATAGTCTTTAGCCTTGTGTGATACTGACATGGAACATCTGTGAAGTGAAACCATTTTTACTCTTTACTACATAATTCCATATATTATAACTTAATATATTTGATGTCTTCTGTGTGTATCTACTGTAGAAAGCAATAAACGTAAAATAAATACATAAAATAAATAAAAAATAAAATAAAATAATAAATAAATCAATAAAATAAAATAACCAAACCAAACCACTGAATGAGGTGTGTCCAAACTTTTGCCTGGTCCTGTACGAGACATAAACATAATTACTCCTCTATAAACAATATGTGGAAATACCTTCGTGTCCCGTCAGAGATCACAGAGCAGGCCCGGAACCAAAGTTTGCGGCCGCGTGTTCCGCCCGGGCCGCGCCGCTGTGACACCGCGGTGGGCACGGATCGGGGAGCGTGCTTTTTCATCAAACACCGGTTTAATCCGCGTTTCGGGGCCATGGCAGCGATAGGAGTGCACTTCGGGTACTCGTGTGCGTGTGTGGCCGTGTTCAAGGCGAGTCTCAGCCGCTTATCCTCATTTTATTACAGAAAATGTGACGAAAATGTGTTAAATGTGAAAAGAGCTAAAGCTAAAACACAAACTGATGTGTTCAATGAGAGACAAAAACTCATCCACTGAACATCTGCAGTTTGTCCTTTAAGATAAAAGACATTTAAACCAAAATGTGACAAAGAGAAGGACGAGATACTGTAAAGATGTTTATGATTTAGACCAAGTTTAGTCCTGGTTTAGTCCTGGTTTAGTCCTGGTTTAGACCTGGTTTAGACCTGGTTTAGTCCTGGTTTAGACTTGGTTTAGTCCTGGTTTAGTCCTGGTTTAGTCCTGGTTTTGACCTGGTTTAGTCCTGGTTTAGTCCTGGTTTAGTCCTGGTTTAGTCCTGGTTTAGACTTGGTTTAGACCTGGTTTAGTCCTGGTTTAGACCTGGTTTAGTCCTGGTTTAGACTTGGTTTAGTCCTGGTTTAGTCCTGGTTTAGTCCTGGTTTAGACCTGGTTTAGTCCTGGTTTAGACCTGGTTTAGTCCTGGTTTAGTCCTGGTTTAGACTTGGTTTAGACCTGGTTTAATCCCGGTTTAGTCCTGGTTTAGACTTGGTTTAGACCTGGTTTAGTCCTGGTTTAGACTTGGTTTAGTCCTGGTTTAGACCTGGTTTAGACCTGGTTTAATCCCGGTTTAGTCTCGGTTTAGACCCGGTTTAGTCCTGGGTCCTTGGGGCCTCCTCTCTGTGGGACTTACCTGGAACATCTCCAGGGGGAACAGATGCCTGAGCCTGAGCTGCTCCCCTCGATGTGGAGGAGCAGCGGCTCTACTCCGAGCTCCTCACCTTATCTCTAAGAGAGCGTCCAGCCTGACGAGGAAACTCTTGTTTAGTCTTGGTTTAGTCAATGTCATTCCCAAAACATTGTCCAGACGTTTACTGTTGAATGAAGAATTGTTTAAGCGTCAAGATTCAGTCAAATTGAAATCACAGTCTCAGAGTCTGTAATGTCAGGTGCCCTCCTTGTCTTTCTTTTTTCTTTCTTTGTCGTTTTGTCAGTTCTTCTACTTTAAAATATGAACTTTCAACAGAATCACATCAAAACATGAATCAAAAATTAAATCTCAAAGTTTGTGAGAAAAGTCACAGTCACATCTTTTTCCCAAATACTTCAGCCTCGGTCTGATAAAAGTCTTTGTTTGTTTGTTTGTTTGTTTGTTTGTTTGTTTGTTTGTTTGTTTGTTTGTTTGTTTGTTTGTTTGTTCAGGACGGCAGGGCTGATGTTGTGGCCAATGACGCTGGAGACAGAGTGACTCCTGCGATCGTGGCGTACAGGGACAACGAGCAGGTGAGTCTGAACCAGCGACACTGAAGCTTAAAACTCGACTTTGATACTGAGGAAAAGACTCGATACTGATTCTGATCCTCGGTGCAGGAGGTTCACACCGGTCCAGGTTTATTCTCTCGTCTCTGTGTCTTTTTCTCGTGACACAGACACATCAGGATAAACAGATTCAGGACGACTCATTTCTGTCACTGATGTTTTTAGTGCATCAAAAGTCTCCAGAGAAACTGTCGCGGCCTAACGTCTCATTTATCATTTAAAAGTTAATGTGACAAAACATAAAAAGTCACAGGTTGTTGTATTTTCAAAGAAACTGTCACTATTCTGTGTAAAAAACAAAAAAAGTCACCTTAAGTCACTTTAAAACCTTAAAGTTACACTATGTAACTTTCTGGATGTGGAAAACAGAAAGTTAAAACCAGACTGTGGAACATTCTCTGTGGAGATGGATGTTTAATGCCATACTGTGGAATATTATAGTCAAAGGAACAACATTTCCATGGTAATAAGCAGGAGAAGGCTCTTCTTCAAGTCAAATAAGAGTCAGGTCTGTGGAGATGCGAGCCCACTGTTTTTATTTTGTCTGATTTTGGTTTAAATAAACTGGTTTATTTGCACATTTGTTGATTTAAACTGTAAATCCTGACCTGGACAAGGCCTTTTTGATCAGTTTAACTTAGTTTAATTTGGATTTTTGGACTCATTTAAACTACACTTTTGTTTTCCAGATCGTCGGAATCGCAGCGAAACACGGACGAGTCCGAAACGCCGCAAACACCATCGTCAAAGTCAAACAAGTGCTGGGCCGAAGGTGACGCTCTCTGCAGAAAAAACACGAGGTTTCACAGCCTCTGACGTCATGACATTTATTTAATCTGTCGTAGTTTAATGACGTCAGAGCCGCTGCCGCAGAAATGTCTTTTGTCTAACGTGACATTTTTGTCTGACCCAGTTTTGACGACGCAGAGACGCAGGCTCATAAAGCAGAGACCAAATGTGAGGTGAGTCACGTCTGGTCCTCACAGGTTTAACACGGAGACATGGGTCAAACGCAGAGGACATGTCTCAGGACGCAGTAAAACGACTTTGAACAGTTCTGTGGGGGAAAGACGAGTGTTCATCACCTGCACAAACCGTGTAAAACATTTGGACAGTTTTAGGACAGGTTCATAAATCCGGTTGTAGTGTCATTATTAAAACTCATTTTATTTATATTTCATTGAGGCAGTATTTTTTATTCTTTCAAATGTTCAGAGAAACTAAAGAGTGTAATGAAAGTATTAAAGTATTTACACATTTGCAGGTGATAAACAAAGGAGACAAACCGTTTTATAAAATCCAGCTGGACGAGCGCACCGAGCACGTCGCTCCACAAGAGGTCGCCAAACTCATCCTGCACAAGATGAAAGGTACGACTTCAACGACAGAGACGAGACAGAGACAGGGACATAGAGGGGACAGAGACAGAGAGAGGAGACAGGGACAGAGAGGAAACAGAGAGAGGAGACGGAGACAGAGACAGAGAGGAGACAGGGACAGAGAGGAGACGGGGACAGAGAGGAAACAGAGAGAGGAGACGGAGACAGAGACAGAGAGAGGAGACAGAGAGAGGAGACAGACGGAGACAGAGAGGAGACAGGGACAGAGAGGAGACAGGGACACAGAGGAGACAGAGAGGAGACACACAGAGGAGACACACAGAGGAGACACACAGAGGAGACACACAGAGGAGACACACAGAGGAGACACACAGAGGAGACACACAGAGGAGACACACACAGGACAAGACATGCTCCAGTGATTAGAGACATTAACCATAAACCAGGTCCACACATCTGAGTCTGACACTTATTTGGTCCCGGTCTGGTCCCGGTCTGGTCCCGGTCTGGTCCCGGTCTAGTCCCGGTCTAGTCCCGGTCTGGTCCCGGTCTGGTCCCGGTCTGGTCCCGGTCTGGTCCCGGTCTGGTCCTGGTCCGGTCCCGGTCCTGCTGTGTTGACTTTGTCTCTGTGGTTGTCGTAGAAACGGCTCAGTCGGCTCTGGGTTCAGACGTGAAGGAGGCGGTCATCACGGTGCCCTTCGAGTTCGCACAAACTCAGAAGAAAGCTCTCAGGTACTACTCCTGTCGGCCTGTAGAGGGCAGCATGAGCCCACACTACTGTCAGATGCCCTCCCCGTGTGTCAGATGCCCCCCCCCTCTGTGTGTCAGATGCCCTCCCCGTGTGTCAGATGCCCTCCCCGTGTGTCAGATGCCCTCCCCTGGTGTATTCTGATCTGTTTTGTTGCAGGGAGGCGGCAGAGGCGGCCGGGTTCCACGTCCTCCGGCTCATCCACGAACCAGCGGCCGCTCTCCTCGCCTACGACATCGGACAAGAGTCTCACTCCAGCAAAAGGTACGAGACTGAGAGAGGAGGAGAGAGAGGAGGAGAGAGAGGAGGAGAGAGAGGAGGAGGAGAGGGAGGAGGAGAGGGAGGAGGAGGAGCAGGAGGAAGAGAACAGGAAGAACAGGAGGAGGAGGAGGAGAACAGGGGAGCATGGGAGGAGAGGAGCAAAGGAGCAGATGAAAGGGTCAGATGGAGTCCCTGGTCCAGTCTCTGGTTCAGTCCTAGTTTAGTCCTGGTTTAGTCCTGGTTTAGTCCTGGTTTAGTCCTGGTTTAGTCCTGCTTTAGTCCTGGTTTAGTCCTGCTTTAGTCCTGGTTTAGTCCTGGTTTGGTCCTGGTTTGGTCCTGGTTTGGACCTGGTTTGGACCTGGTTTAGTCCTGGATTAGTCCTGCTTTAGTCCTACTTTAGTCCTGCTTTAGTCCTGGTTTAGTCTTGGTTTAGTCCTGGTTTGGACCTGGTTTAGTCCTGCTTTAGTCCTACTTTAGACCTGGTTTAGTCCTGCTTTAGTCCTGCTTTAGTCCTGCTTTAGTCCTGCTTTAGTCCTACTTTAGTCCTGCTTTAGTCCTACTTTAGTCCTGCTTTAGTTCTGCTTTAGTCCTGGTTTAGACCTGGTTCAGTCGTCGTGGTTCAACGTCGTGGTTCAGTCCTGGTTTAGACCTGGTTTACCGCACCTCGTCCTGCTCCTGAGTTAGTCCTACTTTAGTCCTGCTTTAGTCCTGCTTTAGTCCTACTTTAGTCCTGCTTTAGTCCTACTTTATTCCTGCTTTAGTTCTGCTTTAGTCCTGGTTTAGACCTGGTTCAGTCGTGGTTCAGTCGTGGTTCAGTCCTGGTTTAGACCTGGTTTAGTCCTGGTTTAGTCCTGGTTTTAGTCCTGTTTTAGTCCTGGTTTTGGTTTAGTCCTGGTTTAGTCCCTGTTTAGACCCTGTTTAGTCCTGGTTCAGTCCTGGTTTCAGTCCTGGTTTAGTCCTGGTTTAGTCCTGGTTTAGTCCTGGTTTAGTCCTGGTTTTAGTCCTGGTTCAGTCCTGGTTCAGTCCTGGTTCAGTCCTGGTTTAGACCTGGTTTAGTCCTGGTTTAGACCTGGTTCAGTCGTGGTTCAGTCGTGGTTCAGTCCTGGTTTAGACCTGGTTTAGTCCTGGTTTAGTCCTGGTTTAGTCCTGGTTTAGTCCTGGTTTAGTCCTGGTTTAGACCTGGTTTAGACCTGGTTCAGTCCTGGTTCAGTCCTGGTTCAGTCCTGGTTTAGTCCTGGTTTAGTCCTGGTTTAGTCCTGGTTCAGTCCTGGTTTAGACCTGGTTCAGTCCTGGTTCAGTCCTGGTTCAGTCCTGGTTCAGTCCTGGTTCAGTCCTGGTTCAGTCCTGGTTTAGACCTGGTTTAGACCTGGTTCAGTCCCGCTTTAGTCCCAGTCTCTCTCTCTCTACAGTCACGTGCTCGTGTACAAACTGGGCGGCACGTCGCTCAGTGTCACCGCCCTGCAGGTGAGCGGGGGGATGTACAGGGTGCTGCACACGGTGACGGACCACAGCATCGGAGGAGAGAGCTTCACCCACGCCCTCGCCCAGCACCTCGCCGCAGAGTTCAAACGGTACGCAACCTCACAGCTTCTGCAGGACGTGATGTTTAGTCCCGGTTTCCTCATGTCGTCTGGTTCTAGTTTCATGTTCTCTGGTTCTAGTTTCATGTTCTCTGGTTCTAGTTTCATGTTCTCTGGTTCTAGTTTCATGTTTTCTGGCTCTAGTTTCATGTTCTCTGGTTCTAGTTTCATGTTTTCTGGTTCTAGTTTCATGTTCTCTGGTTCTAGTTTCATGTTTTCTTGGTTCTAGTTTCATGTTTTCTGGTTCTAGTTTCATGTTTTCTGGCTCTAGTTTCATGTTCTCTGGTTCTAGTTTCATGTTTTCTGGTTCTAGTTTCATGTTCTCTGGTTCTAGTTTCATGTTTTCTGGCTCTAGTTTCATGTTCTCTGGTTCTAGTTTCATGTTTTCTGGTTCTAGTTTCATGTTCTCTGGTTCTAGTTTCATGTTCTCTGGTTCTAGTTTCATGTTTTCTGGCTCTAGTTTCATGTTCTCTGGTTCTAGTTTCATGTTTTCTGGTTCTAGTTTCATGTTCTCTGGTTCTAGTTTCATGTTTTCTGGTTCTAGTTTCATGTTTTCTGGCTCTAGTTTCATGTTCTCTGGTTTCTAGTTTCATGTTTTCTGGTTCTAGTTTCATGTTTTCTGGTTCTGTTTTCATGTTTCTCTGGCTCTAGTTTCATGTTGTCTGGTTCTAGTTTCATGTTCTCTGGTTCTAGTTTCATGTTCTCTGGTTCTAGTTTCATGTTTTCTGGTTCTAGTTTCATGTTTTCTGGTTCTAGTTTCATGTTCTCTGGTTCTAGTTTCATGTTCTCTGGTTCTAGTTTCATGTTTTCTGGTTCTAGTTTCATGTTTTCTGGTTCTAGTTTCATGTTTTCTGGTTCTAGTTTCATGTTTTCTGGTTCTAGTTTCATGTTCTCTGGTTCTAGTTTCATGTTTTCTGGTTCTAGTTTCATGTTCTCTGGTTCTAGTTTCATGTTGTCTGGCTCTAGTTTCATGTTCTCTGGTTCTAGTTTCATGTTTTCTGGTTCTAGTTTCATGTTGTCTGGTTCTAGTTTCATGTTTTCTGGTTCTAGTTTCATGTTTTCTGGTTCTAGTTTCATGTTGTCTGGTTCTAGTTTCATGTTTTCTGGTTCTAGTTTCATGTTTTCTGGTTCTAGTTTCATGTTTTCTGGTTCTAGTTTCATGTTTTCTGGTTCTAGTTTCATATTTTCTGGTTCTAGTTTCATGTTTTTCTGGTTCTAGTTTCATGTTTTCTGGTTCTAGTTTCATGTTTCTGGTTCTGGTTTCATGTTTTCTGGTTCTAGTTTCATGTTCTCTGGTTCTAGTTTCATGTTTTTTCTGGTTCTAGTTTCATGTTTCTCTGGTTCTAGTCTCATGTTCTCTGGTTCTAGTTTCATATTTTCGGGTTCTAGTTTCATGTTTTCTGGTTCTAGTTTCATGTTTTCTGGTTCTAGTTTCATATTTTCTGGTTCTAGTTTCATATTTTCTGGTTCTAGTTTCATGTTCTCTGGTTCTAGTTTCATGTTTTCTGGTTCTAGTTTCATATTTTCTGGTTCTAGTTTCATGTTCTCTGGTTCTAGTCTCATGTTCTCTGGTTCTAGTTTCATATTTTCTGGTTCTAGTTTCATGTTCTCTGGTTCTAGTCTCATGTTCTCTGGTTCTAGTTTCATATTTTCTGGTTCTAGTTTCATATTTTCTGGTTCTAGTTTCATGTTCTCTGGTTCTAGTCTCATGTTCTCTGGTTCTAGTTTCATATTTTCTGGTTCTAGTTTCATATTTTCTGGTTCTAGTTTCATGTTCTCTGGTTCTAGTTTCATGTTCTCTGGTTCTAGTTTTCATGTTCTCTGGTTCTAGTTTCATGTTTTCTCTGGTTCTAGTTTTCATGTTTTCTGGCTCTAGTTTCATATGTTTCTGGTTCTAGTTTCATGTTTTCTGGTTCTAGTTTTCATGTTCTCTGGTTCTAGTTTCATATTTTCTGGTTCTAGTTTCATATTTTCTGGTTCTAGTTTCATGTTCTCTGGTTCTAGTTTCATGTTCTCTGGTTCTAGTTTCATGTTTTCTGGTTCTAGTTTCATGTTCTCTGGTTCTAGTTTCATGTTCTCTGGTTCTAGTTTCATGTTTTCTTGGTTCTAGTTTCATGTTCTCTGGTTCTAGTTTCATGTCTCTGGTTCTAGTTTCATGTTTTCTGGTTCTAGTTTCATGTTTTCTGGCTCTAGTTTCATATTTTCTGGTTCTAGTTTCTATTTCTCTTTCATGTTTTCTGGTTCTAGTTTCATATTTTCTCTGGTTCTAGTTTCATGTTTTCTGGTTCTAGTTTCATGTTTTCTGGTTCTAGTTTCATGTTCTCTGGTTCTAGTTTCATGTTCTCTGGTTCTAGTTTCATGTTCTCTGGTTCTAGTTTCATGTTTTCTGGTTCTAGTTTCATGTTTTCTGGCTCTAGTTTCATATTTTCTGGTTCTAGTTTCATATTTTCTGGTTCTAGTTTCATATTTTCTGGTTCTGGTTTCATGTTTTCTGGTTCTGGTTTCATGTTTTCTGGTTCTAGTTTCATGTTCTCTGGTTCTAGTTTCATGTTCTCTGGTTCTAGTTTCATGTTCTCTGGCTCTAGTTTCATGTTCTCTGGTTCTAGTTTCATGTTTTCTTGGTTCTAGTTTCATGTTTTCTGGCTCTAGTTTCATGTTTTCCGGTTCTAGTTTCATGTTTTCTGGTTCTAGTTTCATGTTTTCTGGCTCTAGTTTCATGTTCTCTGGTTCTAGTTTCATGTTTTCTGGCTCTAGTTTCATGTTCTCTGGTTCTAGTTTCATGTTTTCTGGTTCTAGTTTCATGTTCTCTGGTTCTAGTTTCATGTTTTCTGGCTCTAGTTTCATGTTGTCTGGTTCTAGTTTCATGTTTTCTGGCTCTAGTTTCATGTTCTCTGGCTCTAGTTTCATGTTTTCTGGTTCTAGTTTCATGTTCTCTGGTTCTAGTTTCATGTTTTCTTGGTTCTAGTTTCATATTTTCTGGTTCTAGTTTCATGTTTTCTTGGTTCTAGTTTCATGTTCTCTGGTTCTAGTTTCATGTTTTCTGGTTCTAGTTTCATGTTTTCTCTCTTGGTTCTAGTTTCATGTTTTCTGGTTCTAGTTTCATGTTTTTCTGGTTCTAGTTTCATGTTTCTCTGGTTCTAGTTTCATGTTCTCTGGTTCTAGTTTAGTTTCATGTTTTCTGGTTCTAGTTTCATGTTCTCTGGTTCTAGTTTAGTTTCATGTTTTTGGCTCTAGTTTCATGTTCTCTGGCTCTAGTTTCATGTTCTCTGGTTCTAGTTTCATGTTCTCTGGTTCTAGTTTCATGTTCTCTGGTTCTAGTTTCATGTTTTCTGGTTCTAGTTTCATGTTTTCTTGGTTCTAGTTTCATGTTTTCTGGTTCTAGTTTCATGTTTTCTGGTTCTAGTTTCATGTTCTCTGGTTTCAGTTTCATGTTTTCTTGGTTCTAGTTTCATGTTCTCTGGTTCTAGTTTCATGTTTTCTTCTCTCTGGTTCTAGTTTCATGTTTTTCTGGTTCTAGTTTCATGTTTTCTCTGGTTCTAGTTTCATGTTTTCTGGTTCTAGTTTCATGTTCTCTGGTTTCAGTTTTCATGTTTCTCTGTTGTCTGGTTCTAGTTTCATGTTCTCTGGTTCTAGTTTCATGTTCTCTGGCTCTAGTTTCATGTTCTCTGGCTCTAGTTTCATGTTCTCTGGCTCTAGTTTCATGTTCTCTGGCTCTAGTTTCATGTTCTCTGGCTCTAGTTTCATGTTTTCTGGCTCTAGTTTCATGTTTTCTGGCTCTAGTTTCATGTTGTCTGGTTCTAGTTTCATGTTTTCTTGGTTCTAGTTTCATGTTCTCTGGTTCTAGTTTCATGTTTTCTGGTTCTTGTTTCATGTTTTCTTGGTTCTAGTTTCATGTTTTCTGGTTCTAGTTTCATGTTTTCGGGTTCTAGTTTCATGTTCTCTGGTTCTAGTTTCATATTTTCGGGTTCTAGTTTCATGTTTTCTGGTTCTAGTTTCATGTTCTCTGGTTCTAGTTTCATGTTTTCTGGTTCTAGTTTCATGTTCTCTGGTTCTAGTTTCATGTTCTCTGGTTCTAGTTTCATGTTCTCTGGTTCTAGTTTCATGTTCTCTGGTTCTAGTTTCTTGTTTTCTGGTTCTAGTTTCTTGTTTTCTGGTTCTAGTTTCTTGTTTTCTGGTTCTAGTTTCTTGTTTTCTGGTTCTAGTTTCATGTTTTCTGGTTCTAGTTTCTTGTTTTCTGGTTCTAGTTTCTTGTTTTCTGGTTCTAGTTTCTTGTTTTCTGGTTCTAGTTTCATGTTTTCTGGTTCTAGTTTCATGTTTTCTGGTTCTAGTTTCATGTTCTCTGGTTCTAGTTCGTTCCGTCACGATGTGAGCTCAAACGCTCGGGCGATGCTGAAGCTGATGAACTCTGCAGACATGGCCAAACACTCGCTCTCGTCTCTGGGCTCTGCAAACTGTTTCGTCGACTCTCTGCACGACGGAGTGGACTTCGAATGCAACGTCTCCAGGTGACCAGCTGTTTTAGCAACTTTTAGTGTGTTTTTAGCATGTTTTTAGTGTGTTTTAGACTATTTTAGCACACTTTAATATAGTTCACAAGCCAAATGTCGTTTGTCAGTGTTTTTAGTATGTTTTTAGCATTTTAACACGTTTCAGCATGTTTTAGGGTGGTTTTAGAGTGTTTTAAGAGTGTTTTCAGCATGTTTAACGTGGTTCACAAGCCAAATGTCTTTTGAAAATGTTTTTAGCATGTCTTAGCATTTTTTTAAACATATTTCAGCACGTTTTTGAGCTGCTTTCAGTGTGTTTTTAGCGTTTTTTAACATGTTTCAGCATGTTTTTGGGGTGTTTTTAGTTAGTTTTTAGCATGTTTTAATGTGGTACACAAGCCAAATGTCTTTCGAAAGTGTTTTTAGCGTGTTTTAGCATTTTTTAACATGTTTCAGCATGTTTTAGGGTGTTTTAGAATGTTCTTTAGCATGTTTTAACGTAGTTCACAAGCCAAATGTCTTTCAAAACTTTAGATGATTTGTTTTCCTTGTTATAAAGTGGTTGGGATTGTCCTGTGTTTTTTCTTCCGCTGACACGATCTCCAGTGTCGTGCTGTTGTGGCAGAACCAATACTTGTATCAATGCTTTAAAGTGAAGGTTAAGGTACATTTTATTAAACTCCACACAGACACAATAAACTGCACCTTAACTTTAAACTGGCCTTAAATATTTGATCGTGTAAATCTTGTGCTCAGGGCTGTGAAGTTTCCAGTTAACGTCGTTCTTTCTTTCCTTCAGGGCGAGGTTCGAGCTGCTCTGCTCCTCTCTGTTCAACAAAAGCATCCAGCCAATCAGAACGCTGCTGGAGGAGGCGGGGCTTAGCTCCTCCGACATCAACCAGGTAAAGCGCTCACCTGTGACGAGGTCTGTTCTCCAGCCACACCACAGCGTCTGGGAGGGCATCTGACACACAGGGATACGGGAGGATGGGAGGATTTTACACAGGAGGGATGGAGGAGGAGGGGAGGGCATCTGACGCAGTAGCTCTGTTCTTGTTTAGTTTGAGGAGGACTTGTTCTTCCGCCGCAGCCTCTTAAATAACAATGGCCCCGGAGCCGAGGACAAAGGCCTGGACAATATGGACAGTATGGAGCTTATTCAACCATGACTCACTAACATCTTTTATTCAAAGTAAACTCATTATTTTGAAGTACATTTTACTTTTCTTCTGTGCTGAACGACGTCTGAGGGTTTTTGGAGAAGGGCGTTCGACTGCTCGACTCCCGCTGCCGACGTTTACAGCGTTTGTTATTTCTGACAATAGACTTAGACGGAGTGAAACTTCATGTTTAGGACTGGTGCAGTGGAGAGAAGGTTTATAAATGAACATGGCTAACCTGCTAGCATAGACTGTATATATAAATGGACATGGCTAACCTGCTAGCATAGACTGTATATATAAATGGACATGGCTAACCTGCTAGCATAGACTGTATATATAAATGAACATGGCTAACCTGCTAGCATAGACTGTATATTTAAATGAACATGGCTAACCTGCTAGCATAGACTGTATATATAAATGGACATGGCTAACCTGCTAGCATAGACTGTATATATAAATGGACATGGCTAACCTGCTAGCATAGACTGTATATAAATGGACATGGCTAACCTGCTAGCATAGACTGTATATATAAATGGACATGGCTAACCTGCTAGCATAGACTGTATATAAATGGACATGGCTAACCTGCTAGCATAGACTGTATATTTAAATGTCAGGCTGTCAGACTCATCATTTTGGTCTTAAATGTTCGTATTAACCCTCAACATGATCCTGGAGTTTTTATTTCACTATTTTGTCCAGAACTCAACATATGAACACGATTGACAGCGGTGCTAAACCAGCGGCAAACACTTTAATACAGTTTTATTTCCCTTATTTTTTCATTGTGTTTTCTATACCTGCACTTTGTTCATCCTGGAGGTTTTTAAAGTGTTAAACTCTGATGAAGTTGCAGTAGTACCTCTGTGTGTCCTGTAGGTGGTGCTGTGTGGAGGCTCGGCCCGTATCCCACGTCTGCAGCAGATGATCCAGGAGCTGTTTCCAGAGGTACTTTTATTTTAAAGTTTTGGTTTCTCTCAGATTTTATCATTTATTTGTAAAGTTATACAAATACCTCCTCTTTAATACCCCATACAGTAAATACCTCCTCTTTAATACCCCACAGAAGTACATACCTCCTCTTTAATACCCCACAGAAGTACATACCTCCTCTTTAATACCCCACAGAAGTACATACCTCCTCTTTAATACCCCACAGAAGTACATACCTCCTCTTTAATACCCCACAGAAGTACATACCTCCTCTTTAATACCCCACAGAAGTACATACCTCCTCTTTAATACCCCACAGAAGTAAATACCTCCTCTTTAATACCCCACAGAAGTACATACCTCCTCTTTAATACCCCACAGAAGTACATACCTCCTCTTTAATACCCCACAGAAGTAAATACCTCCTCTTTAATACCCCACAGAAGTACATACCTCCTCTTTAATACCCCACAGAAGTACATACCTCCTCTTTAATACCCCACAGAAGTAAATGCCTCCTCTTTAACGGGGTTCTTCAGGTGTGTTCTTATTCTAACCCTGGTGTGTCGGTGGTTCTTCCAGGTGGGCTTGCTCTGCTCCTCTCCCCCAGACGAGGTGATCGCTGTGGGGGCAGCGCTCCAGGCCGCGCTCCTGCTGAACCGAGACAGTCTGGAGCTCGACGAGGACTCAGTGTCTGTGGACGTGTCTGCGCAAGACATACTGCTCAAGGTCTGAAGCCTGAACACGGGTTTAGATCTGGTTTTAGTCCTGGTTTAGTCCTGGGTTTAGTCCTGGTTTAGTCCTGGTTTAGTCCTGGTTCTGACCCCTCTTACCCCCTGTAGGAGGTGGATGAAGCGGGCTCTCCGGTCTTCAGCGTCCTCCTCGCCTCTGGGACTCCTCTTCCCGCTCGGAGGCACCACCTCCTGCACAGTCCTGGAGCTGTGAGCGGCCTGAGCCTGGAGCTGTACCAGCGCCTGGGGGCGGAGCAACCGGAGAGACTCACCAAGGTGCTACGCTCAAATACCACCACCGACCCATCTCAACCACCACCGACCCACCAACACCACTGGATTCTGGTCTTGACTTTTGTGTTTTGTTCCAGATTGTTCTGAGAGACCTTCCGCCTCAGGAGGAGCTCCACGACATCGACACAGTGGTCACTATGAAGAGGTACAGCTCTGACCGTTCACCGTGTATAAGTGGATGTAGCTAACCTGCTAGCTAAAAAGGGGGCTTGGCAAAAGCTCTTAAAACTATTACATATCTGACTCAAACTGCACCCACAAGACTCCACCTGCAGGGGGAGCTCATGCTTAAACTACTATTCAAGCAGAAAAAAGGACCAGGAAAACGATGTATTTATATAAAGGCAGATTTAATGTGTGAACCATGAATTTAATAAAAAAAGAACTAACACAAATAAAATACACTTCAATTAAATACTTAGAATTTATTTTCCCAAGTCACTCAGAGCTGAGTATGAGGACGAAAAGAGCCGTGGGTTCATGTTAGACCAATCCCTCTGTTACTTATACATCCAGACCCCGCCCCTCCTCCCCTTTAGTCCTCCAGACCCCGCCCCTGGAGGCTTCTCGTCCGCACCACTTTAGGACAGCAGGCACTTAGCAACAGTGTCAATCAAACCTGTTGCTAACGCTAACAGGAGCGATCTCCGGGACAGAAGGACCTGATGTGTCTGTTATTAATGTTCATATGTTGATTTACAGACACAGACGTGAAATAAAAACCCCAGGATCATGTAGAGGGTTAATACGAACATTTAAGACCAACATGAGTCTGAAGCAGCAGGGACAGAGAGAGACACAGTTTTTACACAGAAAGTGGAACTGGAGCCAGTCGATGGAGCAGGAAGTGCCACATGATCACTTCCTGTTTAGAAGCTAGCAGCTAGCGGGTTAGCTCTGTCCAGAGATGTCTCCAGTCTGAGTGGTTGATGTGTTTCCTGTTTCTCTGCAGAGACGGCTCTGTGCACGTGAGCTGTGTGGAGCAGAGCAGCGGGCGCTCGGAGGCCGTCACCATCGCTGCCGCCTCATAACCTCTGGAACCTGTTTATTTACAACAAAATAACTCAAAACCTCTGGAACGTTACGATTTCTCTCTTTTTATTTACTTCAATAAACATGAAATATCCCAGAAGTCCCTGCGTGAGGCTCCTCTCTCGCTCCACCCGTGTTCGTGTGGGAAAATATCGTCTACAGGATCAGGTTGAAATGGTGGTTGGAAGATGTGCCAAATTTAAAAATCAAATCTATCAAAATGAATAAAAAGAAAAGTACAAAAATACAGGTAGAGATGATTTGGGAGTCTGAATCCCTCACAGCCCAGCGCAGGGTTTCAGATCATATTATTGTGGAAAATTATAATTCTACATGAAAAGTAATACATTTATGAAGCACGGTGAGTTTTGAGCAGGGACTCCCAGACTTCCCTCACCCCAGACATGTCCTCCAGCTCCTCCGGTGGGACCCTGAGGTGATCTCAGGCCAGAGAGACATAGTCCCCCTCCAGCGTGTCGTGGGTCTTCCCCGGGGCCTCCTCCCGGGCCTCCTCCCGTGGGACATACTCGGAACACCTCCTGAGGGAGGCGTCCAGGAGTCATCCTGAGCAGATGCCAGAGCCACCTCAGCTGCTCCTCTCGCCATGGAGGAGCAGTGGCTCTACTCTGAGCTCCTCCTGCGTGACTGAGCTCCTCACACCCTGTCTGTAAGGAAGCGCCTAGCCGCCCTGCGGAGGTGATTCATTTCGGCCACTTGTATCCGTGATCTTGTCCTTTCCTCCTCGGCCTCCCCCAGGATCTGGGAGAAACTCTCCCGGAGGTGGGAGTTGAAGGCTTCACTGACAGAAGGCTCCACCAAACGTTCCAAACAGGCCCTCATGATACGCTTGGGCCTGACAGGTCTGTCTGGGGTCCTCCTCCCCCAGTGGATCTGACTCACAACCAGGTGGTGATCAGTTGACAGCTCTGCCCCTCTCTTCACCCGGGTGTCCAAGACACGCAGCCGGAGGTCAGATGACACGACTATAAAGTTGATCATCGACCTCTGACCTACAGTGTCCTGGTGCCACGTGCACTGATGGACCTTGTGTTCGAATATGGTTTTTGTTATGTACAAACTATGGCTAAGACCCCCAGGAGAACAATAGAGTTCCCAATCGGTGCACTGTCTCGTACCCCTCCCAGGGACTCCAAGAAGCCCGGTTGCTCTGCGCTGCTGTTTGGCCCATAGGCTGATACAACAGTGTCCCCGACCCGAAGGTGCAGGGACACTACTGTCTCGTTCACCGGGGTGAACTCTAACACGTGGCTGCTGAGCTGTGGGGCAATGAGCAACACCAGCTCGCCACTTCTCATGGGCAACACCAGAGAAATGGAGAGTCCAGCCCCTCTCAAGGAGTTGGGTTCCAGAGTCCAAGCTGTGCTGGAGGTGAGGCCGACTGTATGTCGTCGATAACGATCAACCTCCCCCCACAAGCTCAGGCTCCTTCCCCTGGTGAGGTGACATTCCACGTCCCCAGAGCCAGTCTCCATGTCCGGGATCCGGTCGTCAAGGCCCCCGCCTTCGACTGTTGCCCAGATCGTTGCACCAAAAATACAAAAAAGATTTATTTTTTGTTACAGCAGATACAGTCAGGACAGGGCCCAGACCCCGAGGAGCAGATGATGCAAAGGAAGTGAACACACAGGGTAATAATTTGAAATGTTTATTGCAGGTTTGTGCTGTACATGTGTGGGACTCGTTCACTCTGCCCCACACAGACTTCAGAAAAGATGTGGTTTAACTCGGACTCAAATACACTCAGTGAACCAGGACCTGGACTAGACCTGGACTAGACCTGGACTAGACCTGGACTAGACCTGGGCTAGACCTGGACTAGACCTGGACTAGACCTGGACTAGACCTGGACTAGACCTGGACTCTTTCATCCTTTCCCTTTTTGTAGCTCCCTCCCTCCCTCCCTCCCGTGTCCCTAGCAGCCGTACTCTGGCATTATCCGACACTTGAGGATCTTCAGGTAGTCCATCTCCCCCTCCCCTCGTCTTTCTCTCTTTCACCCTCCTTCGCTCCCCCTCTCCCCTGTCTCTCTCCTCCCTCCATCTCTGTCTCTAGCAGTCGTGCTCGGGCGTTATCTGACACTTGAGGATCTTCAGGTAGTCCATCCCTCTCTCCCTCCCCTCATTTCTCTCTCCCTCTCTCCCTCTTGCTCCCTCTCTCCTCCCTCCGTCCCGTGTCCCTAGCAGCCGTACTCGGGCACTATCCGACACTTGAGGATCTTCAGGTAGTTTCTGGACTTTGTTGGCGTCTCTTCTGAGGCAGTGCAGGAGTCCGAGTTCTGGAGGAGCTGCCACTCGGAGCTTTCCGCAGGACCCTGGGCTTCGGGAGACGACAGGCCGCTCACGAAATTCCCGATCATTCCCAACAGCTGCATCTGGAGCGGGCAGAGGGGGAAGAGCCGGCACAAAATGAGCTGCATTGATCTTGTTGATGATTTAAAAATTCTCAGATCAGAGTTAAAATGTACCTTTTGCGCCACCTTCTGGACGCCGGAGCGTACTTCGTGCACCATTCGTCCGACCTGCGCCGCTCGGTCGGTCCGAGCTCACGAGGCTCTGGGGACGCAGCCTCTGCTCAAAGTGCCACAACGGCTCCCTCAGGCCACCAGCAGCTTCAGGATCACCTCCGTCAGCTCCTCCCTCTGACCAACACCCCACCAGCAGAGCATCAGCAACAGAGCACCAACACCAACACCACCCCAACACACGACCAACACCGACACAACACCACCCCAACACACGACCAACACCGACACAACACCACCCCAACACACGACCAACACCGACACAACACCACCCGACACACGACCAACACCGACACAACACCACCCCACACACGACCAACACCAACACACACAACACCACCCCAACACACGACCACACACCGACACAACACCACCCCAACACACAACCCACACCGACACAACACCACCCCAACACACGACCACCACCCACCGACACAACACCACCCGACACACGACCAACACCGACACAACACCACCCCCGACACACTACCACCACACCGACACAACACCAACCCAACACACCCAACACCGACACAACACCACCCAACACACGACCAACACCGACACAACCCCCCCCACACACGACCAACACCGACACAACACCAGCAGCTTCAGGATCACCTCCGTCAGCGCCTCCCTCTGACCAACACCACCAGCAGAGCGTCAGCAACAGAGCACCAACACCAACACCACCCCACCACAACACACGACCAACACCCGCCACAACACCACCCCAACACACGACAACACCGACACAACACCACCCCAACACACGACCAACACCGACACAACACCACCACCCCGACACACTACGACCACCACCGACACACACCACCCCCCGACACACACGACCAACACGACACACAACACCACCCCAACACACACTACCAACACCGACACAACACCACCCCTGACACACACGCCCACAACACCGACACAACACCACCCCAACACACACTACCAACACCGACACAACACCACCCCCGACACACGACCAACACCGACAACACAACACCACAGCAGCTTCAGGATCACCTCCGTCAGCGCCTCCCTCTGACCAACACCACCAGCAGAGCATCAGCAACGCAGCACCAACACAACACCACACGACACACCACCCCAACCACGACCAACACCACCCCAACACACGACCAACACCGACACAACACCAGCAGATTCATGACACACCACCGTCAGCTCCTCCCTCTGACTGACACAGCACTGACCAGAACATGAAAACCAACACACCATCAACACAGCACCAACACCAACAGAGCATCAACTCAACATTGACCGAGCATCAACACCAACACAACACAGCAGGGTGAGTGTGGTTATCCTGTCTCCTCTACACAGACTGTGTAAAGACGGTGGACTAAGTGATGAATGAAGCTCAGTGAGGCTAGAGCCGTTTCTATGTTGCTCATTTGGAATTCCGCTCACCGTCATGCGTTGGGCGTTCTCTTTGTCGTTGGGCGTGAGGATAGAGGAGGTGTGGCAGTTTCTGTTGACTCGGCCGATGTGGTTTCTGCTCGGCGCCACCTGCTGCTCCTGGACAGACCAGACACAGTTTTTCAGCTTTGTTCAAACCGTCGCCTGTGAGACGACTCCACTAAAACACACTAAAGATCCGTTAACATTTATGATTTTACAACATTTTTTAGGTTTCAGATTTTACTTCCTGTTGTAAATCATGACATCACACTAGGACAGACAATAGAAAGTGAATTGGAGCCAGAAGTGCGCCCATGATCACTTCCTGTTTGAAACGCAGGGCTAGCAGGTTAGCGATGTCCATTTCTATAAACAGTGTATGGTGTGCACTCGAGCCCGTGCTGCCCCCTGTGGCGGCGGGTGTTCTCTGCGGTCTCGGTCCGGGTCCTGACCGCCCGTCTCCGCTCCAGAGGTCAGACCGGATCAGGCTTTGACCGGGGGGTGTGGCCTTATGTGAGGATGTGAAGTCACGTGACCACGCTCTCGTTCATTCAGACAAAGAGACGCATGAACCAGAGGAACAGAAGAAAACACGAGGGAAATACCAGAGTTCACTGAAATGTCACAGAGCACGTGTCCCTGGGGTCACCACCAGAGGGCGCCCTGTCTCAGGCTCATGGGGAAATCCTGATCCTTTTGGAAATTAATGTTTTTAAATAAAGATTTGACTGACAGCTCGACTAAACCTGCACAAGGAGGGCATCTGACACACGGGGAGGGCATCTGACACACGGGGAGGGCATCTGACACACAGGGAGGGCATCTGACACACAGGGAGGGCATCTGACACACGGGGAGGGCATCTGTCTCACGGGGAGGGCATCTGACACACGGGGAGGGCATCTGACACACGGGGAGGGCATCTGACACCCGGGAGGGCATCTGACACACGGGAGGGCATCTGACACACGGGGACAGGACCAAACCAGGACTATCAGACGGTGAGGTACTCACAAAGTCCTGGTGGAGGCTGTGGAGATGGCGTGCATACGGGCCGAGTGCTGGATCACACGGTCAAACAGATTCGCCAAAGACGCCACAGGACACACGGGGCAGTGCAGAGGGCGAGGACGCCACCGGGAGCGCCAGCGAGCACAGCAGCATCCACACAGCGCTCACTGCAACGAGAGAACAGGTCTGAACCAGGACTAAACCAGGACTAAACCAGGACTGAACCAGGTCTGAACAGGACTGAACCAGGTCTGAACCAGGACTGAACCAGGACTGAACCAGGACTGAACCAGGACTGAACCATGACTGAACCAGGACTAAACCAGGACTGAACCAGGACTGAACCAGGACTGAACCAGGACTAAACCAGGACTGAACCAGGACTGAACCAGGTCTGAACCAGGACTGAACCCAGTCTGAACCAGGACTGAACCAGGACTGAACCAGGACTGAACCAGGACTGAACCAGGACTGAACCAGGACTGAACCAGGACTAAACCAGGACTGAACCCGGACTGAACCAGGACTGAACCAGGACTAAACCAGGACTGAACCAGGACTGAACCAGGTCTGAACCAGGACTGAACCAGGTCTGAACCAGGACTGAACCAGGTCTGAACCAGGACTGAAACCAGGACTGAACCAGGGACTGAACCAGGTCTAAACCAGGTCTGAACCAGGACTAAACCAGGTCTAAACCAGTCTGAACCAGGACTAAACCAGGTCTGAACCAGGACTAAACCAGTCTAAACCAGGTCTGAAACCGGACTAAACCAGGTCTAAACCAGGTCTGAACCAGGACTGAACCAGTCTCTAAACCAGGTCTGAACCAGGTCTAAAACCAGGTCTGAACCAGGACTAAACCAGGTCTAAACCAGGTCTGAACCAGGTCTAAACCAGGTCTGAACCAGGACTAAACCAGTCTAACCAGGTCTGAACCAGGACTAAACCATCTGAACCAGGACTAAACCAGGTCTAAACCAGGTCTGAACCAGGACTGAACCAGGTCTGAACCGAGACTGAACCAGGACCGACCAGGACCGAACCAGGACTAAACCAGGACTAAACCAGGTCTGAACCAGGATTAAACCAGGTCTAAACCAGGTCTGAACCAGGACTAAACCAGGTCTAAACCCAGGTCTGAACCAGGTCTGAACCGAGACTGAACCAGGACTAAACCAGGTCTGAACCAGGATTAAACCAGGTCTAAACCAGGTCTGAACCAGGACTAAACCAGGTCTAAACCAGGTCTGAACCAGGTCTAAACCAGGTCTGAACCAGGACTAAACCAGGTCTAAACCAGGTCTGAACCAGGACTAAACCAGGTCTGAACCAGGACTAAACCAGGTCTAAACCAGGTCTGAACCAGGACTAAACCAGGTCTAAACCAGGTCTGAACCAGGACTGAACCAGGTCTAAACCAGGTCTGAACCAGGTCTAAAACCAGGTCTGAACCAGGTCTAAACCAGGTCTAACCAGGGGTCTGAACCAGGTCCTAAACCCAGGTCTGAACCAGGACTAAACCAGGTTTAAAACCAGGTCTGAACCAGGACTAAAACCATCTGAACCAGGACTAAACCAGGTCTAAACCAGGTCTGAACCAGGACTGACCAGGTCTGAACCGAGACTGAACCAGGACCGAACCAGGACCGAACCAGGACTAAACCAGGACTGAACCAGACTGAACCAGGTCTAAACCAGGACTAAACCAGGACTAAACCGAGACTGAACCAGGACTGAACCAGGACTGAACCAGGACTGAAACCAGGTCTGAACCAGGTCTAAACCAGGTCTGAACCAGGACTAAACCAGGTCTAAACCAGGTCTGAACCAGGTCTGAACCGAGACTGAACCAGGACTAAACCAGGTCTGAACCAGGATTAAACCAGGTCTAAACCAGGTCTGAACCAGGACTAAACCAGGTCTAAACCAGGTCTGACCAGGTCTAAACCAGTCTGAACCAGGACTAAACCAGGTGTCTAAACCAGTCTGAACCAGGACTAAACCAGGTCTGAACCAGGGACTAAACCAGGTCTAAACCAGGTCTGAACCAGGACTAACCAGGTCTAAACCAGGTCTGAACCAGGACTGAACCAGGTCTAAACCAGGTCTGAACCAGGTCTAAACCAGGTCTAAACCAGGTCTGAACCAGGTCTAAACCAGGTCTGAACCAGGACTAAACCAGGTCTAAACCAGGTCTGAACCCGGACTAAACCATCTGAACCAGGACTAAACCAGGTCTAAACCAGGTCTGAACCAGGACTGAACCAGGTCTGAACCGAGACTGAACCAGGACCGAACCAGGACTAAACCAGGACTGAACCAGGACTGAACCATGTCTAAACCAGGACTAAACCAGGACTAAACCGAGACTGAACCCAGGACTGAACCAGGACTGAACCAGGACTGAACCAGGACTGAACCAGTCTAAACCAGGACTAAACCAGGACTAAACCGAGACTGAACCAGGACTGAACCAGGTACTAAACCGAGGACTGAACCAGGTCTAACCAGGACTAACTAGGACTGAACCAGGACTAAACCAGGACTGAACCAGGACTGAACCAGGTCTAAACCCGACTAAACCAGGTCAACCAAGACTGAACCAGGACTGAACCAGGACTAAACCAGGACTAAACCAGGTCTAAACCGAGACTGAACCAGGACTAAACTGGGACTGAACCAACCCCAGGATCATGTAGAGGGTTAATATGAACATTTAAGACCAAAATGAGTCTGACAGCAGCAGGGACAGAGAGGGGGGACATGGTTTTTACACAGAAAGTGAATTGGAGCCAGAGTCGATGGAGCAGGAAGTGCCACATGATCACTTCCTGTTAGAACGCAGCGCTAGCAGGTCAGATCTGTGCATTTATATAAACAGTTTTATGGCAAACACACTAATTGATGAGTGTCATGTTCAGTCACTTTAAATCAAGTTTATGGTTTTGATCAAACTATTCTGACTCATGTTTTTTACTCTGACACATCTGAGAGTAAAGTACTCTCAGGTTAAAAGTACTCTCAGGGTAAAAGTACTCTCAGGGTAAAAGTACTCTCAGAGGCAGTACACATCAGAGTACTGAGGTACTGCCTCGTCCTGGTTTAGACCCAAAATCTGTACTTTTATCTGTGGAGCAATCATCTGTGACGTGTTTAGATCCGGTTTAACTTTTGTTTTGAAAATGCTAAATTCACCCAACAACAAATTAACAAGTTGAACACGTTTCAACAAGTTTCACTTTCGTCCCTCGCTCTCTGTGCTCTCTGTGCTAAGCCCCCCTCCCCCTTCAGAGCACGACACAAATCATCTCACTAATGAACTCCTGCCACATCACTCCAGGTTTGTCTCGTCACAGTGGCAGTTTGTATCATGTTTTTTGTAGATTTATGGAGGATTATTTTGTGGGAGGCTTGTGGGCGGAGCCTCGTACAGAGTCCTTATCTCTAACCCTAAGGAAAGATCTCTAGATTCTCAAACATGCATGGATGACATTTAAAACCTCTGCACCTTTTAAAACACGGGAGAAAAAGCTCAAAAAGAAAAGTTCATTTCCAGATGACCTCCACTTTAAAATTCAGTTCATCAGGTTCAGTAAATGCATCAATGAAGCTTGTAATTTCATTTTAGGACTTTTGACAAAACAAAAAGAATTAAACTTTCTAATCTGTCTCATGACACAGTATAAATCCTACAGGACTTTAGCAGAAGCTGTAGTGGGTTCTGGTTCTAACTTGAAGCACTTTCAGTCCTATTTTTAGTTTTTTTTTTTCCCACAATCGAAACCACTTTAACTTTTAGTTTTTAATAATTATAATAAAACAGAAGAGCAGAGGTTAGAGCAGATACTCAGAGCTACAAACACAGGAGTGGTAGTAGCAGTAATAGTATTATTAGCAGTAGTAGTATTTGAAAGGCAGTACCTGAAGTGCTGGAGGCGGGTCATGATGGTCTGGGAGGAGTTCGGCTTAGACCTGGTCTATGGATCTTGTCTGGATCTGGTCTTGGGTTTTTGGAGATCAGGATCCTCCTCCCACTGTTCCACTCCACTGTCACTCACAGAGAGGAGAGAGCGAGAGAGGGAGGAGCAGTATAGAGGGTAGGAGATAAAGAGTGCAACAAGGAGACGATTTGTGGAACTCGTTAGGATTCTGAACTCTTCAGACGCTTAATATTTTATTTTTTTCAAAAAAGTTTCCTGGATGGTAACTTTTTCAATTTTTCCTCATGATCTGAGCAAACTTCCCTGAGGCAGAAATGCCAAAAACCCACCCTGCACCTGCCCCTCTCTCCTG
>JAIEZT010001416.1:47539-119354 GCA_019594935.1 Periophthalmus modestus
GGTTGGGATGGTCCTGTGGTGTTTTTTTTTTCTTCCGCTGACACGATCTCCAGTGTCGTGCTGTTGTGGCAGAACCAATACTTGTATCAATGCTTTAAAGTGAAGGTTAAGGTACATTTTATTAAACTCCACACAGACACAATAAACTGCACCTTAACTTTAAACTGGCCTTAAAATATTTGATCGTGTAAATCTTGTGCTCAGGGCTGTGAAGTTTTCCAGTTAACGTCGTTCTTCTTTCCTTCAGGGCGAGGTTCGAGCTGCTCTGCTCCTCTCTGTTCAACAAAAGCATCCAGCCAATCAGAACGCTGCTGGAGGAGGCGGGGCTTAGCTCCTCCGACATCAACCAGGTAAAGCGCTCACCTGTGACGAGGTCTGTTCTCCAGCCACACCACAGCGTCTGGGAGGGCATCTGACACACAGGGTACGGGAGGATGGGAGGATTTTACAACAGGAGGGATGGAGGAGGAGGGGAGGGCATCTGACGCAGTAGCTCTGTTCTTGTTTAGTTTGAGGAGGACTTGTTCTTCCGCCGCAGCCTCTTAAATAACAATGGCCCCGGAGCCGAGGACAAAGGCCTGGACAATATGGACAGTATGGAGCTTATTCAACCATGACTCACTAACATCTTTTATTCAAAGTAAACTCATTATTTTGAAGTACATTTTACTTTTCTTCTGTGCTGAACGACGTCTGAGGGTTTTTGGAGAAGGGCGTTCGACTGCTCGACTCCCGCTGCCGACGTTTACAGCGTTTGTTATTTCTGACAATAGACTTAGACGGAGTGAAACTTCATGTTTAGGACTGGTGCAGTGGAGAGAAGGTTTATAAATGAACATGGCTAACCTGCTAGCATAGACTGTATATATAAATGGACATGGCTAACCTGCTAGCATAGACTGTATATAGAAATGGGACATGGCTAACCTGCTAGCATAGACTGTATATATAAAAGGGACATGGCTAACCTGCTAGCATAGACTGTATATATAAATGGACATGGCTAACCTGCTAGCATAGACTGTATATATAAATGGACATGGCTAACCTGCTAGCATAGACTGTATATATAAATGGACATGGCTAACCTGCTAGCATAGACTGTATATTTTAAATGGACATGGCTAACCTGCTAACATAGACTGTATATTTAAATGGACATGGCTAACCTGCTAGCATAGACTGTATAAATGGACATGGCTAACCTGCTAGCATAGACTGTATATATAAATGGACATGGCTAACCTGCTAGCATAGACTGTATATATAAATGGACATGGCTAACCTGCTAGCATAGACTGTATATATAAATGGACATGGCTAACCTGCTAGCATAGACTGTATATTTAAATGGACATGGCTAACCTGCTAACATAGACTGTATATTTAAATGGACATGGCTAACCTGCTAGCATAGACTGTATATATAAATGGACATGGCTAACCTGCTAGCATAGACCATGTATATATAAATGGACATGGCTAACCTGCTAGCATAGACTGTATATATAAATGGACATGGCTAACCTGCTAGCATAGACTGTATATATAATGGACATGGCTAACCTGCTAGCATAGACTGTATATTTAAATGGACATGGCTAACCTGCTAACATAGACTGTATATTTAAATGGACATGGCTAACCTGCTAGCATAGACTGTATATATAAATGGACATGGCTAACCTGCTAGCATAGACTGTATATATAAATGGACATGGCTAACCTGCTAGCATAGACTGTATATAAATGGACATGGCTAACCTGCTAGCATAGACTGTATATATAAATGGACATGGCTAACCTGCTAGCATAGACTGTATATTTAAATGGACATGGCTAACCTGCTAACATAGACTGTATATTTAAATGGACATGGCTAACCTGCTAGCATAGACTGTATAAATGGACATGGCTAACCTGCTAGCATAGACTGTATATATAAATGGACATGGCTAACCTGCTAGCATAGACTGTATATATAAATGGACATGGCTAACCTGCTAGCATAGACTGTATATATAAATGGACATGGCTAACCTGCTAGCATAGACTGTATATTTAAATGGACATGGCTAACCTGCTAACATAGACTGTATATTTAAATGGACATGGCTAACCTGCTAGCATAGACTGTATATATAAATGGACATGGCTAACCTGCTAGCATAGACTGTATATATAAATGGACATGGCTAACCTGCTAGCATAGACTGTATATATAAATGGACATGGCTAACCTGCTAGCATAGACTGTATATATTAAATGGGACATGGCTAACCTGCTAGCATAGACTGTATATTTAAATGGACATGGCTAACCTGCTAACATAGACTGTATATTTAAATGGACATGGCTAACCTGCTAGCATAGACTGATATATATAAATGGACATGGCTAACCTGCTAGCATAGCTAGATATATAAATAAAATGGACATGGCTAACCTGCTAGCATAGACTGTATTTATAAATGGACATGGCTAACCTGCTAGCATAGACTGTATATATATAATGGACATGGCTAACCTGCTAGCATAGACTGTATATTTAAATGGACATGGCTAACCTGCTAACATATGACTGTATATTTAAATGGACATGGCTAACCTGCTAGCATAGACTGTATATATAAATGGACATGGCTAACCTGCTAGCATAGACTGTTATATATAAATGGACATGGCTAACCTGCTAGCATAGACTGTATATATAAATGGACATGGCTAACCTGCTAGCATAGACTGTATATTTAAATGTCAGGCTGTCAGACTCATCATTTGGGTCTTAAATGTTCGTATTAACCCTCAACATGATCCTGGAGTTTTTATTTCACTATTTTGTCCAGAACTCAACATATGAACACGATTGACAGCGGTGCTAAACCAGCGGCAAACACTTCAATACAGTTTTATTTCCCTTATTTTTTTCATTGTGTTTTCTATACCTGCACTTTGTTTCATCCTGGATAGGTTTTTAAAGTGTTAAACTCTGATGAAGTTGCAGTAGTACCTCTGTGTGTCCTGTAGGTGGTGCTGTGTGGAGGCTCGGCCCGTATCCCCCGTCTGCAGCAGATGATCCAGGAGCTGTTTCCAGAGGTACTTTATTTTAAAGTTTTGGTTTCTCTCAGCAGATTTTATCATTTATTTGTAAAGTTATACAAATACCTCCTCTTTAATACCCCATACAGTAAATACCTCCTCTTTAATACCCCATACAGTAAATACCTCCTCTTTAATACCCCACAGAAGTACATACCTCCTCTTTAATACCCCACAGAAGTACATACCTCCTCTTTAATACCCCACAGGAGTAAATACCTCCTCTTTAATACCCCACAGAAGTAAATACCTCCTCTTTAATACCCCACAGAAGTACATACCTCCTCTTTAATACCCCACAGAAGTACATACCTCCTCTTTAATACCCCACAGAAGTACATACCTCCTCTTTAATACCCCACAGAAGTAAATGCCTCCTCTTTAACGGGGTTCTTCAGGTGTGTTCTTATTCTAACCCTGGTGTGTCGGTGGTTCTTCCAGGTGGGCTTGCTCTGCTCCTCTCCCCCAGACGAGGTGATCGCTGTGGGGGCAGCGCTCCAGGCCGCACTCCTGCTGAACCGAGACAGTCTGGAGCTCGACGAGGACTCAGTGTCTGTGGACGTGTCTGCGCAAGACATACTGCTCAAGGTCTGAAGCCTGAACACGGGTTTAGATCTGGTTTTAGTCCTGGTTTAGTCCTGGTTTAGTCCTGGTTTTAGCCCTGGTTTTAGTCCTGGTTTAGTCCTGGTTCTGACCCCTCTTAATCCCTGTAGGAGGTGGATGAAGCGGGCTCTCCGGTCTTCAGCGTCCTCCTCGCCTCTGGGACTCCTCTTCCCGCTCGGAGGCACCACCTCCTGCACAGTCCTGGAGCTGTGAGCGGCCTGAGCCTGGAGCTGTACCAGCGCCTGGGGGCGGAGCAACCGGAGAGACTCACCAAGGTGCTACGCCCAAATACCACCACCGACCCATCTCAACCACCACCGACCCACCAACACCACTGGATTCTGGTCTTGACTTTTGTGTTTTGTTCCAGATTGTTCTGAGAGACCTTCCGCCTCAGGAGGAGCTCCACGACATCGACACAGTGGTCACTATGAAGAGGTACAGCTCTGACCGTTCACTGTGTATAAGTGGATGTAGCTAACCTGCTAGCTAAAAAGGGGGTGTGGCAAAAGCTCTTAAAACTATTACATATCTGACTCAAACTGCACCCACAAGACTCCACCTGCAGGGGGAGCTCATGCTTAAACTACTATTCAAGCAGAAAAAAGGACCAGGAAAATGTATTGTATTTAGATGTATTTATATAAAGGCAGATTTAATGTGTGAACCATGAATTTAATAAAAAAAGAACTAACACAAATAAAATACACTTCAATTAAATACTTAGAATTTATTTTCCCAAGTCACTCAGAGCTGCAGTATGAGGACGAAAGAGCCGTGGGTTCATGTTAGACCAATCCCTCTGTTACTTATACATCCAGACCCCGCCCCTCCTCCCCTTTAGTCCTCCAGACCCCGCCCCTTTAGTCCTCCAGACCCCGCCCCTTTAGTCCTCCAGACCCCGCCCCTTTAGTCCTCCAGACCCCGCCCCTGGAGGCTTCTCGTCCGCACCACTTTAGGACAGCAGGCACTTAGCAACAGTGTCAATCAAACCTGTTGCTAACGCTAACGGAGCGACGTCGGGGACAGAAAGACCTGATGTGTCTGTTATTAATGTTCATATGTTGATTTACAGACACAGACGTGAAATAAAAACCCCAGGATCATGTAGAGGGTTAATACGAACATTTAAGACCAACATGAGTCTGAAGCAGCAGGGACAGAGAGAGACAGAGTTTTTATACAGAAAGTGAACTGGAGCCAGTCGATGGAGCAGGAAGTGCCACATGATCACTTCCTGTTTAGAAGCTAGCAGCTAGCGTGTTAGCTCTGTCCAGAGATGTCTCCAGTCTGAGTGGTTGATGTGTTTCCTGTTTCTCTGCAGAGACGGCTCTGTGCACGTGAGCTGTGTGGAGCAGAGCAGCGGGCGCTCGGAGGCCGTCACCATCGCTGCCGCCTCATAACCTCTGGAACCTGTTTATTTACAACAAAATAACTCAAAACCTCTGGAACGTTAGGATTTCTCTTTTTATTTACTTCAATAAACATGAAATATCCCAGAAGTCCCTGCGTGAGGCTCCTCTCTCGCTCCACCCGTGTTCGTGTGGGAAAATATCGTCTACAGGATCAGGTTGAAATGGTGGTTTGGAAGATGTGCCAAATTTAAAAAATCAAATCTATCAAAATGATAAAAAGAAAAGTACAAAAATACAGGTAGAGATGATTTGGGAGTCTGAATCCCTCACAGCCCAGCGCAGCGTTTCAGATCATATTATTGTGGAAAATTATAATTCTACATGAAAAGTAATACATTTATGAAGCACGGTGAGTTTTGAGCAGGGACTCCCAGACTTCCCTCACCCCAGACATGTCCTCCAGCTCCTCCGGTGGGACCCTGAGGTGTTCTCAGGCCAGAGAGACATAGTCCCTCCAGCATGTCCTGGGTCTTCCCCGGGGCCTCCTCCCGGTGAGACATACTCGGAACACCTCCTGAGGGAGGCGTCCAGGAGTCATCCTGAGCAGATGCCAGAGCCACCTCAGCTGCTCCTCTCGCCATGGAGGAGCAGTGGCTCTACTCTGAGCTCCTCCTGCGTGACTGAGCTCCTCACCCTGTCTGTAAGGAAGCGCCTAGCCGCCCTGCGGAGGTGATTCATTTCGGCCACTTTTATCCGTGATCTTGTCCTTTCCTCAGCCTCCCCCAGGATCTGGGGTGAGTTGAAGGCTTCACTGACAGAAGGCTCCACCAAACGTTCCCAACAGGCCCTCATGATACGCTTGGGCCTGACAGGTCTGTCTGGGGTCCTCCTCCCCCAGTGGATCTGACTCACAACCAGGTGGTGATGGGTTGACAGCTCTGCCCCTCTCTTCACCCGGGTGTCCAAGACACGCAGCCGGAGGTCAGATGACACGACTACAAAGTTGATCATCGACCTCTGACCTACAGTGTCCTGGTGCCACGTGCACTGACGGACCTTGTGTTCGAATATGGTTTTTGTTATGTACAAACTATGGCTAAGACCCCCAGGAGAACAACAGAGTTCCCAATCGGTGCACTGTCTCGTACCCCTCCCAGGGACTCCAAGAAGCCCAGTTGCTCTGCGCTGCTGTTTGGCCCATAGGCTGATACAACAGTGTCCCCGACCCGAAGGTGCAGGGACACTACTGTCTCGTTCACCGGGGTGAACTCTAACACGTGGCTGCTGAGCTGTGGGGCAATGAGCAACACCAGCTCGCCACTTCTCAAGCGCAACACCAGAGAAATGGAGAGTCCAGCCCCTCTCAAGGAGTTGGGTTCCAGAGTCCAAGCTGTGCTGGAGGTGAGGCCGACTGTATGTCGTCGATAACGATCAACCTCCCCCCACAAGCTCAGGCTCCTTCCCCCGGTGAGGTGACATTCCACGTCCCCAGAGCCAGTCTCCATGTCCAGAGATCCGGTCGTCAAGGCCCCCGCCTTCGACTGTTGCCCAGATCGTCGCACCAAAAATACAAAAAAGATTTATTCTTTGTTACAGCAGATACAGTCAGGACAGGGCCCAGACCCTGAGGAGCAGATGATGCAAAGGAAGTGAACACACAGGGTAATAATTTGAAATGTTTATTGCAGGTTTGTGCTGTACATGTGTGGGACTCGTTCACTCTGCCCCACACAGACTTCAGAAAAGATGTGGTTTAACTCGGACTCAAATACACTCAGTGAACCAGGACCTGGACTAGACCTGGACTAGACCTGGACTAGACCTGGACTAGACCTGGACTAGATCTGGACTAGACCTGGACTAGACCTGGACTAGACCTGGACTAGACCTGGACTAGACCTGGACTAGACCTGGACTAGACCTGGACTCTTTCATCCTTTCCCTTTTTGTAGCTCCCTCCCTCCCTCCCGTGTCCCTAGCAGCCGTACTCTGGCATTATCCGACACTTGAGGAGCTTCAGGTAGTCCATCTCCCCCTCCCCTCGTCTTTCTCTCTTTCACCCTCCTTCGCTCCCCCTCTCCCCTGTCTCTCTCCTCCCTCCATCTCTGTCTCTAGCAGTCGTGCTCGGGCGTTATCTGACACTTGAGGATCTTCAGGTAGTCCATCCCTCTCTCCCTCCCCTCATTTCTCTCTCCCTCTCTCCCTCTTGCTCCCTCTCTCCTCCCTCCGTCCCGTGTCCCTAGCAGCCGTACTCGGGCACTATCCGACACTTGAGGATCTTCAGGTAGTTCTGGACTTTGTTGGCGTCTCTTCTGAGGCAGTGCAGGAGGTCCGAGTTCTGGAGGAGCTGCCACTCGGAGCTTTCCGCAGGACCCTGGGCTTCGGGAGACGACAGGCCGCTCACGAAATTCCCGATCATTCCCAACAGCTGCATCTGGAGCGGGCAGAGGGGGAAGAGCCGGCACAGTATGAGCTGCATTGATCTTGTTGATGATTTAAAAATTCTCAGATCAGAGTAAAAATGTACCTTTTGCGCCACCTTCTGGACGCCGGAGCGTACTTCGTGCACCATTCGTCCGACCTGCGCCGCTCGGTCCGAGCTCACGAGGCTCTGGGGACGCAGCCTCTGCTCAAAGTGCCACAACGGCTCCCTCCAGGCCACCAGCAGCTTCAGGATCACCTCCGTCAGCTCCTCCCTCTGACCAACACCACCAGCAGAGCATCAGCAACAGAGCACCAACACCAACACCACCCCAACACACGACCAACACCACCCCAACACACGACCAACACCACCTCAACACATGACCAATACCGACACAACACCAGCAGCTTCAGGATCACCTCCATCAGCTCCTCCCTCTGACCAACACAGCACTGACAGAACATCAACACCAACACACGACCACACACAGAACCAACACCGACAAACCACCAACACTGACACAACACGAACACAGAACCGACACAGCACCAGCATAGAAGCAACACACAGCACCAACACGACACAACACAGCACCAACACAGACACAGACACAGACACAGACACAGAACCAACACGACACCAACACAGCACCAACACAGCACCAACACAGCACCAACACAGACACAGACACAGAACCAACACGACACCAACACAGCACCAACACAGACACAGAACCAACACGACACCAGCACAGCACCAACACAGCAGGGTGAGTGTGGTTATCCTGTCTCCTCTAACACAGACTGTGTAAAGACGTGGACTAAGTGATGAATGAAGCTCATTGAGGCTAGAGCCGTTCTATCGGCTCATTTGGAACCGAGCCCCCCCCCCCCCCCCCCCCCCCCCCCCCCCCCCCCCCCCCCCCCCGCCCAAATGCACAAATGCACCATGTGACCAGCTCTGATCAGTGATGCGGGCTCCGAACGGGCGAGGCTAAATCTTACAAAGCTAACTTTTACATACTGTGGTGATTTAAGACATTTTAGAGTTCATGTTGTGAAAAAACTAAAGAATTCCAACTAAATCCGAATTTTGTGAAAGCCAGATGCCCTGTCGGCCGAACTCACATAAATGCATTGTGTTCTGTGCTCGGGTCAGAGGTCAGAGGTCAGGTGCACAAACCCTCTGTTACTCTGTGGGTGAATTCTTTCTGGGCAGATTACCTACGTCCATTTATTTAAACATTGTGCTCAGTGAGGAGGTTGTGGGTTCGACTCCTGATCTCAGTGGAGTGTGCATGTTCTCTCTGTGTGACTGTGGCAGAGTGGTTAGCCTGTCTCAGTTTGGAGGTTGTGGGTTTGATTGCGCTCACCGTCATGCGTTGGGCGTTCTCTTTGTCGTTGGGCGTGAGGATAGAGGAGGTGTGGCAGTTTCTGTTGACTCGGCCGATGTGGTTTCTGCTCGGCGCCACCTGCTGCTCCTGGACAGACACAACGTTTTCAGCTTTGTTCAACCGTCGCCTGTGAGACGACTCCACTAAAACACACTTAAGATCCGTTACATTTATGATTTTACAACATTTTTTAGGTTTCAGATTTTACTTCCTGGTTGTAAATCATGACATCACAGTAGGACAGACAATAGAAAGTGAATTGGAGCCAGAAGTGCGCCCATGATCACTTCCTGTTTGAAGCGCGGGGCTAGCAGGTTAGCGATGTCCATTTCTATAAACAGTGTATGGTGTGCACTCGAGCCCGTGCTGCCCCCTGTGGCGGCGGGTGTTCTCTGCGGTCTCGGTCCGGGTCCTGACCGCCCGTCTCCGCTCCAGAGGTCAGACCGGATCAGGCTTTGACCGGGGGGTGTGGCCTTATGTGAGGATGTGAAGTCACGTGACCACGCTCTCGTTCATTCAGACAAAGAGACGCATGAACCAGAGGAACCAGAAGAAAACACGAGGGAAATACCAGAGTTCACTGAAATGTCACAGAGCACGTGTCCCTGGGGTCACCACCAGAGGGCGCCCTGTCTCAGGCTCATGGGGAAATCCTGATCCTTTTGGAATTAATGTTTTAAAATAAAGATTTGACTGACAGCTCGACTAAACCTGCACAAGGAGGGCATCTGACACACGGGGAGGGCATCTGACACACGGGGAGGGCATCTGACACACGGGGAGGGCATCTGTCTCACGGGGAGGGCATCTGACACACGGGGAGGGCATCTGACACACGGGGAGGGCATCTGACACACGGGGAGGGCATCTGACACACGGGGAGGGCATCTGACACACGGGGAGGGCATCTGACACACGGGGACAGGACTAAACCAGGACTATCAGACGTTGGAGGTACTCACAAAGTCCTGGTGGAGGCTGGTGGAGATGGCGTGCATACGGGCCGAGTGCTGGATCACACGGTCAAACAGATTCGCCAAAGACGCCACAGGACACACGGGCCCAGTGCAGAGGGGCGAGGACGCCACCGGGAGCGCCAGCGAGCACAGCAGCATCCACACAGCGCTCACTGCAACGAGAGAACAGGACTGAACCAGGTCTGAACCAGGTCCGAACCAGGACCAAACCAGGTCTGAACCAGGACTAAACCAGGTCTAAACCAGGTCTGAACCAGGACTAAACCAGGACTAAATCAGGTCTGAACCAGGTCTGAACCGAGACTGAACCAGGACTAAACCAGGTCTGAACCAGGACTGAACCAGGTCTGAACCAGGTCTGAACCAGGTCTGAACCAGGACCGAACCAGGACTGAACCAGGACCGAACCAGGTCTGAACCAGGACTAAACCAGGTCTAAACCAGGTCTGAACCAGGACTAAACCAGGACTAAATCAGGTCTGAACCAGGTCTGAACCGAGACTGAACCAGGACTAAACCAGGTCTGAACCAGGACTAAACCAGGTCTAAACCAGGTCTAAACCAGGTCTGAACCAGGACTAAACCAGGACTGAACCAGGTCTGAACCGAGACTGAACCAGGACCGAACCAGGACTAAACCGAGACTGAACCAGGACTGAACCAGGACTGAACCAGGTCTAAACCAGGACTAAACCAGGACTAAACCGAGACTGAACCAGGACTGAACCAGGAGTAAACCAGGACTGAACCAGGACTGAACCAGGTCTAAACCAGGACTAAACTAGGACTGAACCAGGACTGAACCAGGACTGAACCAGGTCTAAACCAGGACTAAACCAGGTCAAAACCAAGACTGAACCAGGACTAAACCAGGACTAAACCAGGTCTAAACTGAGACTGAACCAGGACTAAACTGGGACTGAACCAAACCCCAGGATCATGTAGAGGGTTAATCTGAACATTTAAGACCAACATGAGTCTGACAGCAGCAGAGACAGAGAGGGGGGGACATGGTTTTTACACAGAAAGTGAATTGGAGCCAGAGTTGATGGAGCAGGAAGTGCCACATGATCACTTCCTGTTTAGAACGCAGCGCTAGCAGGTCAGATCTGTGCATTTATATAAACAGTTTATGGCAAACACACTAATTGATGAGTGTCATGTTCAGTCACTTTAAATCAAGTTTATGGTTTTGATCAAACTATTCTGACTCATGTTTTTACTCTGACACATCTGAGAGTAAAAGTACTCTCAGGGTAAAAGTACTCTCAGGGTAAAAGTACTCTCAGGGTAAAAGTACTCTCAGAGGCAGTACACATCAGAGTACTGGAGGTACTGCCTCATCTTGGTTTAGACCCAAAATCTGTAACTTTATCTGTGGAGCATCATCTGTGACGTGTTTAGATCCAGGTTTACTTTTGTTTTGAAAATGCTAAAATCACCCAAACAACAAATTAACAAGTTGAACAAGTTTCACTTTCGTCCCTCGCTCTCTGTGCTCTCTGTGCTAAGCCCCTCCCCCCTCAGAGCACGACACAATCATCTCACTAATGAAACTCCTGCACATCACTCCAGGTTTGTCTCGTCACAGTGAGCAGTTTGTATCATGTTTTTGTAGATTTATGGAGGATTATTTTGTGGGAGGCTTGTGGGCGGAGCCTCGTACAGAGTCTTATCTCTAACCCTAAGGAAAGATCTCTAGATTACTCAAACATGCATGGATGACATTTAAAACCTCTGCACCTTTTAAAACACGGGAGAAAGCTCAAAAAGAAAAGTTCATTTCCAGATGACCTCCACTTTAAAATTCAGTTCATCAGGTTCAGTAAATGCATCAAATGAAGCTTGTAATTTCATTTTAGGACTTTTGACAAAACAAAACAGAATTAAACTTTCTAATCTGTCTCATGACACAGTATAAATCCTACAGGACTTTAGCAGAAGCTGTAGTGGTTCTGGTTCTAACTTGAAGCACATTTCAGTCTATTTTTAGTTTTTTCCCACAATCGAAACCACTTTAACTTTAGTTATTTAATAATTATAATAAAGCAGAAGAGCAGAGGTTAGAAGTACTCAGAGGAGCAGCAGGAGTGGTAGTAGCAGTAATAGTAGTATTAGCAGTAGTAGTATTTGTAGCAGTACCTGAAGTGCTGGAGGCGGTCATGATGGTCTGGAGGAGTCTCGGCTTAGACCTGGTCTGGATCTGGTCTGGATCTGGTCTTGGGTTTTTGTAGATCAGGATCCTCCTCCCACTGTCCACTCCACTGTCACTCACAGAGAGGAGAGAGCGACGAGGAGGAGGAGGAGAGGAGGGGAGGAGATAAAGAGGCAACAAGGAGACGAGTGTGGAGCTCGTTAGGTCTGAAATCTTCAGACGCTTAATATTTAATTTTTTCTCTCTCTTTTTCTCCCTCTCTCCTGCCCCTCTCTCCTGCTCCTCTCTCCTGCTCCTCTCTCCTGCTCGTCTCCCCTGCCCCTCTCTCTTGCCCCTCCTTCTTGCCCCTCTCTCCTGCCCCTCTCTCCTGCTCGTCTCCCCTCTTGCCCCTCGCTCCTTGTTCTTGCCCCTCTCTCTTGCCTCTCTCTCTTGCCCCTATCTCTTGCCTCTCTCTCTTGCCCCTCTCTCTTGCCCCTCTCTCCTTCTTGCCCCTCTCTCTTGCCCCTCTCTCTTGCCCCTCTCTCTTGCCCCTATCTCTTGCCTCTCTCTCTTGCCCCTCTCTCTTGCCCCTCTCCTTCTTGCCCTCTCTCTTGCTCTCTCTCTTGCCCCTCTCTCTTGCCCCCTCTCCTCTCTCTCTCTCTTGCCCTTCTCTCTTGCCCCTCTCCTTCTTGCCCCTCTCCTTCTTGCCCCTCTCTCTTGCCCCTCTCTCTTGCCCCCCTCTCCTTCTTGCCCCTCTCTCTTGCCTCTCTCTCTTGCCCCTCTCTCTTGCCCCTCTCCTTCTTGCCTCTCTCTCTTGCCCCTCTCTCCTCTCTCTTGCCTCTCTCTCTTGCCCCTCTCTCTTGCCCCTCTCTTTTGCCCCCCTCTCCTTCTTGCCCCTCTCTCCTCTCTCTTGCCCCTCTCTCTTGCCCCCTCTCCTTCTTGCCCCTCTCTCTTGCCCCTCTCTCTTGCCCCTCTCTCTTGCCCCTCTCTCTTGCCCCTCTCTTTTGCCCCTCTCTGGGGTTCACTCTGCCCCTGGTTCATTCAGTCGTGTGGTTCATTCAGAACAGTTGTCCCTCTTGCCCCTCTCCTTCTTGCCTCTCTCTTGCCCCTCTCTCTTGCCCCTCTCTCTTGTCCCTCTCTCCTCTCTCTTGCTCCTCTCTCTTGCCCCTCTCTCTTGCCCCTCTCTCCTCTCTCTTGCCCCTCTCTCTTGCCCCTCTCTCTTGCCCCTCTCTCCTCTCTCTTGCCCCTCTCTCTTGCCCCTCTCTCCTCTCTCTTGTCCCTCTCTCTTGCCCCTCTCTCTCTCTCTCTTGCCCTCTCTCTTGCCCCTCTCTCCTCTCTCTTGCCCCTCTCTTTTGCCCCTCTCTCTTGCCCCTCTCTCTGCCTCTCTCTCTTGCCCCTCTCTCTTGCCCCTCTCTCCTCTCTCTTGCCCCTCTCTTTTGCCCCTCTCTCTTGCCCCTCTCTCTTGCCTCTCTCTCTTGCCCCTCTCTCTTGCCCCTCTCTTTTGCCCCTCTCTTTTGCCCCTCTCTGGGGTTCACTCTGCCCCTGGTTCATTCAGTCGTGTGGTTCATTCAGAACAGTTGTCCTCTTGCCCCTCTCCTTCTTGCCTCTCTCTTGCCCCTCTCTCTTGCCCCTCTCTCCTCTCTCTTGTCCCTCTCTCCTCTCTCTTGCTCCTCTCTCTTGCCCCTCTCTCTTGCCCCTCTCTCCTCTCTCTTGCCCTCTCTCTTGCCCCTCTCTCTTGCCCCTCTCTCCTCTCTCTTGCCCCTCTCTCTTGCCCCTCTCTCCTCTCTCTTGTCCCTCTCTCTTGCCCCTCTCTCCTCTCTCTTGCCCCTCTCTCTTGCCCCTCTCTCTTGCCCCTCTCTCCTCTCTCTTGCCCCTCTCTTTTGCCCCTCTCTCTTGCCCCTCTCTCTTGCCTCTCTCTCTTGCCCCTCTCTCTTGCCCTCTCTCCTCTCTCTTGCCCCTCTCTCTTGCCCCTCTCTTTTGCCCCTCTCTTTTGCCCCTCTCTCTTGCCCCTCTCTCTTGCCCCTCTCTCTTGCCCCTCTCTCCTCTCTCTTGCCCCTCTCTCTGCCCCTCTCTCCTCTCCCTTGCCCCTCTCTCTTGCTCTCTCTCTCTTGCCCCTCTCTCTTGCCCCTCTCTCCTCTCTCTTGCCCCTCTCTCTGCCCCTCTCTTTTGCCCCTCTCTCTTGCCCCTCTCTCTTGCCCCTCTCTCTTGCCCCTCTCTCCTCTCTCTTGCCCCTCTCTCTTGCCCCTCTCTCCTCTCTCTTGCCCCTCTCTCTTGCCCCTCTCTCCTCTCTCTTGCCCCTCTCTCTTGCCCCTCTCTTTTGCCCCTCTCTTTTGCCCCTCTCTCTTGCCCCTCTCTCTTGCCCCTCTCTCTTGCCCCTCTCTCCTCTCTCTTGCCCCCTGCTCTCTTGCCCCTCTCTTTTGCCCCTCTCTGGGGTTCACTCTGCCCCTGGTTCATCAGTCGTGTGGTTCATTCAGAACAGTCGTCTCTCTTGCCCCTCTCTCTTGCCCCTCTTCCTCTCTCTTGCCCCTCTCTCTTGCCCCTCTCTCTTGCCCCTCTCTTTTGCCCCTCTCTGGGGTCACTCTGCCCCTGGTTCATTCAGTCGTGTGGTTCATTCAGAACAGTCGTCTCTCTTGCCCCTCTCTCTTGCCCCTCTCTCTGCCCCTCTCTCTCTCTCTCTCTGCCCCTCTCTCTTGCCCCTCTCTCTTGCCCCTCTCTTTTGCCCCTCTCTGGGGTTCACTCTGCCCCTGTTTCATTCAGTCGTGTGGTTCATTCAGAACAGTCGTCTCTCTTGCCCCTCTCTCTTGCCCCTCTCTCCTCTCTCTGCCCCTCTCTCTTGCCCCTCTCTCTTGCCCCCTCTCTTTTGCCCCTCTCTGGGGTTCACTCTGCCCCTGGTTCATTCAGTCGTGTGGTTCATTCAGAAAACAGTCGTCTCTCTTGCCCCTCTCTCTTGCCCCTCTCTCTTGCCCCTCTCTCCTCCTTCTTGCCCCTCTCTCTTGCCCCTCTCTCTTGCCCCTCTCTCTTGCCCCTCTCTCCTCTCTCTTGCCCCTCTCTCTTGCCCCCCTCTCCTTCTTGCCCCTCTCTCTTGCCCCTCTCTCTTGCCCCTCTCTCTTGCCCCTCTCTCTTGCCCCTCTCTCCTCTCTCTTGCCCCTCTCTCTTGCCCCTCTCTGGGGTTCACTCTGCCCCTGGTTCATTCAGTCGTGTGGTTCATTCAGAACAGTCGTGCGGCGCTGACAGAAAAGCTGAGCGTCAAACGTTGTTTTTCCACGAAGTCGGAGGAGGAGGCGTGACCCCGGCCGCGTGACGGAGGCGGGACGTGCTGTCACCGTCCTCCTGGCATTTCACCGAGCGGACGGGTCAGAGGAGCGGCTCGGGTCAGACTTCACCGAGCGGACGGGTCAGAGGAGCGGCTCGGGTCAGACTTCACCGAGCGGACGGGTCAGAGGAGCGGCTCGGGTCAGACTTCACCGAGCGGACGGGTCAGAGGAGCGGCTCGGGTCAGACGCCCCGCTGCCCCGCGCTACGCTACAACTTTATGAATGAAAACAGCTTCAGTCAAAAGAAAAAGACTTTTAATGTTTAGAAAACTCTGTGTTACGAGGCCTGATAGGTCAAAGGTCATCATCACATGAACAGAACACAGAGTAAAGACCAGATTCACATGAGCCTGAGGTCAGAGGTCAAAGGTCATCCTCACATGGACAGAACAGAGTAAAGACCAGATTCACATGAGCCTGAGGTCAGAGGTCAAAGGTCATCATCACATGGACAGAACAGAGTAAAGACGTGACAGACTCACCTCAGCTTCAGCTCAAACGAAGCTCCCTGAGGCTCCAGCAGGGACAGAGACGAGTGTCATAGCAACTAAAGAGCCAATCAGGAGAGAGGATGTTGAAGGTCACGCCCCTTCCCGCCCACACCACTGGTTTAACAAGGAGCGAGCGCTTAGCAACTCTGTCAATCAAACCTGTTGCTAACGCTAACAGGAGCGACGTCGGGGACAGAAGGACCTGATGTGTCTGTTATTAATGTTCATATGTGATTTTACAGACACAGACGTGAAATAAAAACCCCAGGATCATGTAGAGGGTTAATACGAACATTTAAGACCAACATGAGTCTGACAGACGCAGGGACAGAGAGACGGTTTTACACAGAAAGTGAACTGGAGCCAGAGTCGATGGAGCAGGAAGTGCCACATGATCACTTCCTGTTTTAACAGGTTAGATCTGTCCGTTCACAGTCTGTGGGAGTAAAACATCTTTTGGTTCCAAGATTCTTTAATTTCCCCAGAGCAGCTGCCACTCAGACCTCTGCACCGGCCCCTCGGGGGTGTGCACCGGCCCCTCGGGGGTGTGCACCGGCCCCTCGGGGGTGTTGCACCGGCCCCTCGGGGGTGTGCACCGGCCCCTCGGGGTGTGTGCACCGGCCCCTCGGGGGTGTGCACCGGCCCCTCGGGGGTGTGCACCGGCCCCTCGCCCCCCTCGGGGGTGTGCACCGGCCCCTTTAGGATCAGGTGCTCCCGTCTCAGGCCTCAGGGTGGGACCGGTTCTATTCATGAGGCTTTTCTGACCAGCTCTGAGTCTGAGGGTCTGGAGGTTTGAAGGTGTAACTGCTCCAAAAAGTTCAAATGTTTAAATTTGTACACTGATAAATTAAAAAATAAATATATATATTAAAATGTTTATTTTTATTTTTATATATATATATATATATATATATTATATATATATATAATTTATTTTATTATTTTTTTTTTGCACTTACAAATCATCAACTTTGTAATTTTACAAATACAAATCTGAAAAACGCTCTCACAAGTTTTGAGACATTTGCCGAGTTTGTCTCAAAACTTTTTTTGAGTGACACGACTGAAGAAGAGGGGGCGGGACAGGGGCGGGGCTAGAGTTACTGTGGCAACGGCTAAACTGGTTTATACACAGTAAAGGAACCGGAGCTCAGGCAGGACGTCCCTTTATGTGATATTATCATGTGCATTATTCACCTTTAATAAGTTGTACCAGGGTGAACTGTGCAGATGACACTTTAGACACACTGACTTTACTCAGTTCACCCTGGAATAAATGAAAACATGTCTGTCCCTCAGTCCAGGTCTGATCCAGAGCAGAAGTTTAAACTGCTGCAGGAGTGAAGACGTTTGGTTCCTTCATTCTGCTCAGATTCCTGCTGGACACTGTCTTCTTTCTGCCTGAAGGAGGCGCTAACGACAAACATCTGTTGTCTCCAGTTTCGTCTTCAGTTACAAAACTTCAGCGACCTCCTGTTGTTCTTTGTTTCCCCCGACACACAGCACGTTACAAACAAAAGACAAGTTATATTTGAAACAAGTGACTTTTAATAAAACATTTTAGAACAACAAACTTTTCAAACCGAGATAAAAGCAGATTTAAATTAAACTGAACTTCTTTGTGACTCGTGAGCGCGGCGCTAACGTGAAAACGTCATATTTAAACTACAAATCTCAAAATCAGGTTTGTCCAAAGTGTGGTTACTATAGCAACGCCAGCACTAAAGAGTCAGAGCGACGACAGAGTGAAAGTGTCTCGCCCATAGACACAACGACTAATGACTGTAATGACTGTAATGCCCGGAGCTGGGATTTAACCCTCGAGTTACCACGGCAACGTCTGCACTGCAAAAAAAACAGGATTTACACCAGAATAAATGAAACACAAACTTATCAGACTGAAGTTTGGACTCAGTGTTTTATGTGACTAAGAGTCCTGTGTGATGTCACGTAGTACTTTAACTGCAGAGGTGACACAGTTTAGTGAAAAAGTGGATTTAGTGTTTGACTTTAAATGTGTCCAAACTTCAGTCTGAACTTTCGTCGTCTTCACTCTTTAAAATCTCTTCACACTCGTCAGGAATGTTTAAAACAAACCCTGATCGTGGCCTGAGTCTCGTCACTTTTCAGAGCTCTTTCTTCTCTGCTCCGTCACCTCCGAGCGCCGCCGCCTCCTCCGGGGTCGTGGGGTCGGGCCGGGCGTGGGGTCCCGGGTCGGTCTTTGAGGGGTCCGGGGTCTCGGGGTTGAAGGCCAGAGACGCTGAGTTGATGCAGTAGCGTTTTCTCGTGGGCCTGGGTCCGTCGTCAAACACGTGTCCCAGATGAGCGCCGCACTGGAACAGGAAGTAGAATGACATCACACAAACGTTATGACATCACACAAACATGACGACATCACACAAATATGACATCACACAAATATGACATCACACAAACGTTATGACATCACACAAACGTTATGACATCACACAAACGTGACATCACACAAACGTGACATCACACAAACGTGACATCACACAAACATGACATCACACAAACGTCATTACATCATCTGAAAGTCAATCAGACGAGACACAAAAGTCTGTTACAGTTTCAACTTTAATGCACTGTAAAATGTGACAGGTGCAGCGTGTGACAGGTGCAGCGTGTGTCGGGGGCAGCGTGTGTCGGGGCAGCGTGTGTCGGGGGCAGCGTGTGTGTCGGGGGCAGCGTGTCGGGCGCAGTGTGTGACGGGGGCAGCATGTGTCGGGGGCAGTGTGTGTCGGGGGCAGCGTGTGACGGGGGGGCAGTGTGTGTCAGGTGCAGTGTGTGTCGGGCACAGTGTGACAGGTGCAGTGTGTGTCGGGGGCAGCGTGTGTCGGGGGCAGTGTGTGTCGGGCACAGTGTGACAGGTGCTGTGTGTGTCGGGCGCAGTGTGACAGGTGCTGTGTGTGTCGGGCACAGTGTGACAGGTGCTGTGTGTGTCGGGCGCAGTGTGACAGGTGCTGTGTGTGTCGGGCACAGTGTGACAGGTGCTGTGTGTGACAGGTGCAGTACCTGTGCACACGTGGTCTCGACGCGGTGCATGCCGTAGGTGAAGTCGTCCGTCTGCTCGATGGCGTCTTTGGCGAGGAGGTCGTAGAAGGACGGCCAGCCTGAAACACACGAAACCACGGCAACAGAGTAAAGCTTCACTCTGGAGTTTCACTTTGACGCCTCTGCACCAGCTTCATGTTTCAGGAGTGACACGAGTCAGAGCCACATGGTTTTGTGTTTGTTAAACTCTGAGGTGGTTTGGTGACAGAATCTGAGCTAAAAAAACATCAGTGAAGAAAAAAGTGAAAAAGAAAAGGGCTGGAGGGAGGACACACAGGAGGACATCTGACACACAGGAGGACATCTGACACACAGGAGGACATCTGACACACGGGAGGACATCTGACACACGGGAGGACATCTGACACACACGGGAGGACATCTGACACACAGGGGGACATCTGACACACAGGAGGACATCTGACCCACACAGGAGGACATCTGACACACGGGAGGACATCTGACACACGGGAGGGACATATGACACACGGGAGGACATCTGACACACGGGAGGACATCTGACACACAGGAGGACATCTGACACACGGGAGGACATCTGACACACAGGAGGACATCTGACACACGGGAGGACATCTGACACACGGGAGGACATCTGACACACAGGAGGACATCTGACACACAGGGGGACATCTGACACACAGGAGGACATCTGACACACAGGGGGACATCTGACACACAGGAGGACATCTGACACACAGGGACAGGAGGACATCTGACATTAAACTCTGCTCTGTGCTCTTCTATGGACTCGTGTGCAGTCCTTTAGTGACATCTAGTGGTGACTCTGTGAACCACACACAGAACATGGTTTAAACAGGGACACAGTGGCTCAGCGTTCGCCCTCTAACCAGGGGGTGTGACACTTTAAAAAACCTTCATGTAACTAAATAAAAGTGTTTTTCTTGGCATAAATCGTGACTTTTGTGTGATTTAGACACATTTTGGCCCTTGTTCACATCACGTGGATGGATAAGACTTATGGATTTACCTCTGCGTGTGTCACATCTGCTGCTCGAGTCCAGACAGGAAGTAAAATTTATAAACTTCACCACAATTAAAAAAAATTCAAAACACTAAGTAAAATATAACTATATATTTACACAAAACTGACTCTGAGCTTCAATCTATGTTCTACTGTTTTTACCTCCTCAAACACAGACCTGAGTCGTGTTTGTTTCATTCACATGTTTGAGTCACACTTTATTATTCGTCTGTAACATCTGCAAAGATCAAAATGCTCTGTTCCACCTTGTGATGTCATCAAGTGGTAGTTTTCAAGTGAACAGATCAGACTAAAGAGACAGGAGGAGACGAGGAGGAGAGGAGACGAGAGGAGGAAAGGAGACGAGAGGAGGAAAGGAGACAAGAGGAGGAGAGGAGACAGAAGAAGGAGGAAAGGAGACGAGAGGAGGAAAGGAAACGAGAGGAGGAGAGGAGACAGAAGAAGGAGGAAAGGAGACGAGAGGAGGAAAGGAGACGAGAGGAGGAAAGGAGACGAGAGGAGGAAAGGAGACAGAAGAAGGAGGAAAGGAGACGAGAGGAGGAAAGGAGACGAGAGGAGGAAAGGAGACAGAAGAAGGAGGAAAGGAGACGAGAGGAGGAGAAGGAGACGAGAGGAGGAAAGGAGACGAGAGGAGGAAAGGAGACGAGAGGAGGAGAGGAGACAGAAGAAGGAGGAAAGGAGACGAGAGGAGGAAAGGAGACAAGAGGAGGAAAGGAGACAGAAAAAGGAGGAAAGGAGACAAGAGGAGGAAAGGACATGAGACAAGTAGAGGAAAGGAGACAAGAGAAGATGAGACAAAAGAAGGAGAGGAGGAGAGGAGACAAGAGGAGGAGAGGGGAAAAGGGAGCAGAGGAGTTTAAGTGATCTCCTCCTTTTCCCTTTAGTTCATTTGCAGATTGTCAGTTATTCCAGGACCGAAATTTTTTATTTTTTTTTATTTAACCTTTATTTAACCAGAAAAAAAAGACTCATTGAGATTAAAAATCTCTTTTACAAGAGCGTCCTGGCCAAGACAGGCAGCAGTTTAGATGCATGTTAGTTACAGTTTCAAACAGTCCAAGCACACACACATACATATAAAACAGTTAAAACAAAATACACAATCAAAATCACAGTTTAAAAATCTAAAAAGTCAGGCTATTTACATGATCAGGAGAAGCAGCGACACACAGATGTTACAGCATCCCTGTCAATTAAAAGCTTTTTAAAGGATTCTAAGGAGACCAGCTCACTCAAGTTTAAATCTTTCTGTAAAAGGTTCCATGCAGAAGGAGCAGCAAATTGAAAAGCCGTCTTTCCCATTTCGGACCTGACCTTTGGCACTGACAATAAAAACAGATCTGAGGAACGAAGATTATAAGAACCAATTTTTTGAGCTATATAGCTCTGCAAGTATGAAGGAAGCTGGCCAAGTATACATTTATAAGTCAAAACATACAAATGCTTAAGCCTTCTGGACAACAAAGGACCAACCAACACGAGTCTATAAAACACAGTGATGGGTGAGAGCTCTGAGACCAGTGATGAACCTCAGAGCTCCGTGATAAACTGTGTCCAGAGCTCGCAGACTCTGGGCTGATGCAGATACAACACATCCCCGTAATCCAAGACAGACATAAATGTGGCATCAACAAGCCTCTTCCTGGCCTTAAAAGAGAGACAGGCCCTGATTCTGAAATAAAACCCAAGTTTGAAATGATCCAGATGATTCTAGTGAAGATGGAGTTTAAAAACACAGTGGAGCACTTCCTGTATCACCACATGATGACATCACAAGGTGGAACAGAGTGTTTTGTGTGTTAAACATGTGAATGAAACAAAACAAACTCCAGGTCTGTAATAAGAGACACATAAAAGTGGAGACTGACCTGAGCCGGAGTCGAATTTGGTTTTGGAGCTGAAACAAAAACGGAAACAGTCAGACTGATGTTTTATCGTCCTGCAGTGACACGGTCTCACCTGAAGAGCGGCGCTCCACACACCACACAGCTGTACGTCCCCTCGTCTTTATTAAACGTCAGCTCCCCCGTGAACGCACTGAGGACACAGCGGCAGAGTGGTTAGCCTCAGGACGTGAGGAGTGTGGCAGAGTGGTTAGCCTGAGGAGGTGTGACTGTGGCAGAGTGGTTAGCCTGAGGAGGTGAGGAGTGTGGCAGAGTGGTTAGCCTCAGGAGGAGGTGAGGAGTGTGGCAGAGTGGTTAGCCCCGCCTCCTGGCTGCAGACTCACCTCTCTGTCCCCCTCTCCTGGGTGACGTGGTACTGCATGGGGGTGAGTCGCTCCTTCAGCTCCTCTTTGGTGAACGTCACAGGCCATGTCTTCTTCGTGCGGCGTGCTCCTGCAAAATGTCCGACAAACATTAGACCGACTCCCAGAGGACAAATCAGGAGGTGTGGGAGGACACGAGAGGACGGGAGGACACGAGAGGACAGGAGGACACGAGAGGACGGGAGGACATCTGACACACAGGAGGACATCTGACATTAAACTCTGCTCTGTGCTCTTCTATGGACTCGTGTGCAGTCCTTTAGTGACATCTAGTGGTGACTCTGTGAACCACACACAGAACATGGTTTAAACACACAGTGGCTCAGCGTTTGCCCTCTAACCAGGGGGTGACCGGGCGGTGTGACAGTGTGGTCGATGGTGGTCAGAGGCGCCGCTGGAGCAGACGGACAGCTGCGTCTGTCAGGCTGCCCCGGGGCAACTGTGGCACTATCTCACGACCACCATCTGGAGTGAGCAGGAGGGGAGAGCAGGAGGCAGCAGCTCATCATCTACCGGGAAAGTTCCACACTATGGCATTATACTTATCCATCCAGATCCAGCAGTGAGGGTGCAGGTTTTTCAGGGCATGTTAGCACATTAGCATTTTAGCATGTTAGCCACAAAAACAGCTTTAAACAGATTCAGAAACTACAACTTCTTTAAATCCATATTTGGAGTGATTCACGTTTGAGTTTAATCTTTAATCCACTATTTTCAAGACGCCATTTTGTCGATCTGCCCCCGATTAACCTCCACTGTGACACGCCCCCTGTGACACGCCCCCCCCTGTGCCACGCCCCCTGTGACGTCGCTGTTCCTTCTCCAGTTTTATTTTCTTAATCGTTGATACTCGTTGGATTCAGCAGCGTTGCGTCGTCATTTTGGTCCAAATGTAAAAAAAAAAGTGCTGCTCTGGTGTGATGTGCTCTGTCCATAGGGGGCGCTGATCCATTGGACACCACAGTTTTAACGACTCTTAAAAAGGTCGTATATCACACTGATCCTGTTCCCTCCTAAAGTTGTGTTTTGTTTCATTCACATGTTTGAGTCACACTTTATTATTAGTCTGTAACATCTACAAAAATCAAAATGCGACATTCCACCTTGTGATGTCATCAAGTGGAGAGCTCCTTTTACCTTTAGTTCAGTAGAAGATTGGTCAACTCCAGATTTATTAGTTTCACTGAAATTATCCAAATGATTACAGAAATGAAGGTTTGTGGAGTTTAAAAACACAGTGGAGCACTTCCTGTATCACCACATGATGACATCACAAGGTGGAACAGAGTGTTGCCAGCTTGAGAGAAGAACTCTTTGCGTTTCTTGTGTCGGCGCATCGCTACACTCCAAAAAAGGCCGTTAGGTTTGATGCCATTGTGGAAAAATTCAAGAAAAACAAACACATCTCCATGACGACAAGCAGGTGGCAAACCCCGTCAGAAAAGTTACACAGTGCAGCTTTAAAGATCCATATTCCTCTGTCTCTGATCTGTTCTAATGTTTCCTCATCACACACAGACCTGGAGCTGTGTTTTGTTTCTGCAGATTTAGGCTGAGTTCTTCTCTCAAACTGAAAACAGTCTGTTCCACCTTGTGATGTCATCATGTGGTCATACAGGAAGTGCTCCACTGTGTTTTTAAACTCCACCTTCACTAGAATCATCTGGATCATTTCAGCTCTGCAACTATCACTTATCTCGACTGAAGGAGCTGTTCACTTGAAAACTACCACTTGATGACATCACAAGGTGGAACAGAGCATTTTGAGCTTTGTAGACGTTACAGACTAATAATAAAGTGTGACTCAAACATGTGAATGAAACAAACACAACTCCAGTATATTTTTGAGGAGTGAACAGTGTTTGTTTGATACAAAACCTTTAAACAAATACTGTCATGAAACACAGCAAACGCAGGCAGAGGTGACGAGAGGTCAGAGGTCAGAGGTCAGAGGTCGTCAGTAAAGCACACACAGGTCACTCTGTTATTCCAAAGGGACTCAAAGTGATTCAGAATATTCATCATGATTTGAGAAGTTTTACTACTACTACCACTACTACCACTACAACCACTACTACTACTACTACTACGACTACTACTGCTTTACCAAAACTAAATATTTTTACCCTAAACATATTTTATATCATTAAATCTGTGTCTAAAGTCAAATCATGATACATATTCCTGATGCATTCCAAGCAGTGCATTTCTGTTGTTCTTGCGTGTTCTCAGAGCGTGTTGGTTTTGCGTGTGTCTCGACTCTGTGCATGCGTGTTCTCTTTGCGTGTTGACCGTGCGTGTCGACTGTGCGTGTTGTCTTTTCGTGTCGACTGTGCGTGTTCTCTTTGCGTGTTGTCTTTGCGTGTCGACTGTGCGTGTTCTCTTTGCGTGTTTACTGTGCGTGTTGTCTTTGCGTGTTGACTGTGCGTGTTCTCTTTGCGTGTCGACTGTGCGTGTTCTCTTTGCGTGTTGACTGTGCGTGTTCTCTTTGCGTGTAGACCGTGCGTGTTCTCTTTGCGTGTTGACTGTGCGTGTTCTCTTTGCGTGTTGACTGTGCGTGTTCTCTTTGCGTGTTTACTGTGCGTGTTCTCTTTGCGTGTTGACTGTGCGTGTTCTCTTTGCGTGTTGACTGTGCGTGTTCTCTTTGCGTGTTCTAGAGGAAGCGTGCGCACACACCAGCCGCAGTGTTAGCCACAGCACCACACAGCAGCCACATGAGGACCTGAGGGGAGGCTGCACGCTCGCAGAGTCACCGGCTGGCCCTTGGACACCAGGTGCAGCAGGTTAAAGCCCGACATCTCCACAGGTCAGAGGTCAGAGGTCAGAGGTCAGCGGAGAGGCCTAACGCTCTGCAACACACATTCAGGCTTTTAATAATTACAACAAAGACACACCTTGGATTTGGGGCCGAGTGTAAAAGGACCCGACGTCTGTTAGAAAACTGTGGTGTCCAGTGGAGCTGACGTCGCTGTAAATGTCATGACAATAAAGAGTCGAGTAGCTGTAGCGCCCCCTATGGACAGAGCACATCACAGCAGCACATTTTTAAACATTTGGACCAAAACAACGACGCGACGCTGCAGAATCCAACAAGTATCAACGATTAAGAAAATAAAACTGGAGAAGGAAGAGCGGATGACACAGTGGGCGTGTCGCAGGGGGCGTGTCGCAGGGGGCGTGTCGCAGGGGGCGTGTCGCAGGGGGCGTGTCGCAGGGGGGCGTGTCGCAGGGGGGCGTGTCACATCGTGCTCTCACCTGAGTGCTCAACAGGTGAGACGCTGTGATAAACACAAGTAAGCTCCGCCCCTCCAAACACCGCCGTCACACAGGTGAGAGGAGCGGACCGATAACCTTTGGGTTGGTGGGCGAACGCTCTACCACTGAGCCACAGGAGGCTTTTACTTCTGTGGGGTATTAAGTGTAACATATTTAAATCCATGTTTTATTTTATCGTTTTGAAAATGTCATATTCACCAAAAACAACATATTATCAAGTTTTATAAGTTTCACTTTTGTCCCTCTCGCTCTGCTCTCTGTGCTAAGCCCCTCCCCCTTCAGAGCACTATCACAACTGCACTACTTCTACTGAACGAGTGAGGCGCTGTACTCTACCTATGAGGCCAGCAGAGGGCGCAGCGTGCACAGATAGGATGCCTTGCCCAGTGGCACGATGGAAGACTGAGAGGAGAGTTCTTCTGAGGAGCACAGCCATAAACCGATCAGACTGAAGAGAAAGAAAGAAAAGAAAGACGGACTGAAATCTGATCCACACTGATACTCTCTGTACTCACACAGTAAACACTGAAGAGAGAGGAGAGAAAGGAGAGATAGAAGGAAAGACGACAGAGGAGAGAGAGGGGAGAGAGGAGGAGAGGAGGGAGAGAGGAGGAGAGAAGAGGAGAGAGAGGAGGGACAGGTAAGTAGGAGAGAAAGAAGAGTAAAAAGGGAGTGAGGGCGAGAAAGGAGGAAGAAGGGAGAGAAGAGGAGCGTCGGTCGCTTCCTTGACTTTGATCATGTTTAAATCCAGACTTTGTTCTGTTTGGCTGTGACTGAAAGTGTTTTATTCTGCACTTTTTACTTTAATGTTCATTTTCTGATGATTATTTCGATTTGTTGTTTTGTGATTTTAATACATTTTTATTCTGTAAAACTCTTTGAGTTACTTTATTTTTGTACAGAACAATTTATACACAAACTTGTCTTAAGGATAAGTTAAGGAGCCGTTCAAAAGAGTCGATTCTTTCACAAACATCACTTCACTACGACTGTGCGGCTCAGGATTCACACGCCACATGTCCTGTGGTTAAACTCCTCTCTGCTCCGGCTAAAGTCCAGTTAAAGTCCGGCTAAGGTCCGGCTAAAGTCCAGTTAAAGTCCGGCTAAGGTCCGGCTAAAGTCATGTTAAAGTCCAGTTAAAGTCCGGCTAAAGTCCAGTTAAAGTCCAGTTAAAGTCCGGCTAAGGTCCGGCTAAAGTCCGGTTAAAGTCATGTTAAAGTCCGGTTAAAGTCCGGTTAAAATCATGCTAAAGTCCGGTTAAAGTTCAGATAAAGTCCAGCTAAAGTCAGGTTAAAGTCCCCCTAAAGTCCAGCTAAAGTCAGGTTAAAGTCCCCCTAAAGTCCGGCTAAAGTCCGGCTAAAGTCCGGCTAAAGTCCGGTTAAAGTCCGGTTAAAGTCCGGTTAAAGTCATGCTAAAGTCCGGTTAAAGTCAGGTTAAAGTCCCCCTAAAGTCCAACTAAAGTCCAACTAAAGTCAGGTTAAAGTCAGGTTAAAGTCAGGTTAAAGTCAGGTTAAAGTCCGGTTAAAGTCCGGTTAAAGTCCGGTTAAAGTCCGGTTAAAGTCCGGTTAAAGTCCGGTTAAAGTCTGGCTAAAGTCCAGTTAAAGTCCAGTTAAAGTGAGTAAACTGCTCTGTTGCTGTTGCTGCAGAGACACAGGAGACGAGGCTTTAGGGAACTACAGGAAAAACATCTTTATAATAATATTAATAACATGTTTATATCTTAGAACCACATGAAAAACATGTTTAAAACTAGAACAGTGTGAAAAGTCTCATTTTAACTTTATAAAGTTTGTCATTACGTCATGTTGCTCGTGTGTAAAAGTTCACTGTACCTGACACCAGAGACACGCAGCACAGGAGCAGAACTGGACCGAACCGAGCCAGGACCGAACCGAGAACCGAGCCACGAGCCGGGACCGAGCCAAGAACCAGGACCGAGCCGGGACAGAGCCGCAGAAAACTCGAGCCTGTGTGTCTGTAGTTGTTGAGTGGTGTAGTGGTGGAGTTGTGTAGTTATAGAGTTGTGGAGTTGTGTCGTTGTATCGTTGTAAAGAGGTGTAGCGGTGGAGTTGTGCAGTTGTAGAATAGTGTAGTTGTGTAGTTGTAAAGTGGTGTTGTTGTGCAGTTATCTCGGGCTCGTCGGTGGCGCAGACCTTTTATGGAGACGAGCCTCAGCGCCGGAAGTAACTGTGACGCAACAGGAAGCAGGAAGTCCACAACATAAACAAAACTTACGAAGCAAAAAACTAACGAAATAATAATAATAATAATAATAATAATAATAATATAATAATAATAATAATAATAATAATAATAATAATAATAATAATAATAATAATAATAATGTGTTTGTCACGTATTTGAAGTTCACTCTCGGATAAGATAAAATCGCTTTTTTCATGATATTTAGCATAAATCCACTGAAAGTTGTTTCTCCCAGATCATTTACAGATGAGTCAAATGTGATCTGTGTGTAAGAATCTTATTTTCAAACAGGCTCCATCATGACACTGAGGCTCTGACAGTGTCGGGTCAGGACTTTAAACTGATGTAATGACACGATTTATGATCAGAAAGTCTTTCACTTCCAATAAACCTTATTTATAAAACACTTATCATACAAAAATGTAACACAGTGTTTGAACTTTGATTTACACAGAGTTGTTCTGCAGCGTAACACATTTGGATCAGTTTTGTCTTATTTTATTTTTCTTTTAAGGAGATAATTCTGTTTTCAGTCTCTGGTATTTGCAGGAATCTAAAGAATCAAAATCAGTATCTGAACTGAAAAAGGTGGATCAGTGTCACTAAAACCTCTTCACTGAACCTCTGTGAAAACCATCAGACACGAAACTGAGAAGGACGAAGGTTTGAGTAAAGAGACAGTGAGGGTCTGAATATGAAAATAAAACATTTAATGAGACGAAACAGACCTCTGCCTCTGCTGTGGAAAAACATCAGCCACCAGGTCACTCTGGTCACTCTGGTCCTCCTCCATCAGCTCCTCCATCACTGACTCCATCCTCACCTCCTCCATCACCTCCTCCATCCTCACCTCCTCCATCACCTCCTCCATCCTCACCTCCTCCATCACTGTGTGGTTCTCTGGGGCCACAGGGACAGACGGAGGCTGCAGCACATTGTGCTCTGCTGAGAAGGTGATTGGCTGCAGCCTCCATCTCTCCAGGATCTGTACGTCTCCAGGACTCGGATGGAGCAGGTCGTACAGCAGCTGACACCTCGTCTGTGAGCTCTGCTCACGGACAATGGCAATAAAACTTCTTCTGATTCTAACACCTCACCAAAGAGCAAACAGTAAAAACAGTAACAGTAAAAGACACTTTGTACAAATAACCAGCAGGTGGAGCCAAACTACAGCAGAACAAGAACATAAGAACATTTTAAGATAAGATAAGCCTTTATTAGTCCCACAGTGGGGAAATTCCATTAATTAATATGCAACATAAATAAAACATAAATCAAAGACAAACATCACATGACACTGGAAGGAAAAACAAATATATATGTATTTATATATGTATAAATATATAATATATTATTGTTCAGACAGTAAATGTGCATCTGTGTGACTCTCGTGAGGAACATGAAGGTCAGACTCTGGTTCATCTGGTTCTTTCTGTCGAGGCTCCTCGACTTTTCAGACTCATCTAGAATCTGCCACAGGGAGTCGTCCTGAAGTCCCTGTAGTCCTCTGTGAAACTCCATCAGTGTCTCATTTGTAGAAAACGTTTCACTGGTCGTCATCTGGAAACATTGTGGCTTTTTGAAGTTTATGCGTCTCTCCTCTGAGCGATCTCTGAAGGTGCTGCCCCCTACAGGACTGAAAGAGACAAACTGTGAACCACAGAGTCACAAAACACAAAGTGACATCATTAGATTATATGAGTGACATTTAGTTCATGCTGATCTGAACCACACGACTTTAGTGTTAAAGGGATATTCCCCAGCAGGGGGCGCTCTGTGCAGGTTGTTGTTTTGCTCACGTTCATGTTCAGAGCACATTTAGTCTTGTGCTGCTGATCTACACAGTTTAAACTACAGAGAATCGTTAGAGCCAAACTGTAATGCTTTGGTCGGCCTGTGGGTGGCGCCTTACGCCTGTAGTGACCCAATGTGTCTCTCACCAGATGGAAATGTCCAAGTGTCAGAGAGGGGCCGGTGTTAGGGGCCGGTGTCTGTGCAGAGGGGCCGGTGTTAGGGGCCGGTGTCTGTGCGGAGGGGCCGGTGTCTGCGCAGAGGGGCCGGTGTCTGCGCAGAGGGGCCGGTGTCTGCGCAGAGGGGCCGGTGTCTGCGCAGAGGGGCCGGTGTCTGCGCAGAGGGGCCGGTGTCTGCGCAGAGGGGCCGGTGTCTGCGCAGAGAGGGCCGGTGTCTGCGCAGAGGGGCCGGTGTCTGCGCAGAGGGGCCGGTGTCTCTGCGCAGAGGGGCCGGTGTCTGCGCAGAGGGGCCGGTGTCTGCGCAGAGGGGCGGTGTGTCTGCGCAGAGGGGCGGTGTCTGCGCAGAGGGGCCGGTGTCTGCGCAGAGGGGCCGGTGTCTGTGGAGAGGGGCCGGTGTCTGTGCGGAGGGCCGGTGTTTGTGCAGAGGGGCCGGTGTCTGCGCAGAGGGGCCGGTGTCTGCGCAGAGGGGCCGGTGTCTGCGCAGAGGGGCCGGTGTTTGTGCAGAGGGGCCGGTGTTTGTGGAGAGGGGCCGGTGTCTGTGCAGAGGGGCCGGTGTTTGTGTGACTCACGTGGTCCTGTCTCGTTCTCGCCCTCTAGTGGTGAGTCTGTTTGTTGCAGAGCTGTGGTCCCTGTGAGAAAAAGTCAGAGTCAGAGCAACATTCAGCACAAAAAACTCCACAGCCACAAACTGTGTTAGATTTGTTACTGTTGGACTCGGGGCCCGGACTCGGGGCCGGACTCGGGGCCGGACTCGGGGCCGGACTCGGGGCCGGACTCGGGGCCGGACTCGGGGCCGGACTCGGGGCCGGACTCGGGGCCGGACTCGGGGCCGGACTCAGACTCACTTTGGACCACAGCGGTCGGGCTCTTCAGGATTCTCTCCGAGCTTCATCCCAACAGCCTGAGGAGGAAAAAGTCTGAAGTAAAACAGATGTTTAACACGACACATGAGCCGCACCAGAATGTGGTACAAGTGTTTAAGGAACATGACCACACTGTGGTACAAGTGTTTAAGGAACATGACCACACTGTGGTACAAGTGTTTAAGGAACATGACCACACTGTGGTACAAGTGTTTAAGAGGAACATGACCACACTGTGGTACAAGTGTTTAAGGAACATGACCACACTGTGGTACAAGTGTTTAAGGAACATGACCACACTGTGGTACAAGTGTTTAAGGAGGCACATGCACCACGGCTCTACCGTGAGCCACACCTGAGCCTCACAGACCAGGAGATGAAACTAAATCAAAGACATGATCCTGCATCAAGATCAACTCAAACAAGAGAAAAACAAAACAGAGTCACAATCAAATATCTGAACATCAGCTTCTCCAAACATGAGTCTGGAGAAATAAAACTCAAAATGTGTGAAATATGTGACAGTGTCACGACCCAAACAGATCAAACATTTACAAAGTGACACAGAAGCGACCAAAACAGAGTCTGCAGGCCGGACTCACCAGGACAAAGTACGTGCGCGCTCTGTACGTGCGCGCTCTGGCTCAAGGAGCGTGAGAGAAAAGAGCAGAGCGTTTGTTTTCACTTCTGCCAGAGAAGGGCGGAGCTCGTCAGACTAATGGTGCGTTCACACCGCGGCGTCAAAAACGCGCTGGCCGCCTCTATTTTGACGCGTGTGCATTTCAGGACAGACGCTTTGGAAGCGCGTGCAAGACGCGAGTCCAGAGAGCGCGTCTAGAGCGTTGAGTGTTTTCCTGCTCCTTTTGTGCACAATGACAGACCATGTTGAGAGAATAGCTTTGGTGTATTTACTGCACAAAAGTCATCAACGGAGGGGATCGGCTCGGCGGCGGCGTGTTTGGGTTCAGGACATAATTCAGAGGCGTTCGGAGTTTCATTACTTGCTCCAGGAGCTCCGTCTGGATGATCAGCGCTTCCAGCGGTATTTCCGTGTGACCCAGGCCCAGTTCGATGACCTGTTGTCCCGCATTGGTGCGGATAACGTCCCTGTCCCCTGTCCCAGTCACTGTTTGTGTTTGTGACTCCAGCGCTTCCGAGTGACGTCGCTGTGTCACTGGAGCGTGGTCTCTGATTGGTTGACACGCGCGTCGACCGCCTCAAAAGTTCAACCAAGTTGAACTTTCGAGGCGTTCGACGCTTGTACGCTCGGGCGTCTGAACGCGTAGACGCGTGGAAGCTCAAGACGCGCCGCGCTGACGCCACATTCGCGCCGCCTTGACGCTTGAAGACGCGCCGCAAAAACTCTGCGTCACCAAGACGCGCGTCCACCACAGACTTTGAATGGGAGCTTGACGCATCTGACGCCGCGGTGTGAACGCAGCATCAGGCTGTTTAAAGCTCAGGCCCGGGACCAAAACATAAAAATAAACTTACAAAAATAGACAAAATTCACAACTAACTAATAATATAAAGTAACAAAACACACAGGAAAAACTCCTGAATTAAAACTGAGAAACGTAAGAAATTGAGAAACACGAGAGAAATAAAAACACTCCACAAACCTTCAGAAAAACCAGAGTCTAAAGAAACACTGAGGATTAAACTGTGACATTTGTACAACTGAAGTGTTTTTAAATAAAGTCTCTGCTGCATCAGAAGAACTGAGTTTATCCAAAAGACTTAAACCGTCTGAAAGTTTGAAAACTTTGACACTTACGTTGACAAAAGACAAAAGACAAAAGTCACGTCGTTTGGGAAGAAAAAGTCTTTAAAAATGAAGAAGGAGCAGCTCATGAGCTCGAAAGAAAGATCGAAGCTAAAACGACCACACACCTGTGTCGCTTGAGACGAGTCCGGGTCCAGTGCCTCCTCCTGACGCGTTGCTGTTTGAATGAATTGAATTCGTTGTGAGATGCGTCCCCGACTCTTGTGGCTTTTGGTTCCGTGCGGTGCGTGAGCGTGAGTGAGAGAGTGACGTGCGCGTGCATGTGTGGCGCATGTTGGTTCCAGTGGTGTTGAATGAGCCTGAAGTTTGCTTGCGGAAAGAAGGACATATTTTTTTTTACGGTGCAGTTCACAAATAAAAGCTTTAACAAATTACTCAAACAAAGATGGTAAAGTGCAGGTAACAAGAACGAAAATACGGCTACCCGGCGTCTCCCCTCTCCACCAGTACACACCCTATCTGTCACCCTTGCATGTAAACCCCGCCCATGGCAAAACACACCCCGCATTACCATTGGTTAAAATTACCACGTGTGGCTCCTAAACAGAACGAGCAGGCTCGTCCTGTTTTTATGAAGCTAATCACCTGCCTCCTGCTCGTCTGATTGTTTATTTAGAGGGAATTTTGAGGTTCGCGGGTGACGGAAAAAGACACTAACATGAAATCTCCTAAAGTTTTACAATTAGTTGCACTTCACAAAACTAGAAACAGTGATCCTGGTCCACCTCTGCAACTAAGAAAACAACACGGTGAATACATCATTTGATGAAGGACTCAAGGAAGATCTGGAGAAATGCCGGGCGTGTTTTCGTCTTAGCCCAGAAATGTTTTTCCAACTTCTCATCACGATTCAAGATTCAGACCAATAAGAGGGAGACAATCAGTCCAGAGGAACCACTTACTATTTGTCTGTCTGTCTTAATCTATTATCTTACAGTTTATTAGGGTATTGTATTGTATTGTATAACTGAATTATTATTATAATGATCATAAGTTACATATAGGCCTGGTGATATTTATTATTGGAATTTGGTGAACTGTGTAAAAACAACACAAAAGGTTTTATTAAATTTATTAAATCTGACATTTTTACACTGTCCAAAGCTGCACACTGAACAAATGTAAATGAAGTACAAACATAAAGTGCTTCTTTTAAATATAAAATCAACATAAAACATCACAGTCTGTTAAAACCAGACTGTTCATATTTTTGTGCAATGTGCAAAGTCTGACAGTTTATACATTTCAGATCAGTATCTCTGAACATTGTCAGAAGAATGAACAAATTAAGGCATAAACTCCAGAACAGGAAAAAGTTTATAATAATCTCTCCTCACCAGATTCTGCTTTATGGACGACTCTCATCATTTACATTTTGGCCAGAGATGTTTTGGCTCCTGATAAATGAAAGTTGGCAGAAGGTTTTGTAGGTCGAGCTCATCCTCAGGTTGTTGATCTGTAATATCAACTCTGTGGAGAATAGAATCCTCAAAGGTCTTTTTCTGCTGTCTTACGTTTTCCTGAGGTGGTCTTTGGAGTAGATAAACGTGGTGGTGCTCGATCGAGGCGACTTTCACTAGTTGCATCGTCACTTGTCACAAACCTTAGATCAGAAGACCCACCTCAGGCATCAGGGTAAAACGATCTCGTCCTCCTCCTGTGACGCTCCACTGTCCAGTTGTGGCTCTTTGATTTGTGGCTCCAAAAAGGATCATGTGGAAATATTTCTGTACTTTTTGTGATCCAGCTTTTTTTCTTTGAGTGATTTTTGAATTCTCATATATGTGTCTCTTAAATGTTTCCAGCGCTGTCTGACCTCCTCACCTGTAACAAATAGTCAATAGTAATGTATATTTTAGTTATATACATTACTAGTTATATGATACTAAGAATGATTCATCTGCATATTAAACATATAACAGTAATAATCTTGATGAGAGACTATACTATGATTCATTTTGTTATTTTTGTTTTTCCTTCAGATTTCTTGCAACTGGAGATTCATTTGCCACCAACAGAATAACAAATACATTTGTATGGAGGTCCCAAAATTTAGTTTTCCCAAATGTTACGAAATTTCACACAAAATTCTATTTTGTCATCCCCATCAATAAAGTCAATCAGACCCATGTCGTCTTTTGCTCCATGTTGCCATGACGATGCGCCAAACTACCCATGTTATCCTAATGGGAACGGTCCGAAAATTTCCCATTCATGAGAAAAACATTAGTTTCATGGAATTAAGTGAAATTTCATATACTGACTCTTCATGTCATTCTGATCAAAAAAGTAAATCACACCCATGTCATATTTTTCACTCTGTTGCCATGGCGATGCACGAAAACCCCCATGTTATCCTAATGGGTAAATTTCCATATTTTTGGACATTTCAAAGTCTTATAACGGCTTCAAACCTTCAATAAAGAATGTGACATTTCACACATTGATTCTTTACATCGTCCCCGTCAAAAAAGTCCAGGTGCCAAGTTTGTATTTTGCACGGTGTTGCCATGGCGATGCCTGGAAAAACCCATGTTGGTGCATTTTGTGCATCGGTGCTCCCAATGTCTTTTGGCTTTGTTTGGTCACAAACGCAGCCCAAAGCCGCAATAAAACAGAGGCATGTGGCGCGTTAGCGCCACCTTCAGGGAGTGCCGGGTCGGCCGAGTGCGAAGCGCGGCCCGCGAGGGCCGTTCGATGCCGCTTGCGGCTTTAATTTTACATCGGATTTCATTTTTGACATACATCATGACTCCTCCCCCTGTGTTTTAATCTGTCTTTTCTGAATATAGTTTATCTAGACACGTTGATGGATCCCACGGGTGTATTTGGTTTCAACCAAGTTTCAGATATGCAGAAATAGTCAATGTTAGAATTTGTGAGCAAATGTTGAAGCTGTTCGCTTTTGGAAATGACACTTCTTATGTTACGGTGGCCGCCAAACAAACCCTTTGGTTTTAAGGCTGGATCCCACACAACTCTAGCAGGATTAACTGTCATAAAGAGCTTAGTCGCTCTATGTTTGTCTATTGCTACAGTTTCATCATGAATGTCTCGCTTTCTCGTGGGTTTACCGGGTATGACCCTGCCGTTCGTAGAGGTCAGTGTGGTCAACATGGGCGAGTCCGGGTGAGATCAGGTCCCCGGTCCATCCCGGCTGCTGGGCCGAGCCGTAGGTACGACTCCGCCGGTGGAGCCGCTGATGCGACGTTTTCCCCGGGCGGATCCAGGTCCTGTTGTTGTTGTTCTGATGCTGCTGTTTATATTTTCTACCTCCTGCATGTTTTTTGTGTGTTTCTATGTTTCACTTTATCACTGAAGTAAGTTCCTAGTCTGTGAGCTCTGCTCACGGACAATGGCAATAAAACTTCTTCTGATTCTAACACCTCACCAAAGAGCAAACAGTAAAAACAGTAACAGTAAAAGACACTTTGGCTCCACCTGCTGGTTATTTGTACAAACTACAGCAGAACAAGAACAGAAGAACATTTTAATTAATATGTAACATAAATAAAACATAAATCAAAGACGAAAACATCACATGACACTGGAAGGAAAAATAAAAAATATATATTTACAATATATTATAAATGTATATTTACATGTTTAGTTGAACTAAAAATAAAACCCTCTTGTTCAGACAGTAAAGGTGCATCTGTGTGACTCTCGTGAGGAACATGAAGGTCAGACTCTGGTTCTTCTGGTTCTTTCTGTCGAGGCTCCTCGACTTTTCAGACTCATCTAGAATCTGCCACAGGGAGTCGTCCTGAAGTCCTCTGTGAAACTCCATCAGTGTCTCATTTGTAGAAAACGTTTCACTGGTCGTCATCTGAAAACATTGTGGCTTTTTGAAGTTTCACAGTCTGTCATTTGAGCGATCTCTGAAGGTGCTGCCCCCTACAGGACTGAAAGAGAAACAACATCAAAAACAGGTCACAAAACACAGCAGCTCAGAGCAGTAAAACACAAGAGAAAAGCATCATGGGATCACATGAGTGACATTTATTTAAAGGTGATTTTCACCACACGACTTTAGGACAAGTGTTAAACCCAGAATACCACCAGCAGAGGGCGCAATGTGCAGGACTGAAGCTGAAGGAGACGGGAGGAAATGTTCTCAGTCCAAGATGGAGGACGATCCTCGTGACTCTGACATGAGACGACCCGGGTCACGGGGGCAGGGGTCTGAGCGGGGACTCTCAGACTTCCCTCACCCCAGACACCTCCTCCAGCTCCTCCAGCGGGATCCTGAGGTGTTCCCAGGCCAGAGAGACACAGTCCCTCCAGTGTGTCCTGGGTCTTCCCCGGGGCCTCCTCCCAGTGGGACATGAACCTCTCCAGGAGGAACCGATGCCTGAGCCTCAGCTCCTCCACGTGGAGGAGCAGCAGCTCTACTCCGAGCTCCTCCCTGAGCTCCTCCCCCCGTCTCTAAGGGAGCGCCCAGCCTCCCTGAGGAGGAAACTCATTTAACCTCTTGGATCTGCGATAAACCCGTCTTTAACAAATGCACATGACCATGAGTGACAGAAGGACCAGAGATCTAAACCAGGACTAAACCGGGTCTAAACCAAGACTAAACCGGGTCTAAACCGGGTCTAAATCTGAGGGTAAATGTGGAGCGTTTGGTCTCGTTTCCTCATCACTTCAGACGTTGCTCTGATCCAACTGTGGATCTGCACAACCAGAACAAACCTCATGAACAAGAGACACTTACACTCACACCACCAGCAGAGGGCGCCACCTTTTTACACTTTGTTTTCCTCCAGTCCCTCCAGATCTAAACCTGCTGCTGCTGAGTTCAACTTTATTATTGTAACTTACGGTTGACATTGTGGCTTTTTGAAGATTATGATGAGGTCTTTTGAGCGATCTCTGAAGGTGCTGCCCCCTACAGGACTGAAAGAGACAAACTGTGAACCACAGAGTCACAAAACACAAAGTGACATCATTAGATTATATGAGTGACATTTAGTTCATGCTGATCTGAACCACACGACTTTAGTGTTAAAGGGATATTCCCCAGCAGGGGGCGCTCTGTGCAGGTTGTTGTTTTGCTCACGTTCATGTTCAGAGCACATTTAGTCTTGTGCTGCTGATCTACACAGTTTAAACTACAGAGAATCGTTAGAGCCAAACTGTAATGCTTTGGTCGGCCTGTGGGTGGCGCCTTACGCCTGTAGTGACCCAATGTGTCTCTCACCAGATGGAAATGTCCAAGTGTCAGAGAGGGGCCGGTGTTAGGGGCCGGTGTCTGTGCAGAGGGGCCGGTGTCTGTGCAGAGGGGCCGGTGTCTGTGCAGAGGGGCCGGTGTCTGTGCAGAGGGGCCGGTGTCTGTGCAGAGGGGCCGGTGTTTGTGCAGAGGGGCCGGTGTTTCTGCAGAGGGGCCGGTGTCTGTGCAGAGGGGCCGGTGTCTGTGCAGAGAGGGGCGGGTGTCTGTGCAGAGGGGCGGGTGTCTGTGCAGAGGGCCGGTGTTTTGTGCAGAGGGGCCGGTGTTTGTGCAGAGGGGCCGGTGTCTGCGCAGAGGGGCCGGTGTCTGTGCAGAGGGGCCGGTGTCTGTGCAGAGGGGCCGGTGTCTGTGCAGAGGGGCCGGTGTCTGTGCAGAGGGGCCGGTGTCTGTGCAGAGGGGCCGGTGTTTGCGCAGAGGGGCCGTGTTTTGCGCAGAGGGGCCGGTGTTTTCTGCAGAGGGGCCGGTGTTTGTGCAGAGGGGCCGTGTTTGTGCAGAGGGGCCGGTGTTTGTGCAGAGGGGCCGGTGTTTGTGCAGAGGGGCCGGTGTTTGTGCAGAGGGGCCGGTGTTTGTGCAGAGGGGCCGGTGTTTGTGCAGAGGGGCCGGTGTTTGACGCAGAGGGGCCGGTGTTTGACGCAGAGGGGCCGGTGTCTGCGCAGAGGGGCCGGTGTTTGCGCAGAGGGGCCGGTGTTTCTGCAGAGGGGCCGGTGTCTGTGCGGAGGGGCCGGTGTTTCTGCAGAGGGGCCGGTGTCTGTGGAGAGGGGCCGGTGTCTGTGCAGAGGGGCCGGTGTTTGTGCAGAGGGGCCGGTGTCTGTGCAGAGGGGCCGGTGTTTCTGCAGAGGGGCCGGTGTCTGTGCAGAGGGGCCGGTGTCTGTGCGGAGGGGCCGGTGTGTTTGTGCAGAGGGGCCGGTGTCTGTGCAGAGGGGCCGGGTTTCTGCAGAGGGGCCGGTGTCTGTGCAGAGGGGCCGGTGTCTGTGCAGAGGGGCCGGTGTCTGTGCAGAGGGGCCGGTGTCTGTGCAGAGGGGCCGGTGTCTGTGCGGAGGGGCCGGTGTCTGTGCGGAGGGGCCGGTGTCTGTGCAGAGGGGCCGGTGTTTGTGGAGAGGGGCCGGTGTCTGTGCAGAGGGGCCGGTGTTTGTGTGACTCACGTGGTCCTGTCTCGTTCTCGCCCTCTAGTGGTGAGTCTGTTTGTTGCAGAGCTGTGGTCCCTGTGAGAAAAAGTCAGAGTCAGAGCAACATTCAGCACAAAAAACTCCACAGCCACAAACTGTGTTAGATTTGTTACTGTTGGACTCGGGGCCGGACTCGGGGCCGGACTCGGGGCCGGACTCGGGGCCGGACTCGGGGCCGGACTCGGGGGCCGGACTCGGGGCCGGACTCAGACTCACTTTGGACCACAGCGGTCGGGCTCTTCAGGATTCTCTCCGAGCTCCATCCCAACAACCTGAGGAGGAAAAAGTCTGAAGTAAAACAGATGTTTAACACGACACATGAGCCGCACCAGAATGTGGTACAAGTGTTTAAGGAACATGACCACACTGTGGTACAAGTGTTTAAGGAACATGACCACACTGTGGTACAAGTGTTTAAGAGGAACATGACCACACTGTGGTACAAGTGTTTAAGAGGAACATGACCACACTGTGGTACAAGTGTTTAAGGAACATGACCACACTGTGGTACAAGTGTTTAAGAGGAACATGACCACACTGTGGTACAAGTGTTTAAGAGGAACATGACCACACTGTGGTACAAGTGTTTAAGGAGGAACATGACCACACTGTGGTACAAGTGTTTAAGGAGGAACATGACCACACTGTGGTACAAGTGTTTAAGGAGGTACATGCACCACGGCTCTACCGTGAGCCACACCTGAGCCTCACAGACCAGGAGATGAAACTAAATCAAAGACATGATCCTGCATCAAGATCAACTCAAACAAGAGAAAAAAACAGTGTCACAATCAAATATCTGAACATCAGCTTCTCCAAACATGAGTCTGGAGAAATAAAACTCAAAATGTGTGAAATATGTGACAGTGTCACGACCCAAACAGATCAAACATTTACAAAGTGACACAGAAGGGACCAAAACAGAGTCTGCAGGCCGGACTCACCAGGACAAACAGAAGAAGTGAGGCTGATTAAAGTTATACAGACCCGGCATGAAGACACCAGCAGGGGGCAGCACAGGACCAAGAGCGCGCCGAGTACGTGCACAGAGTACGTGCACAGAGTACGTGCGCGCTCTGTACGTGCGCGCTCTGTACGTGCGCGCTCTGGCTCAAGGAGCGTGATCAGAGAAAAGAGCAGAGGAAGTGTGTTCACTTTAACCACAGGGCGGAGCTCGTCAGACTCACGCTGTTTAGTCCTGGCGCGGGACCAAAACATAAAATAAACTTACAAAAATAGGCAAAATTCACAACTAACTAATAATATAAAGTAACAAAATACACAGGAAAAACTCCTGAAAACTTCTAAAACTGAGAAACATAAGAAATTGAGAAACACGAGAGAAATAAAAAGACTCCACAAACCTCCTGAAACACCAGAGTCTGTTCATGTGCTCAACAAAACTAATGTTACAACAGACTGAGTTTTGTCCTCAGCTTTTAAACTTTATTAAATCATGACAAAACATCAAGTCAAATGTGTCCTTTAAGAGTCAAATGTGTCCTTTAAGAGTCAAATGTGTCCTTTAAGAGGACAAGAGGAGTAAAGAACAAGTCCAATATTTACAGCTTCCCTCAATAAAATATTTACAGTGATTTAGGCAGAAAAAACACTTCAGTTTGAAAAGTTTGACACTTACCGCGGACAAAACACAAAAGTCCCGTCGTTTGGGAAGAAAAAGGAGCAGCTCATGAGGTCGCAGACAGTCAGAGATATGAGGTGGTGTTTTTTGCAGCTGTTAGAAAGAGTGAAGTCTGTCTCGTCCCATTTCCACAGAGTAGACCAAACGAAGAGCTCTAAAGAGTAAAAGGGGAGGGCCTCGTTATAAACGGGAGGGACAGTGATGGGGAAGAGGAGACGGGGGCGGGTGGACGGAGGAGTCCTGCGGTGTGGGGGCGGAGTCGTGTTCAGTCTGTGTCGAAACAGAAACAAACTGAACACAAACCCACAGAGTCAGGACATTCTCCCTCCATTTGGATTTATGAAAAAATGGAGCTTAAACCTAAAATTGAGCCTCAGATTTAGATTTACAACTAAAACTCTCTGAAGGACCTGTCGTCTTAAAGAAAAATAAGAACTTAAACTAATCCTTTTATTTGATTTTAAAAGTTCAGACTGAAACAGAATAAAGTTGTTTTAAATGTGCTTTATACAAACTAAGACCCGTCTCTGTTACACGTTTGTCCTGTTTCCTTTTAAGGTTTGACTGTTTTTACCCATCATGCACTGCTCCTAAAAACAGAACTGCTGCAGTGTTTAACCCGTGACACAGACACGCCCCCTGTGTTTCCTGTACACCAGAGCAAATACAGACACGCCCCATGTGTCTTTTAGTGTGACGTCGTTTTATCTTTTAACTGAGAGCGCACACGCAGATCGAAAATGTGTTGACTAAAAGTGAAAGTGTGTTCACTCCGGGGCGTCAGAGACACAGACTCCTGAAGAACGAGGTCACATCGCGGAGAGAGGAGGCTGTGACCTCCGTGTAGACTCCACAGTGTTAACATTTTGAACAGTATAATAAAATATACACATTTGATTATATCTGGAGGGACTGGAGGAAAACAAAGTGTAAAAAGGTGGCGCCCTCTGCTGGTGGTGTGAGTGTAAGTGTCTCTTGTTCATGAGGTTTGTTCTGGTTGTGCAGATCCACAGTTGGATCAGAGCAACGTCTGAAGTGATGAGGAAACGAGACCAAACGCTCCACATTTACCCTCAGATTTAGACCCGGTTTAGACCCGGTTTAGGCCTGGTTTAGACCCGGTTTAGTCCTGGTTTAGATCTCTGGTCCTTCTGTCACTCATGGTCATGTGCATTTGTTAAAGACGGGTTTATCGCAGATCCAAGAGGTTAAATGAGTTTCCTCCTCAGGGAGGCTGGGCGCTCCCTTAGAGACGGGGGGAGGAGCTCAGGGAGGAGCTCGGAGTAGAGCTGCTGCTCCTCCACGTGGAGGAGCTGAGGCTCAGGCATCGGTTCCTCCTGGAGAGGTTCATGTCCCACTGGGAGGAGGCCCCGGGGAAGACCCAGGACACACTGGAGGGACTGTGTCTCTCTGGCCTGGGAACACCTCAGGATCCCGCTGGAGGAGCTGGAGGAGGTGTCTGGGGTGAGGGAAGTCTGAGAGTTCCGGCTCAGACCCCTGCCCCCATGACCCGGGTCGTCTCATGTCAGAGTCACGAGGATCGTCCTCCATCTTGGACTGAGAACATTTCCTCCCGTCTCCTTCAGCTTCAGTCCTGCACATTGCGCCCTCTGCTGGTGGTATTCTGGGTTTAACACTTGTCCTAAAGTCGTGTGGTGAAAATCACCTTTAAATAAATGTCACTCATGTGATCCCATGATGCTTTTCTCTTGTGTTTTACTGCTCTGAGCTGCTGTGTTTTGTGACCTGTTTTTGATGTTGTTTCTCTTTCAGTCCTGTAGGGGGCAGCACCTTCAGAGATCGCTCAAATGACAGACTGTGAAACTTCAAAAAGCCACAATGTTTTCAGATGACGACCAGTGAAACGTTTTCTACAAATGAGACACTGATGGAGTTTCACAGAGGACTTCAGGACGACTCCCTGTGGCAGATTCTAGATGAGTCTGAAAAGTCGAGGAGCCCTCGACAGAAAGAACCAGATGAACCAGAGTCTGACCTTCATGTTCCTCACGAGAGTCACACAGATGCACATTTACTGTCTGAACAAGAGGGTTTTATTTTTAGTTCAACTAAACATGTAAATATACATTTATAATATATAATATGTAACCCGCATTTCCTAAGGCTCGTATTGTGACGCCACTTCCTGTTGCTGTCCTTTACCTTTAAGTCACGTGGTCACAGCAGGTCACTTACCTGTCTCCTCCTCTGCTCCTCACTGTTTTGAATACGCTGCATTTTGAATACGCTGGGATCTCAAACTAAAACATACTTCCTAATTTCAACTCTCCTCTCCTCAACGGTGAGTTGTTACACACACTTCGGCATATAAGCTTTGTTAGTAGCAGTCGTATCGTTGTCGGTAAATAACGTGCAACATTTTGTTTTATAGCGCCGCTAGCGCACCTGTGCAAAACTCCACTAGCTTCTTGTCTACATTAACACGGTCTATTCGCGCTTGGAGTTCTTTAACCATTACTAATTTTTATTTTAAATACGGGACCGATTTAAACTACATTAAACCCGAATTGTAAATAACAATAAACTCATTAGGAGCATTGTTTTATATTGCTCATCTAATTTGATTTTGCTTACTTTTGATTGACGTTTTGTATTAACGCTAAATCAGCTATACGATTTTGTTGTTCCGAATGTAGCTACGATTTTTGATTTGTTGCGCAACTTTAATTTAATTAACAGACTCTGCTTGAGCATTGAACTCGATTTTTGATTTATATGGAAAAAGTGCACTCTGATTACAATTATTATGTCTAATAGTCTTTATAATTTATGTATTGATAAAATATTATATATAATATTATCTCTACATGTACACATGTATATCCCACATTGTGCCAATGTAGACGTTTTGTGTTTATTATACAAATGTTAATTTATTATTTTGACCTTTTTATAGGTCAGGTTTTTTCGGACTGAAAAAGAAACCTGGATCATAATTCACATATTGATGGCGAGCTACCCAACTATGCGGTAGGACTAAATGGACTAAATTATCCTGCTGCTGATTATTTTTTTCCCCATTAGACCTCTGTCTTTTCTTTGAACTCTGCATCAAAACCCGGACTCTGAATTATTGCATTTACCACAACCACCACTGCATCACTGTCTGTTTTGTTTATTTATTATTTTTTGTACAATTCAATACAATTTTGCGTTAAAATTTCAATATTGGTTGGTTGTGTCTTTATTCACACCCCAGGCTCCACAAGAACAAATCTTCTGATGCTGCCGTAGTAATCATACTTACTTTACTGTGGTCGCAGTCAACCTCCTAGCCTACAAGCATTACAAATACATATATATTTGTTTTTCTCTTTTTCCTCTGATATTTTTCCTTCCAGTGTCATGTGATGTTTGTCTTTGATTTATGGTTTATTCATGTTACATATTCATTTTAAATGTTCTTCTGTTCTTGTTCTGCTGTAGTTTGTACAAATAACCAGCAGGTGGAGCCAAAGTGTCTTTTACTGTTACTGTTTTTACTGTTTGCTTTTGTTTAAACATGTTCATGTCTAAATAATGAAATGTACAAAAATCTGCTGCTATAATTAAACTGATTTAACCTTTTCCTGTTTCACTCATTTCAAATGTTTCATGTAGAAGTTTGTTTCATTCACACAGGCCGAACTTTTCAAAAACCTGCAGTGAGATTTAGGCTGTGCCCAAACTGGACCAGACACAGGACGAGATTTAAAAGGACTAAATGAGGCTGGTTTAGTCCTGCTTTAGTCCTGCTTTAGTCCTGCTTTAGTCCTGCTTTAGTCCTGCTTTAGTCCTGCTTTAGTCCTGCTTTAGTCCTGCTTTAGTCCTGGTTTAGTCCTGCTTTAGTCCTGCTTTAGTCCTGCTTTAGTCCTGCTTTAGTCCTGGTTTAGTCCTGGTTTAGTCCTGCTTTAGTCCTGGTTTAGTCCTGCTTTAGTCCTGCTTTAGTCCTGCTTTAGTCCTGCTTTAGTCCTGCTTTAGTCCTGCTTTAGTCCTGCTTTAGTCCTGCTTTAGTCCCGGTTCAGGTGTAGAACTGGTCTGGTCTCTTCTCTCACATGACTCTTTAAACTCTCACTGTGGAGCTGCAGAGACACTTTTCCCACAGATGTCCTGGAGCAGAGTCACATACACAGGGTGAGCAGGTGTCTTGCTCAGGGGCAGGGCACAGTGGCAGATGCATGTAGCACATCTAAATCCAGACCTAAACCTGGACTAGTCCAGGACTGAGCTCAGGTGTTTTCCAAAGGACCTGGAGGTGGGCGGAGCCTCGTCCTCAGCCCAAACAGAGGTTTACTTTAAACAACACTTTACTTGAAAAAGACTAGATGTTTTATGGGTAATTATGTCTGATCAAGGCAGTGAAAGATACGTGTAAAATACTAAAACGAGCCTGTGGAGGACATGAACGCTGGAATGACCTGGATGCCCTGCCACGACCTGAACAGACCCAGGCAGGAGGAGGCACTGAGGACCTGGAAATCCCCTCCTCACCCCATGCTGCTCTCTGATTGGCTGAATTTCCTCCTGTGGGTCATGTGATTTCCTCAGCCCCTCCTCTGTCTCTTCTGCTCTCTCTCCACCTGCCCTGTAGCTCCTCCCTCTTTCTCTCTCCTCCCTCTTTCTCTCTCCTCCCTCTTTCTCTCTCCTCCCTCTTTCTCTCTCCTCCCTCTTTCTCTCTCCTCCCTCTTTCTCTCTCCTCCCTCTCTATATCTCCTCCCTCCTTTCTTCCTCCTTCAGACCTGATCCTGCTCTGAGCTCGTGAGCTGCTCCTTCAACAGGTTTTTTAAAGACTTTTTCTTCACAAACGACGTCACTTTTGTCTTTTGTCGGCGGTAAGTGTCAAACTGATCAAACTCAAGTGTTAGTGGTTTTCTGCTTAAATCACTGTGAATATTTTAGTCGTTTGTTGAGGGAAACTGTAAATATTCGACCTGCTGCACTTGTCTCTTCTGTCTTTACTCCTCTTGTCCTCTTAAAGGACAGATTTGACTCTTAAAGGACAGATTTGTCTCTTAAAGGACAGATTTGACTCGATGTTTTGTCTCGATTAAATAAAGTTGAAATGCTGAGGACAAAACTCCTCGTTCTCTGAGGCGCAGCACAGAGGCTGTGAGCACCACCTGAAACACCACAAACAGCCACGAGGGCGGAGCCAAAATGTTCTGTTCCTCATTTTCACACATCTCCACCGTTTTATTTAGTCTGATCAAAAACTGCATCAAAATGGAATTAATTTGATGAACAGCACAGACTTTTAATCTGACGTTTAACACTAAAAATAACAACAGTTCTTCCTCAAAGTCAGAGGACACGTGTCTCTGTTACTCTTCAGTCTTATCGTCCTCAGGCTGTGGACATGGGACAGAATGGAGCCCGGTGAGAATCCTGAAGACCACGTTCACTCTGGTCCAAGGTGAGTCCCAGTCTGGTCCAAGTCTGGTCCCGGTCTGGTCCCGGTCTGGTCCCAGTCTGGTCCCGGTCTGGCCTCAGTCTGGTCCCGGTCTGGTCCCGGTCTGGTCCCAGTCTGGTCCCGGTCTGGTCCCAGTCTGGTCCCGGTCTGGCCTCAGTCTGGTCCCAGTCTGGTCCCGGTCTGGTCCCAGTCTGGTCCCAGTCTGGTCCCGGTCTGGCCTCGGTCTGGCCTCGGTCTGGTCCCGGTCTGGTCCCGGTCTGGCCTCGGTCTGTTCCAGTCCCGGTCCAGTCCAGGTCCGGTCCCGGTCCGGTCCCGGTCTGGTCCCGGTCTGGCCTCGGTCTGGCCTCGGTGGGTCCGGTCTGGCCTCGGTCTGGTCCAGTCCCGGTCTGGTCCAGGTCTGGTCCCGGTCTGGTCCCAGTCTGGTCCCAGTCTGGTCCCGGTCTGGCCTCAGTCTGGTCCCAGTCTGGTCCCGGTCTGGCCTCGGTCTGGCCTCGGTCTGGTCCCGGTCTGGTCCCGGTCTGGCCTCGGTCTGTTCCAGTCCCGGTCCAGTCCAGGTCCGGTCCCGGTCCGGTCCCGGTCTGGTCCCGGTCTGGCCTCGGTCTGGCCTCGGTCTGGTCCCGGTCTGGTCCCGGTCTGGCCTCGGTCTGTTCCAGTCCCGGTCCAGTCCAGGTCCGGTCCCGGTCTGGTCCCGGTCTGGCCTCGGTCTGGCCTCGGTCTGGTCCCGGTCTGGCCTCGGTCTGGTCCAGTCCCGGTCTGGTCCAGGTCTGGTCCAGGTCTGGTCCCGGTCTGGTCCCAGTCTGGTCCCAGTCTGGTCCCGGTCTGGCCTCAGTCTGGTCCCAGTCTGGTCCCAGTCTGGTCCCGGTCTGGCCTCGGTCTGGCCTCGGTCTGGTCCCGGTCTGGTCCCGGTCTGGCCTCGGTCTGTTCCAGTCCCGGTCCAGTCCAGGTCCGGTCCCGGTCCGGTCCCGGTCTGGTCCCGGTCTGGCCTCGGTCTGGCCTCGGTCTGGTCCCGGTCTGGCCTCGGTCTGGTCCAGTCCCGGTCTGGTCCAGGTCTGGTCCAGGTCTGGTCCCGGTCTGGTCCCAGTCTGGTCCCAGTCTGGTCCCGGTCTGGCCCTCCCAGTCTGGTCCCAGTCTGTCCCAGTCTGGTCCCAGTCTGGTCCCAGTCTGGTCCGGTCTGTCTGGTCCCGGTCTGGCCTCCGGTCTGGCCTCGGTCTGGTCCCCCGGTCTGGTCCGGTCTGGCCTCGGTCTGTTCCAGTCCCGGTCCAGTCCAGGTCCGGTCCCGGTCCGGTCCCGGTCTGGTCCCGGTCTGGCCTCGGTCTGGCCTCGGTCTGGTCCCGGTCTGGCCTCGGTCTGGTCCAGTCCCGGTCTGGTCCAGTCTGGTCCAGGTCTGGGTGGTCCCGGTCTGGTCCCGGTCTGGTCCCAGTCTGGTCCCGGTCTGGCCTCAGTCTCGGTCCAGTCTGGTCCCAGTCTGGTCCCAGTCTGGTCCCCGTCTGGCCTCGGTCCTCGGGTCCCGGTCTGGCCCCGGTCTGGTCCAGTCGGTCTGGTCCAGGTCTGGTCCAGGTCTGGTCCAGTCCGGGTCTGGTCCCCGGGTCCCGGTCTGGTCCCGGTCTGGTCCCGGTCTGGCCTCGGTCTGGTCTCGTCCCCGGTCCAGTCCCCGGTCTGGTCCCGGTCCGGTCCCGGTCTGGTCCCGGTCTGGGCTCGTCTGGTCCGGTCTGGGTCCGGTCTGGTCCCGGTCTGGTCCCGGTCTGGTCCAGTCTCCGGTCCCAGGTCTGGTCCAGGGTCTGGTCCAGGTCTGGTCCCGGGTCTGGTCCAAAATTGGTCCAGGTCTGGTCCCAGTCTGGTCCCGTCTGGTCCCAGTCTGGTCCAGTCCAGTCTGGTCCAGGTCTGGTCCCAGTCTGGTCCCAGTCTGGTCCCGGTCTGGCCTCGGTCCCAGTCTGGCCTCGGTCTGGTCCAGGTCTGGCCTCGGTCTGGTCCCGGTCTGGCCTCGGTCTGGTCCAGTCCCGGTCCCGGTCCAGGTCCGGTCCCGGTCCCGGTCCCCGGTCTGGTCCCGGTCTGGCCTCGGTCTGGCCGGTCTGTCCCAGTCTGTCCCGGTCTGGCCTCGGTCTGGTCCCGGTCTGGTCCAGGTCTGGTCCAGGTCTGGTCCCGGTCTGGTCCCAGTCTGGTCCCAGTCTGGTCCCGGTCTGGCCTCAGTCTGGTCCCAGTCTGGTCCCAGTCTGGTCCCAGTCTGGTCCCAGTCTGGTCCCGGTCTGGCCTCGGTCTGGCCTCGGTCTGGTCCCGTCTGGTCCGGTCTGGTCCTCGGTCTGTCCTCGGTCCAGGTCTGGTCCAGGTCCGGTCCGGTCTGGTCCCGGGTCTGGTCCCGGTCTGGTCTCGGTCTGGCCCTCGGTCTGGTCCCGGTCTGGCCTCGGTCTGGTCCCAGTCCCGGTCTGGTCCCGGTCTGGTCCAGGTCTGGTCCCGGTCTGGTCCCGGTCTGGTCCCAGTCTGGTCCCGGTCTGGTCCTCAGTCTGGTCCCAGGTCTGGTCCCGGTCTGGTCCCAGTCTGGTCCCGGTCTGGTCCCGGTCTGGTCCCGGTCTGGTCCCGGTCTGGTCCAATCTGGTCCCGGTCTGGTCCCGGTCTGGTCCAGGTCTGGTCCGGTCTGGTCCAGGTCTGGTCCCGTCTGGTCCCGGTCCGGTCCCCGGTCTGGTCCAGTCTGGTCCCGGTCTGGTCCTCGGTCTGGTCTCGGTCTGGTCCCGGTCTGGTCCCGGTCTGGTCCCGGTCTGGTCCCGGTCTGGCCTCGGTCTGTTCCAGTCTGGTCCCGGTCTGGTCCAGGTCTGGTCCGGTCTGGTCCCGGGTCCCGGTCTGGTCCTCGGTCTGGCCCCGGTCTGGTCCCGGTCTGGTCCTCTGGTCTCGGTCTGGTCCAGGTCCTGGTCTGGTCCCGGTCTGGCCAGGTCTGGTCCAGTCTGGTCCTGGTCTGGTCGGTCTGGTCCAGTCTGGTCCCAGTCTGGGTCCCAGGTCTCGGTCCAGTCTGGTCCCGGTCTGGTCCCGGTCTGGTCCCGGTCTGGTCCAAGTCTGGTCCGGTCTGGTCCAACCCGTCTGGTCCAAAGTCTCCCATCTGGTCCTTTTGGTAGTCTGGTCCCAGTCTGGTCCCAGTCTGGTCCTCTGGTCCACTCTTTTCCCGGTCTGGTCCCGGTCTGGTCAAGTCTGGTCCCGGTCTGGTCCAACAGTATCAAAATCTAAACAGTTTGTAGTTTTTCGTGCTGAATGTTGCTCTGACTCTTTTTCTCACAGGGACCACAGCTCTGCAACAAACCGACTCACCACTAGAGGGCGTAAACGAGACAGGACCGCCCTGACCACGTGAGTGCACACAGACACGGCTCCCTGGTGCCCCCTTCTGGACACTACACACATCATATTTGCTCAGAGCAGAACTTTACGTGTAGTTTTAACTAGTTCAGTTCAGTCCATTGAGGCTGAGTGTTGAAAATGTGTTTTTTTCTTTACGTTTACCTTCTACATTCTGAATTACACAAAAAAGACGTCAGATTTATGAAGCAAGAAATCAGGAATTATAAAAACAGTCAAATAACAAACAAGTTGGAACATTATTAGGTTTTTCTTCAGTTCCAGAACTTGCAGCGACGTCTTCAGTCCTAGAAGTTTTTGTCCAGTGACAGATTTGAATTTTTCTTTCACTCTGGATCAAACCTGGACGACCGAAGGATTACACAGACACACAAACGTTTTTTTAAGTGCCTTAATCCAGCTGCAGCGGGACGGCGGCGTTCTCCTGATGTGTATCCCTCAGTCGTCCAGGTCCAGACAGACGCTGCTCCTCCAACACGACTCTTCGCCTCTGGTCAGATCCAGTGTTCCATCATTTTTACACAAAAAGTCTCCAAAATAAAACCCAAATCTAAAATCACAGAGAAATGGAGCCTCAGCGTCGTCTCGTGTCACAGAGGAGTCAGGAGACGAGCCGCCATCTTGGACTGATCAGATCTGTGACGTTTTAACACGAAACCATCTCGAAACGACGTCAAACTGAAGTATCACGAAGCAGCACGATGTGTAAAACGAGGAACCACGGCAACGACGGAGGATCCACTTTGTCATGACTGTTCCCACCTGCGGTAGTGGTAGTCGTAGTAGTAGTCGTAGTAGTAGTAGTAGTCGTAGTAGTAGTCGTAGTAGTAGTAGTAGTAGTCGTAGTCGTAGTCGTAGTCGTAGTCGTAGTCGTAGTCGTAGTAGTAGTAGTAGTAGTGGTCGTGGTCGTGGTCGTGGTCGTGGTCGTGGTCGTGGTAGTGGTAGTAGTAGTCGTAGTAGTAGTAGTAGTAGTAGTAGTAGTAGTAGTAGTAGTAGTAGTAGTAGTAGTAGTAGTCGTAGTAGTAGTCGTAGTCGTAGTCGTAGTCGTAGTCGTAGTCGTAGTGGTAGTGGTAGTGGTAGTGGTAGTGGTAGTAGTAGTAGTAGTAGTAGTAGTAGTCGTAGTAGTAGTAGTAGTAGTAGTCGTAGTCGTAGTCGTAGTCGTAGTCGTAGTCGTAGTAGTAGTAGTAGTAGTCGTGGTAGTGGTAGTGGTAGTGGTAGTAGTCGTAGTCGTAGTCGTAGTCGTAGTCGTAGTCGTAGTAGTCGTAGTAGTGGTAGTGGTAGTGGTAGTAGTCGTAGTCGTAGTAGTAGTAGTAGTAGTAGTAGTAGTCGTAGTCGTAGTAGTGGTAGTAGTAGTGGTAGTAGTCGTAGTAGTGGTAGTAGTAGTGGTAGTAGTCGTAGTCGTAGTAGTAGTAGTAGTAGTAGTAGTAGTAGTAGTAGTAGTAGTAGTAGTAGTAGTAGTACAGACTGCGGTATGTGCCCACAGTTAGAGGCTCCTCTCTGACCAAAGCCTCGGTTCATAAATCACATGTGATCTGTCCCTGTGACACATGTGACAGTGACTCACTTTGACAGACCTGAACATCGTCTGTACTTCGTTTTACACGTCACATCACGTCAAGAGAAATCACACAACTTAATAATATAATGTTTTAACTTAAACCATCGAGTACTGCACTGACACGCCTCCTCCTACAAAACACCTACAGGCCCAAACAATCGATTCTTAACATATTCATATATTTATCAAAACAATCTGACATTATGAGTGTGGGACCCCCGTCAGCACAGAGCGCCCCCTGCTGGGTCAGATCAGATCAGCTAAATGTGACTCATATAATCTAATGATGTGACTTTGTGTTTTGTGACTCTGTGGTTCACAGTTTGTCTCTTTCAGTCCTGTAGGGGGCAGCACCTTCAGACATCGTTCAAAAAGCCTCGACCTACTCTTCAAAAAGCCACGCTGTTTACCGTAAGTTACAAAAGAAAGTTGGACTCAAAGCTGTGGTCCTTTACAAAAAACACTCTGACATTAAGCACGACACGTGTTTCAGGGCAGAGGACCAAACATCACAGAACACTTACACAGCGCCCCCTTGTGGGCCCTTAGACCTTTTGTTTAGCTCTTCCTCCATATGAGAAACTTCAGCACAAACTACGATCTGAAAATTAAAGTGTACAGTGGCAGAGTGGTTAGCTCCCACACCTCACAGTCCGAAGGTCTCAGGTTCCTCATGTGTCTCAACGCCTCGTCTGGGGCCTCCAGACACGCCCCTCTGTGCTGTGTCCAGGTTCTCATGGTCAGTTCAGTCCTTTGCGCCCCCTGCTGGGTAATATTCCGGGTTTAATACTTGTCCTAAACATCAACATGAACTAAATGTCACTCATATAATCTAATGATGTCACTTTGTGTTTTGTGACTCTGTGGTTCACAGTTTTTGTCTCTTTCAGTCCTGTAGGGGGCAGCACCTTCAGAGATCGCTCAAAAGAGCTCACCATAAACTTCAAAAAGCCACAATGTTTAACGTAAGTTACTATAAACAATTAAACTTCATCTGCAGCAGCGGGTCTCAACCTGTGGTCCAGGTCCTCTGGTTTAGACCTCGTTTAGTCCCGGTTTAGTCCTGGTTTAGTCCTGGTTTAGTCCTGGTTTAGTCCCGGTTTAGTCCCGGTTTAGTCCTGGTTTAGTCCTGGTTTAGTCCCGGTTTAGTCCTGGTTTAGTCCTGGTTTAGTCCCGGTTTAGTCCTGGTTTAGTCCTGGTTTAGTCCTGGTTTAGTCCTGGTTTAGTCCCGGTTTAGTCCCGGTTTAGTCCTGGTTTAAACCTGGTTTAAACCTGGTTTAGCCCCGGTTTAGTCCCGGTTCAGTCCTGGTTTAGTCCTGGTTTAGTCCCGGTTTAGTCCCGGTTTAGTCCCGGTTTAGACCCGGTTTAGTCCCGGTTTAGTCCTGGTTTAGACCTGGTTTAGACCTGGTTTAGTCCCGGTTTAGACCCGGTTTAGTCCTGGTTTAGTCCTGGTTCAGTCCTGGTTTAGTCCTGGTTTAGTCCTGGTTTAGTCCTGGTTTAGTCCTGGTTTAGACCTGGTTTAGTCCTGGTTTTATTTGAATAAGGACAAATTTAAAAAAAACTCTGACCATCTGTAGTCGGAGGCACATTAAAACAAACTTTTACTCATAAAATAATAAAACCTTAAAACAATAAATAAAAAAGGTAAAAATAATCACATAACTGTAAAAGACGGAGGACGACAGAATAAACCTGGGAGTTTGTGCTGTTTTCAGACACATAAGTGAGTCATGTGTAGAACCTGAAGTTGTTCCTTTGAGCTCTGCACTTCACTTTATAAAACTCTGTCCTCTCTGTCCTCTCTCTGTCCTCTCCCTGTCCTCTCTCTGTCCTCTCTCTGTCCTCTCTGTCCTCTCTCTGTCCTCTCTCTGTCCTCTCTCTGTCCTCTCTCTGTCCTCTCTCTCTGTCCTCTCTCTGTCCTCTCTCTGTCCTCTCTCTGTCCTCTCTGTCCTCTCTCTGTCCTCTCTCTGTCCTCTCTCTGTCCTCTCTCTGTCCTCTCTCTCTGTCCTCTCTCTCTGTCCTCTCTCTCTGTCCGTCTCTCTGTCCCCTCTCTCTGTCCTCTCTCTGTCCTGTCCTCTCTCTGTCCTCTCTCTGTCCTCCCTCTCTGTCCTCTCTCTGTCCTCCCTCTCTGTCCTCTCTCTGTCCTCTCTGTCCTCTCTCTGTCCTCTCTCTGTCCTCTCTCTGTCCTCTCTCTCTGTCCTCTCTCTGTCCTCTCTCTGTCCTCTCTCTGTCCTCCCTCTCTGTCCTCTCTCTGTCCTCTCTCTGTCCTCTCTCTGTCCTCTCTCTGTCCTCTCTCTGTCCTCTCTCTGTCCTCTCTCTGTCCTCTCTCTGTCCTCTCTCTGTCCTCTCACTGTCCTCTCTCTGTCCTCTCTCTGTCCTCTCTCTCTGTCCTCTCTCTGTCCTCTCTGTCCTCTCTCTCTGTCCTCTCTCTGTCCCTCTCTCTGTCCTCTCTCTGTCCTCTCTCTGTCCTCTCTGTCCTCTCTCTGTCCTCTCCCTGTCCTCTCTCTCTCTGTCTTCTCCCTGTCCTCTCTCTCTGTCCTCTCTCTCTCTGTCCTCTCCCTGTCCTCTCTCTCTGTCCTCTCTCTCTCTGTCCTCTCTCTCTCTGTCCTCTCTCTCTCTGTCCTCTCTCTGTCCTCTCTCTGTCCTCTCTCTGTCCTCTCTGTCCTCTCTCTGTCCTCTCTCTGTCCTCTCTCTGTCCTCTCCCTGTCCTCTCTCTCTGTCCTCTCTCTGTCCTCTCTCTGTCCTCTCTGTCCTCTCTCTGTCCTCTCCCTGTCCTCTCTCTCTGTCCTCTCTCTCTGTCCGTCTCTCTGTCCCCTCTCTCTGTCCTCTCTCTGTCCTCTCCCTGTCCTCTCTCTCTGTCCTCTCTCTCTGTCCGTCTCTCTGTCCTCTCTGTCCTCTCTCTCTGTCCGTCTCTCTGTCCCCTCCCTCTGTCCTCTCTCTGTCCTCTCTCTGTCCTCTCTCTGTCCTCTCTCTGTCCTCTCTGTCCTCTCTCTGTCCTCTCTCCCTGTCCTCTCTCTCTGTCCTCTCTCTCTGTCCGTCTCTCTCTGTCCTCTCTCTCTGTCCTCTCTCTGTCCCTCTCTCTGTCCTCTCTCTGTCCTCTCCCTGATCCTCTCTCTCTCTGTCTCTCTCTCTCTGTCCGTCTCTCTGTCCTCTCTCTGTCCTCTCTCTGTCCTCTCTCTGTCCTCTCTCTGTCAGACTCACTGTTTGGTCTTAAATGTTCGTATTAACAGACCAGTCCGACGCTTCCCCGAGGTCGCTCTCACAGGCGGAGAACCTCCGTCACCCTCCATCAGCCTCCATCAGCCTCCGTCCCCCTCCATCAGCCTCCGTCAGCCTCTGTCACCCTCCGTACCCCTTCGTCACCCTCCGTCCCCCTCCGTCCCCCTCCGTCACCCTCCGTCCCCCTCCGTCCCCTCCGTCCCCCTCCGTCACCCTCCGTCCCCCTCCGTCCCCCTCCGTCACCCTCCGTCCCCCTCCGTCCCCCTCCGTCCCCCTCCGTCCCCCTCCGTCCCCCTCCGTCACCCTCCGTCACCCTCCGTCCCCCTCCGTCACCCTCCGTCCCCCTCCGTCCCCCTCCGTCACCCTCCGTCCCCCTCCGTCCCCCTCCGTCCCCCTCCGTCCCCCTCCGTCCCCCTCCGTCAGCCTCCGTCAGCCTCCGTCAGCCTCCGTCACCCTCCGTCCCCCTCCGTCCCCCTCCCGTCACCCTCCGTCACCCTCCGTCACCCTCCGTCCCCCTCCGTCACCCTCCGTCCCCCTCCGTCCCCCCTCCGTCACCCTCCGTCACCCTCCGTCACCCTCCGTCACCCTCCGTCCCCCTCCGTCCCCCTCTCCGTCACCCTCCGTCACCCTCCGTCCCCCTCCGTCACCCTCGTCACCCTCCGTCACCCTCCGTCCCCCTCCGTCCCCCTCCGTCCCCTCCGTCCCCCTCCGTCACCCTCCGTCACCCTCCGTCACCCCTCCCCACCCCCTCCGTCCCCCTCCGTCCCCTCCGTCCCCCTCCGTCCCCCTCCGTCACCCTCCGTCACCCTCCGTCACCCTCCGTCACCCTTCGTCACCCTCCGTCCCCCTCCGTCACCCTCCGTCCCCCTCCGTCCCCCTCCGTCCCCCTCCGTCCCCCTCCGTCCCCCTCCGTCCCCCTCCGTCCCCCTCAGTCCCCCTCCGTCCCCCTCCGTCACCCTCCGTCCCCCTCCGTCCCCTCCGTCCCCCTCCGTCCCCCTCCGTCACCCTCCGTCCCCCTCCGTCCCCCTCCGTCACCCTCCGTCACCCTCCGTCCCCCTCCGTCCCCCTCCGTCACCCCTCCGTCCCCCTCCGTCACCCTCCGTCACCCTCCGTCCCCCTCAGTCACCCCTCCGTCCCCCTCCGTCCCCCTCCGTCCCCCTCCGTCCCCCTCCGTCCCCCTCCGTCCCCCTCCGTCACCCTCCGTCCCCCTCCGTCCCCCTCCGTCCCCCTCCGTCACCCTCCGTCCCCCTCTGTCCCCCTCCGTCCCCCTCCGTCCCCCTCCGTCCCCCTCCGTCCCCCTCCGTCCCCCTCCGTCCCCCTCCGTCCTCTTCGGTTTCACTCTTGGATTTCCTGGTCCATGGCAGATTAGCCACTTTTAATTTTATTTTAATTATTCATTTATTTCAGGGACAGTTCATGTTAATCATAATTTTCATGTAAATTTGTCAGAGCCAGACGACGTTTTTCATCTGTTTTCCCTCGACAGATTTAAGTGTCACTTCTACATAAATAAAATCACTTTACAAAGTTAAAATTGATCATTCTAAAAAGTCCATGACACAAACCTTCACCCACAAAAACCCGACAAACAAACAACAACTTCAACACAATAAAAACAGCGACAACCTTTAAACCTTTTAGAACATAACACGTGCGTTTAAAAAGGTTGCAACTAAGAACACTCCCCCCAATATTTTAGCCAAAAAAGGAGCTTTGAGATTGGCAGAAAATTTGAAATGTTGGAAGAGTCAAAACCTGCTTTTTTCATGAGAGTTTCATCTGTCCACAGCTCCTCAGACGACCTGAGGGAGGAGGTCTAGACTAGATAAGGAATTAAGTTGTTTTACAGTTTCTGAGAGACACTGAATGTCAACAGCGCCCCCTTAAGGTCATAAATAACTTAAATAATAAAAGAGGACAGACCGATTCTATTCAATTATTAATGTGTCACTGGAGTAAAAACTATTTTGTCTTTTTTGTTCCATCAGAAAACACAGACGCAGAGTGAAGAGCGTCACGGCCGGAGGAAATGCTCCATCTGCAGCGTGAGTTCCTACAGCGCCCCCTTCTGACTCCACACAGGATTTACACACTGGTACTGAGAGTCTTTTGTATTTTACAGCCACGTGTCAGTCAGAAAGATGACCACACCCACTGCCTCACTGGCCCCGCCCACTCTGCCACTGGCCCCGCCCACATTCACAGTGGTCAGGAGCAAAGCCTGGGCTGATTATGATGAGGAGGACGACCGCCGCGTGTACGAAGAAGACCCCTCCACTCTGTTCCAGGAGAATGACCAGCCCCTTTACCCCTGTGCCCCGGACCCCGCCCTCCCCCCTCCGGGCCCCGCCCTCCCTCCTCAAGACACCACCCTGGAGGCAGACGAGACCCCTCAGAGGGAGGCAGACGAGAGGACGCCCTTCAGGTCCATGAGGTCAGATCTCTGCCTGTGAGAACGTTCAGTCTGTAGCTGCTGTTTGGCTCTGATGAGTTTTCACAAAGTTAAACTAAAGACACTGTGTATTGTAAAAGCGGCTCTCAGGGTCAAAATGAGGCCGCTGCTGTCTGTCTACGTCGAATTATAGAACTTTTTGTCTACTGAGAACCAGGAAGTAAAGCAGGTACTCTGTTAGCATGCTAGTTGTTTTTAGCAGAGACGTGACAGGAAAACTGCTGTGGCCTTTTAAAGAGTAAAAAGAGTTTATAAACTCAGGATGGTTGGGATGTGTTGGGAAGTGAGGCATAAGTGAGTTTAAAGTTAAAAGAACATGAAGAACATGAAGAACATTAATAAGAGACAAACCAGGCACCTTCTGTCCCCGAGGTCACTCCACGTTCACTGCAGCACCGACCGACAACGTGGCCCACATGCAGGCTCTGTGTGTGAATGTCTCTCCCACTCTCCACCTCCATCACACATGAACAGGCTGCACATAGGACACTTATCTCACTTTACATTATTCATATGTCACAATTATTCAGCTGCTCCTTCTGTTTCCTCTTTTCTCAAACAGCGTCACATTCCTCTGACTCAAGTTTTTGTAAATATATTATATATATTTCACTCAGTAAATAAATATTTGCTGGTAGTTTTGAGGGTGACAGAGGGGAGGCTGTTTATGGAGGTTTACTTTAGTAACTCAGTTTTATTGCTTTGTTTCACAGAGACTTGATGGATGAACCGATGCTGAGGCACAAGGAGCTCCACCTCAGGTAAAGACTCACAGCTCAGAGTTTTAGTGTCACAGGTGGAGGACAGAGTCTGAGTTTTACTGTCACAGGTGGAGGACAGAGTCTGAGTTTTACTGTCACAGGTGGAGGACAGAGTCTGAGTTTTAGTGTCACAGGTGGAGGACAGAGTCTGAGTTTTACTGTCACAGGTGGAGGACACAGTCTGAGTTTTAGTGTCACAGGTGGAGGACAGAGAGTCTGAGTTTTACTGTCACAGGTGGAGGACAGAGTCTGAGTTTTACTGTCACAGGTGGAGGACAGAGAGTCTGAGTTTTACTGTCACAGGTGGAGGACAGAGTCTGAGTTTTAGTGTCACAGGTGGAGGACAGAGTCTGAGTTTTAGTGTCACAGGTGGAGGACAGAGTCTGAGTTTTAGTGGAACAGGTGGAGGACAGAGTCTGAGTTTTAGTGGAACAGGTGGAGGACAGAGTCTGAGTTTTAGTGTCACAGGTGGAGGACAGAGTCTGAGTTTTAGTGTCACAGGTGGAGGACAGAGTCTGAGTTTTAGTGGAACAGGTGGAGGACAGAGTCTGAGTTTTAGTGTCACAGGTGGAGGACAGAGAGTCTGAGTTTTAGTGTCACAGGTGGAGGACAGAGAGTCTGAGTTTTAGTGTCACAGGTGGAGGACAGAGTCTGAGTTTTACTGTCACAGGTGGAGGACAGAGAGTCTGAGTTTTAGTGTCACAGGTGGAGGACAGAGTCTGAGTTTTACTGTCACAGGTGGAGGACAGAGTCTGAGTTTTAGTGTCACAGGTGGAGGACAGAGAGTCTGAGTTTTACTGTCACAGGTGGAGGACAGAGTCTGAGTTTTAGTGTCACAGGTGGAGGACAGAGAGTCTGAGTTTACTGTCACAGGTGGAGGACAGAGAGTCTGAGTTTTTAGTGTCACAGGTGGAGGACAGAGTCTGAGTTTTACTGTCACAGGTGGAGGACAGAGAGTCTGAGTTTTAGTGTCACAGGTGGAGGACAGAGAGTCTGAGTTTTACTGTCACAGGTGGAGGACAGAGTCTGAGTTTTACTGTCACAGGTGGAGGACAGTCTGAGTTTTACTGTCACAGGTGGAGGACAGAGTCTGAGTTTTAGTGTCACAGGTGGAGGACAGAGAGTCTGAGTTTTAGTGGAACAGGTGGAGGACAGAGAGTCTGAGTTTTAGTGTCACAGGTGGAGGACAGAGTCTGAGTTTTACTGCCACAGGTGGAGGACAGAGTCTGAGTTTTAGTGTCACAGGTGGAGGACAGAGTCTGAGTTTTAGTGTCACAGGTGGAGGACAGAGTCTGAGTTTTACTGTCACAGGTGGAGGACAGAGTCTGAGTTTTAGTGTCACAGGTGGAGGACAGAGTCTGAGTTTTACTGTCACAGGTGGAGGACAGAGAGTCTGAGTTTTACTGTCACAGGTGGAGGACAGAGAGTCTGAGTTTTAGTGTCACAGGTGGAGGACAGAGAGTCTGAGTTTTACTGTCACAGGTGGAGGACAGAGTCTGAGTTTTACTGTCACAGGTGGAGGACAGAGAGTCTGAGTTTTACTGTCACAGGTGGAGGACAGAGAGTCTGAGTTTTAGTGTCACAGGTGGAGGACAGAGAGTCTGAGTTTTACTGTCACAGGTGGAGGACAGAGTCTGAGTTTTACTGTCACAGGTGGAGGACAGAGTCTGAGTTTTACTGTCACAGGTGGAGGACAGAGAGTCTGAGTTTTAGTGTCACAGGTGGAGGACAGAGTCTGAGTTTTACTGTCACAGGTGGAGGACAGAGTCTGAGTTTTAGTGGAACAGGTGGAGGACAGAGAGTCTGAGTTTTACTGTCACAGGTGGAGGACAGAGTCTGAGTTTTAGTGGAACAGGTGGAGGACAGAGAGTCTGAGTTTTAGTGTCACAGGTGGAGGACAGAGTCTGAGTTTTACTGTCACAGGTGGAGGACAGAGTCTGAGTTTTACTGTCACAGGTGGAGGACACAGTCTGAGTTTTAGTGTCACAGGTGGAGGACAGAGTCTGAGTTTTACTGTCACAGGTGGAGGACAGAGTCTGAGTTTTAGTGGAACAGGTGGAGGACAGAGAGTCTGAGTTTTACTGTCACAGGTGGAGGACAGAGTCTGAGTTTTAGTGGAACAGGTGGAGGACAGAGAGTCTGAGTTTTAGTGTCACAGGTGGAGGACAGAGTCTGAGTTTAGTGTCACAGGTGGAGGACAGAGTCTGAGTTTTACTGTCACAGGTGGAGGACAGAGTCTGAGTTTTAGTGGAACAGGTGGAGGACAGAGAGTCTGAGTTTTAGTGTCACAGGTGGAGGACAGAGTCTGAGTTTTAGTGGAACAGTGTTGGATGGATTAAAGCTAAAAAAAAATCCATTTAGTGTCATGTAGGACCTTTAATAACATGTTATTTTAAGTCTACACTGAAGCAGAGCAAAGGATCATGGTCTATGTAGTTTTTTGTAGCTGTTACAACTAAACAATACATCTATGTGAAGGAGCTTGTCATTGAATATATGAGAGAGCTCACGAACGACTAGTGATGATATGATCTCTGTGTTTTTACAGCTCGTTGGCAGAGTTCTTTCCCGTGTCCCTAAGGTCAGATCTCTGTCTGTAAGAACATTCAGTCTGTAGCTGCTGTTTGGCTCTGATGAGTTTTCACAAAGTTAAACTAAAGACACTGTACTGTAAAAGCGGCTCTCAGCAGCTCTGCTCATGGAGCTTTACTTTAGTGACTCATTATCACTGGTTTGTTTCACAGAGACGATGTGGATAAAGAAAAAGCGACACGGAGGATTGAGCAGCTCCTCCTCAGGTAAAGACTCTCAGTCTGACACAGTTTTACTGTCACAGAATCTTTATGATCTTCACCCAGACGTGGCTGTACAGGTGGAGTCTGGTGCAGCATTAGAATAATGATCAGTCAAATCTGGAGCTGATTTGATTTATTACAAAAACACATGAAGACCAAGTGTCTGTGTGTCTGGGAGTTTTGTGTCTTATCCAATCAGAGCGCAGAATGAGCCTCACATGACTCACTGGTGTTGCCAGGTTCAGAGCTGAAATCCAGTAGTTTAGAACCTAAAATGCCTCTGTCTGATCTGAACAGTCACTAAACTCAGGATAAGAGCTAGTGCAGCCTCTGCAGCTCAGTGAATGTGGAGGATCTGAACATGAGGCTGAACATAAACTACAGACACAGTGTGAGTGCAGTACCTTTTTAAACCAGAGAGGGCGCAGGCTACACACCGTCCTTTAAAACGAGATGTTCTGACTCTGTTTGACTCCACAGAGAGGACGAGCGGAGCAGACAGCAGGACTCTGGAGAACATCTGGAGAAGAGGAACCTCATCAGTCTGTTCAGAGACATCCAGGAAACGGGAGAATCCAGGTACAGTTTTATCCCTGAAGTCGTCTCCATCGATTCTGTGGGAAGCAGGAAGAGCAGTGTGAAGAGTTTCATATCATACAGGAACAAAAAACACACCGGAAACCATGAACGCAAATAACCCCACAGAAAAACACAAACTAAGGCAGCACAAGGATAAGATGAATAATATTAATGTTTTATCCTTTTTTATTTTAATAGATTCTTTTTTCAGACCAATGTTTAGTTTGTTTTCAGAAGTGACAGTTTGGAGCTCACTAGCGCCTCAGAGTGGTCACATGATGTTGCTGTGACATTTTGTACACACACACATATACATATATATATACACGTACACACAGTACACACATGTGCAGTACTTGTGTCCATGCCACAGGAGAGTGAAGATAAAGTTGTGATCTGTGCTCTTAATTGTGCCTTTCATTTCTCCACAGGAAATACAAAAGTTTTGCTTTCTGGATGGAACTCGAGGGACCCCGGGTCTCACTGTTCCGTGAGGAGCAGGATGTGAACATAACACGCTTCCTGTTCCTGAGTGAGGAGGAGGGGCTCAGAGAACAGATACAGCGTCTCTGTAGATATAAAAGTCTCCTGGAGCAGTGGAGCGAGGCTTTCACACGAGAAGAACATGATGTCTCTGCCTGGGTTGGAGAGTTACTGAAGAACATGTTAAAACAGGTCCACAAAGACGTGGTCTACCTCAGGGAGGTGATCAGACGTCAGCCCCAGTGTCTGCGCTCCAAGCACTTCAGCGGCCTGAGTCAATCTGCTTTTCGAAAAATGAAAAAGATCATGATGGAGAAGTTCAGACTGAACATGGATGAACTCAGGAGGCGGCAGATGTGTTTCCCGTATTTGTCTCTTTTCTCGTTCAAAAGTGATCTCACACTCTCTGTTCTGTGCACTTCTGGGAGGTTCTACCAGAGCAGCAGTAAAAAGGCGAGGCGTTCACTGGCCGCACGAAACACCAGGAAGTGGCTGAGATGTTTGCACACGAGGACAGCAGGGGGGCGCACAGAGGCGGAGCAGGCGCCGGCTCACAGACAGTGGACTCAAACTCCGCTCTCACGTCACACGTGGCTCTGGTGTCTCTCTGAAACCAGGCGATCGCACGGACCTCAGCACCTCCAGCGTCTCTCACTCCCAAAGCCTGACTCCAAACTAACCACAGCCTGTCCACTCGGCCCCTCCGGCTTTCTGTCCCGACGCAGGCGCCTCTGGACTCTCGCTCAGTGTGTCTGACTGAGATCTTTGGTGGAGAAGGTTTCAGAGGTCGTCATCTGGACACGATTTTTAAATGGAGACGTTTGGACTGTGGAGGCCATTTTCTATCTGAAGGTTTCTGAGAACGTTTGTCCTCCTGTCCTGAGCTGGATTAGCCCCGCCCTGTGGGAGGAGCCTGTGGGAGGAGCCTGTGGGAGGAGCCTGTGGGAGGAGCCTGTAGTTTTGGGGCGTTCTCTGACAGACTTTACCTGCTGAGTCTCGTTAGTTGTTCCAGCTCAGGGGAGAGTCACTTCTCACTTCTCAGTCCAGTCCTTCAGATTAAAAATGATTCTTGAGTTAAAACGTCTGTGTTTGAAAAGCAGTGTCCAGATGACGACCTCTGACATGTGGTTTCACAGAGGACTTCAGGACGACTCCCTGTGGGTGAGATTCCAGATGCTCCTGCTTTAGGACAGAAAGCCGGAGGGGCCGGATGGCCAGGCTGGCACAGGGGGTAAAGGGGGTAAAGGGGGTAAAGGGGGTAAAGGTTTTGGAGAAACGTCATCAGTCCCAGAAACAGGATCAGGGCTGTGCACCAGCAGGAAGTCACTCTAAACTGAGCTTAAAGGATTTATCATTTATAGTAATTATAGTTTATGAAAACACTGTTTTAATGCCACTTAAAAACTAAAATTAAGAAGAATAAATAAGTAGGTTGAAGTATAAAAAAGTGCGCTGATGGTGATGTACTTTCTAAACAGCAGATAAGATTATTATTATTACAAAGGTTTATCAGGATGATGAGCTTGTCTCAACGATCCATTTAAAATCAACAGTCACCCTCGACCGGAGGATAGTCTGATGAGACCTGCTCAGTGTGGTCTGTGGAACGCCCTGTGCTACGAGGCAGGGGGTATGAGGGGGTATGAGGGGGTATGAGGGGGTATGAGGGGGTATGAGGGGGTATGAGGGGGTATGAGGGGGTATGAGGGGGGTATGAGGGGGTATGAGGGGGTATGAGGGGGTATGAGGGGGTTAGAGGGGGTATGAGGGGGTTAGAGGGGGTTAGAGGGGGTTAGAGGGGGTTAGAGGGGGGGGTTTAGAGGGGGTATGAGGGGGTATGAGGGGGTATGAGGGGGTATGAGGGGGTATGAGGGGGTATGAGGGGGTATGAGGGGGTATAGAGGGGGTATGAGGGGGTATGAGGGGGGTGAGTAGGAGCTCTGGGCCATCAGCCGATTGCCGTCATCTCCACAAATCCATGGAGTCCTAGAGTTAAAGTCTAAAATACTCAGGCACTAACTTGACCCGACAGGCTGCGAATCAGAGGAAAAGTCCTGTGTTTCTCTTGAGTTTATTTGTACTTCACCATTTGACATTCATCATTTAAAAGTCTGAGCTGGTGACTTGTCATGTTAAATATTACGTCTAATAACCTTTTGTAGTAATAATCAGACTCTAGATCATGTACATCACTTGTTCTGAAATGCTGTGACCTGGAAGAGTTCATCTGCAAAAAGAGATAAGAGTCGTCTGAAAAAGTCAAAAAGCCTTAAACTTACTCCTGATATTGTGATATTTTCAAAAGCCAAATGTATTTTACTGCCATCAGAATATAATCGTGTCACTTCTTGATAAAATCCACTTTACATTAATGTCTCTGCTGATCTCTCTAGAGGATGGAACAAAAAACCCAAAACAAAATAACTTTTTGACATTTTTCCAAAACCGATCTGATTTTGCTGTTGAACTCTTCACTCATTTATTCTGGTTAATTCTTTTTTTAAAGTTTAAATACAACCGATTATAAATGTTTTCACTACAGTTTAAAGAGACTTGTGGTTGGCGCGTGGACCTGATCCTGTTTTTTGGTACTGATCCCAAAGCTTCAGCACATCTCCACCGGGGGGCGCCGTGTGAGTGTCTCCACTGGGGGGTGCCGTGTGTGTGTCTCCACTGGGGGGCGCCGTGTGAGTGTCTCCACTGGGGGGCGCTGTGTGGTCCAGTGTGAGGCAGCTAAAGACTTTCAGTATTATCCTCATGAAAATAAACCCTAGTGTCACTGGCAGAGTGGTTAGCTCTTCTGTCACACAAAAAGAAGGTTGTGGGTTTGATTCCTCTTCCCTTTGTTGTTTTGTCTTCTGAGGCTAAAATATTCACAATATTTATCTAAAACGAGTCAATAAAACGTCACAAACAGAAGAATCAGTCAAAACTTCAGAGGCTCAACGAGAAGAAACGAGCAGAACAAACATGAAACTCGTCTGCTCCAGCTTTTTATCTGTTCAACTATTTTAAAAGCATTTTTATTTATTTTGTATTTGCACAAAACAGATGTATTTGTCTCTTTTTCCTCTGATGATTTTCTGTCCTGTGTCGTGTGATGTTTTCTGTTTGTTGTTTTGCATCGTCCCGTCTGAAGAAACGATTATTACATTTAACGTCTGTTATTTTTTTTAATCATTTTTTTAAACATAATTTTTAATTAAAAAATAATATGAATTTCACCACTGACTTGAATGACATTTGGAGTTTAATATCACATTTATAATCACGTTCAGAGTATAAACCGTGTAAGGAGCAACAGAGTGAGACTCACCTCCTGAGGCTCATCGAGGCTCCAGCAGGAACAGAGACGAGAGTCACAGCAACAAAGAGCCAATCAGGAGCGAGGCTGTTGAAGGTAACGCCCCTTCCCGCCCACAAACAGAGAGCGCTTAGCAACACTGTCAATCAAACCTGTCGCTAACGCTAACAGGAGCGACGTCGGGGACAGAAGGACCTGATGTGTCTGTTATTAATGTTCATATGTTGATTTACAGACACAGACGTGAAATAAAAACCCCAGGATCATGTAGAGGGTTAATACGAACATTTAAGACCAACATGAGTCTGACAGCAGGACAGAGGGGTGATGGAAGTGCGCTCATGCTAACTTCTCATGTGGAACACGGTGGTTCAGTCTGTGGGTCAAAGGTCATTTTGAGACACAATGTTTTATTAATATGTGGCCTATTATTGTGAAAGATGCTGTTATGTATTAAAATGATTATTGTCTCAGATGACATCACCACACTCACAGACCAATCATATTTAACACAGATGACATCACCACACTCACGGACCAATCATATTTAACACAGACGACATCACCACACTCACGGACCAATCATATTTAACATAGATGACATCACCACACTCACGGACCAATCATATTTAACACAGATGACATCACCACACTCACGGACCAATCATATTTAACACAGACGACATCACCACACTCACGGACCAATCATATTTAACACAGATGACATCACCACACTCACGGACCAATCATATTTAACACAGACGACATCACCACACTCACGGACCAATCATATTTAACACAGACGACATCACCACACTCACGGACCAATCATATTTAACACAGACGACATCACCACTCACGGACCAATCATATTTAACACAGACGACATCACCACACTCACGGACCAATCATATTTAACACAGACGACATCACCACACTCACGGACCAATCATATTTAACACAGACGACATCACCACACTCACGGACCAATCATATTTAACACAGACGACATCACCACACTCACGGACCAATCATATTTAACACAGACGACATCACCACACTCACGGACCAATCATATTTAACACAGACGACATCACCACACTCACGGACCAATCATATTTAACACAGACGACATCACCACACTCACGGACCAATCATATTTAACACAGATGACATCACCACACTCACGGACCAATCATATTTCACACAGATGACATCACCACACTCACGGACCAATCATATTTAACACAGATGACATCACCACACTCACAGACCAATCATATTTAACACAGACGACATCACCACACTCACGGACCAATCATATTTCACACAGATGGCGCAGCTAAAATAAAGTTCCTCTTGTTTCAGTTTGTTCTGAACAGTGACGTCTTGGCTCTAACAGAAACGATCAGGTCCAACATTTATCAATTTACCTTTTGTATTTTTGACACCTGTGCATCGCTCTGAGCTCCCTCATCTTAGTTTGGTGTTATCACGCCATCCACTGGCAGCAAGGGGAATTACTCTTTAAGAAGTACAATGTAACAAGTCCATCAACTAATAGTAGTTTACACTTTCAAATTTACAAAAACCTGAGTCATGTGGTGGACAGAACTGTGCAAGAGATCAGCATCAGTCTGAGATCATCTACATGGGACTAAACCGGGTCTAAACCTGGACTAAACCTGGACTAAATCAGGACTAAACCAGGTCTAAACCAGGACTAAACCAGGACTGAACCAGGTCTAAACCAGGACTAAACCAGGACTATACCAGGACTAAAACAGGTCTAAACCAGGACTAAACCAGGACTGAACCAGGACTAAAACAGGTCTAAACCAGGTCTAAACCAGGACTAAACCAGGACTAAACCAGGACTAAAACAGGTCTAAACCAGGACTAAACCAGGTCTAAACCAGGACTAAACCAGGACTAAACCAGGACTAAACCAGGACTAAACCAGGTCTAAACCAGGACTAAACCAGGACTAAGCCAGGACTAAACCAGGACTAAACCAGGACTAAACCAGGATTGTTTAAACAGTTGGATTTTTCGGAAGAGACACATAAAAAAGAGAGGGCGCAGTTCCTGATTTGAACCTGCAGATGGCGCCACTCTCTCATTTGTGTGGCACTTCACTCTTCTCCTCTTCTGTGTCTTTCTGAGGAGTCTACAGCCTCCTCACTGAGAGGAGAGAGGAGAGCACTCTGCCTCACACGCTCCTCAGATGATGGTTTCTTTCATGACCGTGACCTTTAACCCCTGCTCCTCCTCTGACCTTTGACCCCTCCTCCTCCTCTGACCTTTGACCCCTGCTCCTCTGATCTTTAACCCCTGCTCCTCCGCTGACCTTTGACCCCTGCTCCTCCTCTGACCTTTGACCCCTGCTCCTCCTCTGATTATCGGCTGTGGAGTCGAGCCTCATTTATTCAAAGACTCGTCAGATCTTCACATCCTATTTTTATCTCCAATGTCTCTGTCACAAATGAACCACCAGGAGGAGAGGAGGAGAGGAGGAGAGGAGAGGAAGAGAGGAGCAGAGGAGGAGGAGAGGAGCAGAGGAGGAGGAGAGGAGGAGGAGAGGAAGAGAGGAGCGGAGGAGCAGAGGAGGAGGAGCAGAAGAGGAGGAGAAGAGCAGAGGAGGCGAGGAGGAGAAGTAGAGGAGGAGAGGAGGAGAGGAGAGGAGGAGGAGATGAGGAGAGGAAGAGAAGAGCAGAGGAGGAGGAGGAAAGGAGGAGGAGGAAAGGAGGAGAGGAAGAGAGGAGCAGAGGAGGAGAGCAAGAGAGGAGAAGAGAAGAGGAGGAGAGGAGGAGAGGAGGAGAGGAGAGGAAAAGAGAAGCAAGGAGGAGTCATTTTGGTCAGACTCATGTTGGTCTTAAATGTTGTATTAACCCTCTACATGATCCTTTTTATTTCACTCTTGTGTCTGTAACATTTGAACATGAATAAAATCAGGTCTGGCTCCTGTCACAGCCTCCATGAGTTTCCTTTGACTCCCCCTGCTGGTCCCTCTGATCACTGCAGGACCGTGTGACCTGTTCTACATCTGTGTGAGACACGAGAACAGAGGAGTTTTAGAAAATATAACCAGACAAAACACGATGTAACTGAACCGTTTGTGAGATTTAGAGTTTTAAATAATATTAACGTGACCTCTGTGTGACCCCAGACACGAGATAAACATGTTCACCACAAATAAAACTACTGAAAACAATCATAAAACTGATTTAAGCTTAATCACAAAAACACTGGACATGTCTCATTTGTGTTGCCAGGTTCAGAGCTGAAATCCAGTAGTTTTAAACCTAAAATGTCTCTCTCTGATCTGATTGGTCACTAAACCCCAGCACCTGCAGAACAATCATCATCACGTTTTACTTTTGACCCGGAACCTTAAAAGTGGAACTTGTTTCTGCGGGGACTCATTTGGCGCCTGGACACAAGAACAGGAAGTAAGTACAATTCAAAAACAGCTTTCACTAAAACACTATAGAATGCATTAGTTCACATGTTTAACACACAAACCCTTCTCTCAAACTGAAAACACTCTGTTCCACCTTGTGATGTCATCATGTGGTGATACAGGAAGTGCTCCACTGTGTTTTTAAACTTCATACACCTTCACTAGAATCATCTGGATCATTTCAGTCCTGGAGGTGACACTTCTCTCGACTGAACTAAAGGTAAAAGGAGCTGTAAAAACTACCACTTGATGACATCACAAGGTGGAACGCTGCATTTTGAGCTTTGTAGATGTTACAGACGAATAATAAAGTGTGACTCAAACATGTGACTGAAACAAACACGACTCCAGGTCTGTGTTTGTGGAACAGCGTTAGAACATGGAGTAAAGTTCAGTTTGTGCGATAGGAGTTATAATCTCTGACATCATCATGACGTCATCACCACAAAGCGCGGCATGCTGTAGCGCCCCCTGTGGACAGAGCACGTCACAGCAGCACATTTTTATACATTTGGACCAAAATGATGACGCGACGCTGCAGAATCCGACGAGTATCAACGATTAAGAAAATATAACTGGAGTAGGAACAGCGACGGCACAGGGGGCGTGGCACAGGGGGCGTGGCACAGGGGGCGTGGCACAGGGAACGTGGCACAGGGGACGTGTCAAAATGGCGTCTTGAAAATAGTGGATTAAAGATTAAACTCAAACATGAATCTCTCCAAATACAACTTCAGAGGAAAACGAGGAGAACCTGGAGAAACATCTGAACAGTCTGAGGAACAGGTCCAGCTTAAAGTGTGAAGTGTCTCTGTCTCTCTGTCTCTCTCTGTCTCTGTCTCTGTGTCTCTCTCTCTGTCTGTCTCTCTCTGTCTCTCTCTGTCTCTGTCTCTGTGTCTCTCTCTCTGTCTCTCTCTGTCTCTGTGTCTCTCTCTCTGTCTCTCTCTGTCTCTGTCTATGTGTCTCTCTCTCTGTCTCTCTCTGTCTCTGTGTCTCTCTGTCTCTCTCTGTCTCTGTCTCTGTGTCTCTCTCTCTGTCTCTCTCTGTCTCTGTGTCTCTCTCTCTGTCTCTCTCTGTCTCTGTCTATGTGTCTCTCTCTCTGTCTCTCTCTGTCTCTGTGTCTCTCTGTCTCTCTCTGTCTCTGTCTCTGTGTCTCTCTCTCTGTCTCTCTATGTCTCTGTCTCTGTGTCTCTGTCTCTCTCTCTCTCTGTGTTTCTGTGTCTCTCTCTCTCTGTCTCTCTCTGCGTCTGTCTCTCTCTCTCTCTGTGTCTCTGTCTCTCTGTGTCTATGTCTGTCTCTCTGTCTCTCTAGTTAGTTCTGGTTTAGTCCTGGTTTAGTCCTGGTTTAGTCCCTGGTTTAGTCCCTGGTTTAGTCCCTGGTTTAGACCTGGTTTAGACCTGGTTTAGTCCTGGTTTAGTCCTGGTTTAGTCCTGGTTTAGTCCTGGTTTAGACCTGGTTTAGACCTGGTTTCAGTCCTGGTTTAGACCTGGTTTAGACCTGGTTTAGTCCTGGTTTAGTCCTGGTTTAGTCCTGGTTTAGACCTGGTTTAGACCTGGTTTAGACCTGGTTTAGACCTGGTTTAGACCTGGTTTTAGTCCTGGTTTCAGTCCTGGTTTCAGTCCTGGTTTCAGTCCTGGTTTAGACCTGGTTTAGACCTGGTTTAGACCTGGTTTAGACCTGGTTTAGTCCTGGTTTAGTTCTTGTATGAACCTGTTCTTGGCCCCGCCTCCACACAGGAAGTGACATCACATTGTGTTTGTGTCCACAGTCCAAAGTCTTACACAACCTCCTCTCTCCTGCTCTGCACACCACTCCTTGTAAGTACTGCAAATACTTACAAGTCATGCAAATACTATACTGTACTGGTCAAATGTACTTCACGTGTGGGGAGTAGTATTTTTCATGTGTACTTTTTATTTTTACTTAAGTTCAAAATCGGAGGCTGTCCTTGTATTGAGTACATATTTAGCTTTGTAACTGTACTTTTACTTGAGTACAAATTTGCAGTACTCTGTCCACCAATGTACTACTACTACTGCAGTACTACCTCTGGTACTGCAGTAGTACCTCTGGTGCATGCTTTCTTCATGGTTTTATATTAGATACAAAGTTCAAATGCCACACCCACAGCTCTGCAAAAAGACCTGGTTTAGTCCTGGTTTAGACCTGGTTTAGACCTGGTTTAGACCTGGTTTAGTCCCAGGTTTAGTCCCAGGTTTAGTCCCAGGTTTAGTCCTGGTTTAGTCCTGGTTTAGACCTGGTTTAGACCTGGTTTAACCCTGGTTTAACCCTGGTTTAGTCCCTGGTTTAGTCCCTGGTTTAGTCCCTGGTTTAGTCCCTGGTTTAGTCCCTGGTTTAGTCCTGGTTTAGACCTGGTTTAGACCTGGTTTAACCCTGGTTTAGTCCCTGGTTTAGTCCCTGGTTTAGTCCCTGGTTTAGTCCCTGGTTTAGACCTGGTTTAGACCTGGTTTAACCCTGGTTTAACCCTGGTTTAACCCTGGTTTAGTCCCTGGTTTAGTCCCTGGTTTAATCCTGGTTTAGTATCTGGTTTAGTCCTGCTTTAGTCCTGCTTTAGTCCTGGTTCATGAATCGTGTTTTTGTTTCTTGGCAGTGTGACATAAATCCAAGATGGCGTCTCTGATGGAGGACGAGGTGTTTCGCTCTTTTGCCAAATACGCCGCCATCGTCACCGTCAAACTACTGCTGATGGGCCCCCTGACGGCCTACTACCGCCTCACCAGGAAGGTACTAGTACAACTACTACTACTGCTAATACTACTACTACCATTACTATTACTACAGGTGCTGATAGAAAGAGTAAAACACTTCACCCCCAGCCCCGTGTGAGTGTCGTTGCGAGTGTCGTTGCGAGTGTCGTTGCGGGTGTCGTTGCGAGTGTCGTTGCGAGTGTCGTTGCGAGTGTCGTTGCGAGTGTCGTTGCGAGTGTCGTTGCGAGTGTCGTTGCGAGTGTCGTTGCGAGTGTCGTTGCGAGTGTCGTTGCGAGTGTCGTTGCGAGTGTCGTTGCGAGTGTCGGTGCGAGTGACTCCAGAGAGGAGTGACAGAGTGCATTGAAGAGAGTCTGAAAAACGCTCTGTGATGATGATGATGATGATGATGATGATGATGATGATGATAAACACACATTTTTTCAGGCGTTTGCAAACCCAGAGGACGCTGCAGCTCAAGCTTCTAAACCTGAAGAGAAGAAACAATTTGTGAGGACGAACGAGGACGTAGAGAGAGCACGCAGGTACTGCTAGTACTGCTACTGCTGATAGTATTAATACTACTACTACTACTACTACTACTACTGCTCTGTATATGTGTGCGTGTCATGTTCTGATTCGCTCTGATAGACGTTTTCTTCTGAATGTGGTTCCACCGGTTGGACCAGTGACTTCACCTTAAAAACAGTTAGACCTCTGTCCTCAAACGACACAGGAGTTTGAGGACAGGAGTTTGCATGTTCTCTCTGTGTCTGTGGAGTTTGTTCTCTCTGTGTCTGTGTGGAGTTTGTTCTCTCTGTGTCTGTGGAGTTTGTTCTCTCTGTGTCTGTGGAGTTTGTTCTTTCTGTGTCTGTGGAGTTTGTTCTCTCTGTGTCTGTGTGGAGTTTGTTCTCTCTGTGTCTGTGTGGAGTTTGTTCTCTCTGTGTCTGTGTGGAGTTTGTTCTCTCTGTGTCTGTGTGGAGTTCTCTCTGTGTCTGTGTGGAGTTTGTTCTCTCTGTGTCTGTGTGGAGTTTGTTCTCTCTGTGTCTGTGGAGTTTGTTCTCTCTGTCTGTGGAGTTTGCGTGTTCTCTCTGTTGCATGTCGATATCAGAACTAAAAATGCTGGATCAGTTCATCTCTACTGCTAACTTGAACAACTTTAGCTACTTCAACTACTACTACTATTAAAACAACAACTACTACTACTACCACTACTACCACTACCACTACTACTACTACTACTACCACTACCACTACTACTGTCCCTTGTTGCGTCGGTGCAGGTGCCATCAGAACGACCTGGAGAGCATCGTTCCCTTCGTCCTCATCGGTCTGCTGTATGCTCTGACCGGTCCAGATCCGGCCTGGGCCCTGCTCCATTTCCGGGGGTCTTTGTGTGTTTCCGTTTCGTCCACACCGGTGGCGTACATACTGGTGCTGCCCCAGCCGTCCAGA
>JAIEZT010001416.1:119454-201513 GCA_019594935.1 Periophthalmus modestus
GTTCTGTCAGGTTCCGTCAGGTTTTGTCAGGTTCAGGTTCTGTCAGGTTCAGGTTCTGTCAGGTTCCGTCAGGTTCAGGTTCTGTCAGGTTCTGTCAGGTTCAGGTACTGTCAGGTTCTGTCAGGTTCAGGTTCTGTCAGGTTCAGGTTCTGTCAGGTTCAGGTTCTGTCAGGTTCTGTCAGGTTCAGGTTCTGTCAGGTTCAGGTTCTGTCAGGTTCAGGTTCTGTCAGGTTCTGTCAGGTTCAGGTTCTGTCAGGTTCTGTCAGGTTCAGGTTCTGTCAGGTTCTGTCAGGTTCTGTCAGGTTCAGGTTCCGTCAGGGTCAGGTTCTGTCGGGTTCTGTCAGGTTCTGTCAGGTTCCGTCAGGTTCTGTCACTCACGGAGTCAGCCCCATGTTGGATCCAAGGTCTTTTCAACAGAGACGATTACGAAGCTAAAAGTGGAAACTTCAAATAATCTAAAAGCACTTTTATTAAACCATCAGAGCTTGAGCTCGAGTCACAGAGTCAGGTCACCGACTCTGTCTACAACTCCAAGTCTTCAGAATACAGGATAGAAAAGAGGACGGTCCTCATGACACAGTCCAGTCAGGTACTCCAGGTCCTCATGACACAGTCCAGTCAGGTACTCCAGGTCCTCATGACACAGTCCAGTCAGGTACTCCAGGTCCTCATGACACAGTCCAGGTACCAGGTCCTCATGACACTCAGTCAGGTACTCCAGGTCCTCATGACACAGTCCAGTCAGGTACTACTCCAGGTCCTCATTCTTCACTTGGACCAGTCAATTAGATGCCAGGTCCTTGTGACACATGACACAGTCCAGTCAGGTACTCCAGGTCCTCCAGGTCCATCAGGTTCTTCAAGTCCTTGTGACTCAGTCAATTCAGAGATGCCAGGTCCTTGTGACACATGACACAGTCCAGTCAGATGCTCCAGGTCCTCCAGGTCCTCTGACTCAGTCCGGTCAGATATTCCAGCTCCTTGTGACAAATAACTCAGTCCGGTCAGATGCTCCAGGTCCTCCAGGTTCTCATGACACAGTCTGGTCAGATGCTCCAGGTCCTCGTGACTCAGTTCGGTCAGATACTCTAGGTCCTCCAGGTCCTCATGACACAGTCCGGTTGGATGCTCCAGGTCCTCATGACACAGTCCGGTTGGATGCTCCAGGTCCTCTTGACACAATCTGGTCAAATGCTCCAGGTCTTCCAGGGCCAACAGGTCCTCCAGGTCCTCGTGACACAGTCTGGTAAGATGCTCCAGGTCCTCATGACACAGCCTGGTCAAATATTCCAGGTCATCGTGGTCCTCGTGACACAGTGTGGTCAGATGCTCCAGGTCCTTCAGGTCCTCGTGACACAGTGTGGTCAGATGCTCCAGGTCCCTCAGGTCCTCGTGACACACTGTGGTCAGATGCTCCAGGTCCTTCAGGTCCTCGTGACACACTGTGGTCAGATGCTGCAGGGTCCTCATGACTCAGTCCGTTCAGATACTCCAGGTCCTTCAAGTCCTCGTGACTCTTTCTGGTCAGATGCTCCAGGTCCTTGGTCTTGGTATCGCCTGATATTTCACTTTTGCAATTGAATTTGTTTGTAAATTTAAACATGTGTGTTCTTTTAAACGTGTGTGTTCTTTTAAACATGTGTGTTCTTTTAAACGTGTGTGTTCTGTTCTTTTAAACGTGTGTGTTCTTTTAAACGTGTGTGTTCTTTTAAACGTGTGTGTTCTGTTCTTTTAAACGTGTGTGTTCTTTTAAACGTGTGTGTTCTGTTCTTTTAAACATGTGTGTTCTTTTAAACGTGTGTGTTCTGTTCTTTTAAACGTGTGTGTTCTTTTAAACATGTGTGTTCTTTTAAACGTGTGTGTTCTGTTCTTTTAAACGTGTGTGTTCTGTTCTTTTAAACGTGTCTGTTCTTTTAAACATGTGTGTTCTTTTAAACGTGTGTGTTCTGTTCTTTTAAACGTGTGTTTTCTTTTAAACGTGTGTGTTCTGATGGTGCTGAAGTCAGACTTTCTTCAGCTCGACTGTTTTCAGACCTTTATGAACAGTTTAAATACAGTCGGGCAAAAAAGTTTTTATTCATCACCGACTGTTCAAGTTCTCCTCTGAAAAAGACGAGACGCCTGTGATTTTCATCATAGTTTCACTTCAACTATGAGACAGAGAAAGAATCAGGAAATCACACTGTAGGATTTTTAATTGATTATTTGGTAAATTCATCTGTAAAATAAGTATTTGTCAGGATCTGTGTCTCTCAGACGTGTAAGTTGTTCTTTCTCTTCTCCTCTGTCCTCCACTCGTTCCCTGTATTAATGGCTCCTGTTTGACTCGTTCTCAGTATAAAAGACACCTGTCCACAACCTCAAACAGTCACACTCCAAACTCCACTATGGCCAAGACCAAAGACACGTCAAAGGAACCACAAACAAAACTGTGACCTGCACCAGGCTGAAGACTCAATCTGCAACAGGTGAGCAGCTCGTGTGAACAAATCAACTGTGGAGAATTATTAGAAAATGGAAGAAAGACACTGATAATCTCCCTCCATCTGGGGCTCCACAAGATCTCACCCCGTGGGGTCAAAATGACACAAGAACGAGGAGCAAAACTCCCAGAACCACACGGGGGACCTAGTGAACGACCTGCAGAGGGACCAAAGTAACAAAGGCACCATCAGTAACACACTACGACCAGGGACTCAAATCCTGCAGAGACGTGTCCCCCTGATTAAGGACATGTCCAGGCCCGTCTCAAGTTTGGATTTGGATGATCCAGAAGAGACTGGGACAATGTCAGAAGATCAGATCATGGAGTTTGGAGAAAGATGCTGAGCTGATCCAAAGACCAGACCTACTGTGGGAGCATGAGGAAACATCAGGCTCTGGGGCTGTTTTTCTGGGACCAGGACGACTGATCCGTGAAAGAGACAGTATGAAGATTCTGAGTGAAAACATGCGAGGGCAGTGAGATGAAACGTGTCTGGGAGTGACAAACCAAACCAGAAGTGAAGGTCCTGGAGTGGCCCCCAGATCTCAACCCCACTGAAAATCTCTAGAGAAAGAGAACATCACTGCTCTAGAGGAGATCTGAAGGAATGGACCAAACTACAGCAACAGAGAGAAAACCTGAGACAGAAAACGTCTGACCTCAGTCACTGCAACAAAGGAAGAGAACAAAGTGTTGAGACCAACTTTTGTTATTGAACAAATACTTATTTTACAGCAGAATTTGCAAATAAATCAATTAAAAATCCTACAGTGTGATTTCCTGATTCTTTCTCTGTCTCATAGTTGAAGTGAAACTATGATGAAAATCACAGGCCTCTCGTCTTTTTCAGAGGAGAACTTGGACAGTTGGAGGATGAAAAAAGACTTTTTTGCTCCACTGTAGAGTTTCCACACATACGTCTGTATAAATCAAACACTTTACATTGATATCCCGCAGTGACATCACTCTGGGGGGGTTCTGCATGTATGTCTACAGTTACCATGGTGACACGATGCACAGATCAACAAACACAGGCAAAAAGTCTGAAAACTCGTGTTCAGGAGTCTGTGATCATGGTCCTGTTTGAGTTTGATTTACACAAAAAGATCAGAGAGACTCACTGAAAAACTGTTGGCTACTGCTAATGCTAATGCTAATGCTAGCTTGTGCCTGTAGAGTTATTCGAGAGCGACTTGTTTAGCAGCACAAATCAGCTCACCTGTTGTAATTCCAACTAACTCGGCTCTTTCTGGTCAGATTGTGTAAAAACAAAGTTCAGGTTAAAGTCTAACAAAGCTTCAGACAGAGCAGTGCCTCCGGTTAGCTCCTCACCCCCAGGGAATGTTAATGACATCAGCTGCAAAGAATCAATTCCAAGAGTACATGAAATTTTGAGCAAAGTTTGTCCAATGTACGGTTACCATAGCAACGTGACATCTGGACTCGCTCCGTCTGAAAAGTCGCTCAGATCGGGCGGTGACAGGTCTGCCTCCTTTTATACCGACTCTTTTCTAAAACTAAGCTAAACTCTGGTCTGAAAACCGAGTCTATCCTCATGAGACGTGTGCAGATAAAGCTCTTAGCCTGTGGACATAACCGTTAGCTCCTTTCACCTTAAACCATCATTAGCGTTAGCGGTTAGCAGGAGTTAGCGCGGGGCTATCCACACACAGGACCAAACAGCCCTTAGCCGCGTTAGGTCGAGTTAGCGCTATGATGCTGCAGGCGCTAAAATAATGATGCGCTCTGAAACGTCGATGCTAACTGCAGCTAATGAGAGCAGCAGACCTCCCTCTCCCCAGACGCCTCCCTCCCATTATAAACTGAGTGAGGTGAAGAGGTGGGAGATAAAAAAAAACAGATCCCGGTGCCACGGTGAAAATAAAAACACTCTTTAGACAATAGACTGATGTTCCTCACTTTTAGTATCGATACCTGCTCAAACGAGTATCTAGTTTCGATATCAGTTTTAGTATCGATTAGTGTCTGGTTTTCGATACTTCTGACGGCTCTTCTGCAGGAGCTTAACGAGCTTTGACAGAGACGAGGTGATTAAAATGATGTTTGAGAACATTAGAAACATGGAGGAATAATTATGATTTAATTATGAGGAAGTGTGAATTTAATGAGGCGAGATCAGAAGAGACACGACCAGGACACGACTGACCACAGGAGGGCAGCACTGAGACATGTACTCAAGTAACTTTTAAATAAATTGTACATTTAGAGTACTTTTCTAGCAGCATACTTACTCCTACTCGAGTCATGTTTTTACTGAAGTAACAGTACTCTTACTCTCAGTAATACGCTGCTCAGAGTAACTGTACTGTTACTTCAGTAAAAGTTGTGGTTCCTCATCCCTCTGTGAGTCTAAAGTGACTTGATCTTTATATAAATACATGTTAATAATATGAAATGATTTGGACATTTGTGTTTCTTCAGATCTGATTTAGTTTGGATCATTTTTGTGACTCATTTCATGTTTTGTCACAGACTTATTTATGAAATGGTTTTAGATGAATATTGTGATTTAAAAAATGTGAATTTATCATAATGATCCACGAGTGTCACAGATTATAACTATAGACACAAGCACAACACGATTTAAACGTGAGGAAAGTTTAATAATGTCAATTTATCTTCAACAGTTCATCTACAGAGAAAAAAACTACAATCATGACATCATCATGACTCAATGACATCATGACTCGATGACATCATGACTCAATAATGACATGACTCCATGACATCATGACTCGATGACATCAATAATGACATCACGACTTAATGGAATGACTCAATAAGGACATACCCAGAAGTAAAATACCCCCTCTCTTGAATACCCCACAGTAGTGTAATACCCCTCTTGAATACCCCACAGTAGTGTAATACCCCTCTTTATTACCCCACAGTAGTGTAATACCCCTCTTTATTACCCCACAGTAGTGTAATACCCCTCTTTATTACCCCTCTTTAGTATCTGCTCGTGCTCAGTGGAAGATGACACTGTGGATGACCGAATGGGCCATGGACAGTGTGGTCAGGAGTCCCACGATCCAGCTCAGGCCTCTGGACGGCTGGGGCAGCACCAGTATGTACGCCACCGTGTGGACGAAACGAGAACACACAAAGACCCGGAAATGGAGCAGGGCCCAGGCCGGATCTGGACCGGTCAGAGCATACAGCAGACCGATGAGGACGAAGGGCACGATGCTCTCCAGGTCGTTCTGATGGCACCTGCACCGACGCAACAAGGGACAGTAGAAGTGGTAGTGGTAGTAGTAGTAGTAGTAGTTGTTGTTTTAATAGTAGTAGTAGTAGTTGAAGTAGCTAAAGTTGTTCAAGTTAGCAGTAGAGAGGAACTGATCCAGCATTTTTAGTTCTGATATCGACATGCAACAGAGAGAGAGAACACGCAACTCCACAGACAGAGAGAACAAACTCCACACAGACACAGAGAGAACAAACTCCACACAGACACAGAGAGAACAAACTCCACACAGACACAGAGAGAGAGAACAAACTCCACACAGACACAGGGAGAACAAACTCCACACAGACACACAGGGAGAACAAACTCCACACAGACACAGAGAGAAACAAACTCCACACAGACACAGAGAGAACAAACTCCACACAGACACACAGAGAGAACAAACTCCACCACACACACACAGAGAGAACAAACTCCACACACAGACACAGAGAACAAACTCCCACACAGACACAGAGAGAACAAACTCCACACAGACACAGACAGAACAAACTCCACACAGACACAGAGAGAGAACAAACTCCACAGACACAGAGAGAACAAACTCCACAGACACAGAGAGAACAAACTCCACACAGACACAGAGAGAACAAACTCCACACAGACACAGAGAGAACAAACTCCACACAGACACAGAGAGAACAAACTCCACAGACACAGAGAGAACAAACTCCACAGACAGAGAGAACAACCTCCACAGACACAGAGAGAACAACCTCCACAGACAGAGGAGAACAAACTCCACAGACACAGAGAGAACAAACTCCACAGACACAGAGAGAACAAACTCCACACAGACACAGAGAGAACAAACTCCACACAGACACAGGGAGAACAAACTCCACACAGACACAGGGAGAACAAACTCCCACACAGACACAGAGAGAACAAACTCCACACAGACACAGAGAGAACAACTCCCACAGACACAGAGAGAAACAAACTCCACACAGACACAGAGAGAACAAACTCCACACAGACACAGAGAGAACAAAACTCCACAGACACAGAGAGAACAAACTCCACACAGACACAGAGAGAACAAACTCCACACACAGACACAGAGAACAAACTCCACACAGACACAGAGAGAACAAACTCCACACAGACACAGAGAGAGAACAAACTCCACAGACACAGAGAGAACAAACTCCACAGACACAGAGAGAACAAACTCCACAGACACAGAGAGAACAAACTCCACACAGACACAGAGAGAGAACAAACTCCACAGACACAGAGAGAACAAACTCCACAGACACAGAGAGAACAAAACTCCACAGACACAGAGAGAACAAACTCCACAGACACAGAGAGAACAAACAAACACACAGACACAGAGAGAACAAACTCCACAGACACAGAGAGAACAAACTCCACACAGACACAAAGAGAACAAACTCCACAGACACAGAGAGAACAAACTCCACACAGACACAGAGAACAAACTCCACACAGACACAGAGAGAACAAACTCCACACAGACACAGACAGAACAAACTCCACAGACACAGAGAGAACAAACTCCACAGACACAGAGAGAACAAACTCCACAGACACAGAGAGAACAAACTCCACAGACACAGAGAGAACAAACTCCACACAGACACAGAGAGAACAAACTCCACAGACACAGAGAGAACAAACTCCACAGACACAGAGAGAACATGCAAACTCCTGTGTCGTTTGAGGACAGAGGTCTAACTGTTTTTAAGGTGAAGTCACTGGTCCAACCGGTGGAACCACATTCAGAAGAAAACGACTATCAGAGCGAATCAGAACATGACACGCACACACATACAGAGCAGTAGTAGTAGTAGTATTAATACTAGCAGCAGTAGCAGTACTAGCAGTACCTGCGTGCTCTCTCTACGTCCTCGTTCGTCCTCACAAATTGTTTCTTCTCTTCAGGTTTAGAAGAATGAGCTGCAGCGTCCTCTGGGTTTGCAAACGCCTGAAAAAATGTGTGTGCATCATCATCATCATCATCATCATCATCATGACAGAGCGTTTTTCAGACTCTCTTCAATGCACTCTGTCACTCCTCTCTGGAGTCACTCGCAACGACACTCGCACCGACACTCGCAACGACACTCGCAACGACACCCGCAACGACACCCGCAACGACACCCGCAACGACACTCGCAACGACATTCACCCGACACTCGCACCGACACTCGCACCGACACTCGCAACGACACTCGCAACGACACTCGCAACGACACTCGCAACGACACTCGCAACGACACTCGCAACGACACTCGCAACGACACTCGCAACGACACCCGCAACGACACCCGCAACGACACTCGCAACGACACTCGCAACAACATTCACCCGACACTCGCACCGACACTCGCAACGACACTCGCAACGACACTCGCAACGACACTCGCAAACGACACTCGCAACGACACTCGCAACGACACTCGCAACGACACCCGCAACCGCAACGACACCCGCAACGACACCCGCAACGACACCCGCAACGACACTCGCAACAACATTCACCCGACACTCGCAACGACACTCGCAACGACACTCGCAACGACACTCGCAACGACACTCGCAACGACACTCGACAACGACACTCGCAACAACGACACCCGCAACGACACCCGCAACGACACCCGCAACGACACACTCGCAACGACACTCGCAACAACATTCACTCGCAACACATCTCACCCGACACTCGCACCGACACTCGCAACGACACTCGCAACGACACTCGCAACGACACTCGCAACGACACTCGCAACGACACTCGCAACGACACTCGCAACGACACTCGCAACGACACTCGCAACGACACCCGCAACGACACCCGCAACGACACCCGCAACGACACTCGCAACGAACGCAACGACACTCGCAACAACATTCACCCGACACTCGCAACGACACTCGCAACGACACTCGCAACGACACTCGCAACGACACTCGCAACGACACTCGCAACGACACCCGCAACGACACTCGCAACGACACTCGCAACGACACTCGCAACGACACTCGCAACGACACTCACACGGGGCTGGGGGTGAAGTGTTTTACTCTTTCTATCAGCACCTGTAGTAATAGTAATGGTAGTAGTAGTATTAGCAGTAGTAGTAGTTGTACTCGTACCTTCCTGGTGAGGCGGTAGTAGGCCGTCAGGGGGCCCATCAGCAGTAGTTTGACGGTGACGATGGCGGCGTATTTGGCAAAAGAGCGAAACACCTCGTCCTCCATCAGAGACGCCATCTTGGATTTATGTCACACTGCCAAGAAACAAAAACACGATTCATGAACCAGGACTAAACCAGGACTAAAGCAGGACTAAAGCAGGACTAAAGCAGGACTAAAGCAGATACTAAACCAGGATTAAACCAGGATTAAACCAGGGACTAAACCAGGGATTAAACCAGGGACTAAACCAGGGTTAAACCAGGGTTAAACCAGGGTTAAACCAGGTCTAAACCAGGTCTAAACCAGGACTAAACCAGGGACTAAACCAGGGACTAAACCAGGGACTAAACCAGGGACTAAACCAGGGTTAAACCAGGGTTAAACCAGGTCTAAACCAGGTCTAAACCAGGACTAAACCTGGGACTAAACCTGGGACTAAACCTGGGACTAAACCTGGGACTAAACCAGGTCTAAACCAGGTCTAAACCAGGACTAAACCAGGTCTTTTTGCAGAGCTGTGGGTGTGGCATTTGAACTTTGTATCTAATATAAAACCATGAAGAAAGCATGCACCAGAGGTACTACTGCAGTACCAGAGGTAGTACTGCAGTAGTAGTAGTACATTGGTGGAAAGAGTACTGCAAATTTGTACTCAAGTAAAAGTACAGTTACAAAGCTAAATATGTACTCAATACAAGGACAGCCTCCGATTTTGAACTTAAGTAAAAATAAAAAGTACACATGAAAAATACTACTCCCCACACGTGAAGTACATTTGACCAGTACAGTATAGTATTTGCATGACTTGTAAGTATTTGCAGTACTTACAAGAAGTGGTGTGCAGAGCAGGAGAGAGGAGGTTGTGTAAGACTTTGGACTGTGGACACAAACACAATGTGATGTCACTTCCTGTGTGGAGGCGGAGCCAAGAACAGGTTCATACAAGAACTAAACCAGGTCTAAACCAGGTCTAAACCAGGACTAAACCAGGACTAACCAGGACTAAACCAGGACTAAACTAAACAGGACTAAACCAGGTCTAAACCAGGACTAAACCAGACTAAACCAGGACTAAACCAGGACTAAACCAGGTCTAAACCAGGACTAAACCAGGTCTAAACCAGGTCTAAACCAGGTCAAAACCAGGACTGAAACCAGGACTAAACCAGGACTAAACCAGGACTAAACCAGGTCTAAACCAGGTCAAAACCAGGACTGAAACCAGGACTAAACCAGGACTAAACCAGGACTAAACCAGGACTAAACCAGGACTAAACCAGGACTAAACCAGAACTAACTAGAGAGACAGAGAGACAGACATAGACACAGAGAGACAGAGACACAGAGAGAGAGAGAGAGACAGACGCAGACAGAGAGAGAGACAGAGTCACAGAGACAGAGACGTAGAGAGAGAGACAGAGAGACACAGAGACAGAGAGAGAGAGAGACAGAGAGAGAGACAGAGAAACTTCACACTTTAAGCTGGACCTGTTCCTCAGACTGTTCAGATGTTTCTCCAGGTTCTCGTCGTTTCTTCTCATTTTCCTCTGAAGTTTTATTTGGAGAGATTCATGTTTGAGTTTAATCTTTAATCCACTATTTTCAAGACGCCATTTTGACACGCCCCCTGTGCCACGCCCCCTGTGCCACGCCCCCTGTGCCACGCCCCCTGTGCCGTCGCTGTTCCTACTCCAGTTATATTTTCTTAATCGTTGATACTCATCGGATTCTGCAGCGTCGCGTCGTCATTTTGGTCCAAATGTATAAAAATGTGCTGCTGTGACGTGCTCTGTCCACAGGGGGCGCTACAGCATGCCGCGCTTTGTGGTGATGACGTCATGATGATGTCAGAGATTATAACTCCTATCGCACAAACTGAACTTTACTCCATGTTCTAACGCTGTTCCACAAACACAGACCTGGAGTCGTGTTTGTTTCAGTCACATGTTTGAGTCACACTTTATTATATCGTCTGTAACATCTACAAAGCTCAAAATGCAGCGTTCCACCTTGTGATGTCATCAGGTGGTAGTTTTTACAGCTCCTTTTACCTTTAGTTCAGTCGAGAGAAGTGTCACCTCCAGGACTGAAATGATCCAGATGATTCTAGTGAAGGTGAGTTTAAAAACACAGTGGAGCACTTCCTGTATCACCACATGATGACATCACAAGGTGGAACAGAGTGTTTTTCAGTTTGAGAGAAGGGTTTGTGTGTTTAAACATGTGAACTAATGCATTCTATATGTGTTTTTAGTGAAAGCTGTTTTTGAATTGTACTTACTTCCTGTTCTTGTGTCCAGGCGCCAAATGAGTCCCCGCAGAAACAAGTTCCACTTTTAAGGTTCCGGGGTCAAAAGTAAAACGTGATGATGATTGTTCTGCAGGTGCTGGGGTTTCGTGACCAATCAGATCAGAGAGAGACATTTTAGGTTTAAAACTACTGGATTTCAGCTCTGAACCTGGCAACACAAATGAGACATGTCCAGTGTTTTTGTGATTAAGCTTAAATCAGTTTTATGATTGTTTTCAGTAGTTTTATTTGTGGTGAACATGTTTATCTCGTGTCTGGGGTCACACAGAGGTCACGTTAATATTATTTAAAACTCTAAATCTCACAAACGGGTTCAGTTACATCGTGTTTTGTCTGGTTATATTTCTAAAACTCCTCTGTTCTCGTGTCTCACACAGATTGTAGAACAGGTCAGACGGTCCTGCAGTGATCAGAGGGACCAGCAGGGGGAGTCAAAGGAAACTCATGGCGGCTGTGACAGGAGCCAGACCTGATTTTATTCATGTTCAAATGTTACAGACACAAGAGTGAAATAAAAAGGATCATGTAGAGGGTTAATACAACATTTAAGACCAACATGAGTCTGACCAAAATGACTCCTCCTTGCTTCTCTTTTCCTCTCCTCTCCTCCTCTCCTCCTCTGCTCCTCTCTTGCTCTCCTCCTCTGCTCCTCTCTTCCTCTCCTCCTTTCCTCCTCCTCCTTTCCTCCTCCTCCTCTGCTTCTCCTCCTCCTCTGCTCTTCTCTTCCTCTCCTCATCTCCTCCTCCTCTCCTCTCCTCCTCTACTTCTCCTCCTCGCCTCCTCTGCTCTTCTCCTCCTCTTCTGCTCCTCCTCCTCTGCTCCTCTCTTCCTCTCCTCCTCCTCTCCTCCTCCTCTGCTCCTCCGCTCCTCTCTTCCTCTCCTCCTCTCCTCTTCTCCTCCTGGTGGTTCATTTGTGACAGAGACATTGGAGATAAAAACAGGATGTGAAGATCTGACGAGTCTTTGAATAAATGAGGCTCGACTCCACAGCCGATAATCAGAGGAGGAGCAGGGGTCAAAGGTCAGAGGAGGAGGAGGGGTCAAAGGTCAGAGGAGGAGCAGGGGTTAAAGATCAGAGGAGCAGGGGTCAAAGGTCAGAGGAGGAGCAGGGGTCAAAGGTCAGAGGAGGAGCAGGGGTTAAAGATCAGAGGAGCAGGGGTCAAAGGTCAGAGGAGGAGCAGGGGTCAAAGGTCAGAGGAGGAGCAGGGGTTAAAGATCAGAGGAGCAGGGGTCAAAGGTCAGAGGAGGAGGAGGGGTCAAAGGTCTGAGGAGGAGCAGGGGTTAAAGGTCATGGTCATGAAAGAAACCATCATCTGAGGAGCGTGTGAGGCAGAGTGCTCTCCTCTCTCCTCAGACTCCTCAGACTCCTCAGAAAGACACAGAAGAGGAGAAGAAGAGTGAAGTGCCACACAAATGAGAGAGTGGCGCCATCTGCAGGTTCAAATCAGGAACTGCGCCCTCTCTTTTTTATGTGTCTCTTCCGAAAAATCCAACTGTTTAAACAATCCTGGTTTAGTCCTGGTTTAGTCCTGGTTTAGTCCTGGTTTAGTCCTGGTTTAGACCTGGTTTAGTCCTGGTTTAGTCCTGGTTTAGTCCTGGTTTAGACCTGGTTTAGACCTGTTTTAGTCCTGGTTCAGTCCTGGTTTAGTCCTGGTTTAGACCTGTTTTAGTCCTGGTATAGTCCTGGTTTAGTCCTGGTTTAGACCTGGTTCAGTCCTGGTTTAGTCCTGGTTTAGACCTGGTTCAGTCCTGGTTTAGTCCAGGTTTAGTCCAGGTTTAGTCCAGGTTTAGACCTGGTTTAGTCCCATGTAGATGATCTCAGACTGATGCTGATCTCTTGCACATTTCTGTCCACCACATGATTCAGGTTTTTGTAAATTTGAAAGTGTAAATGTACTTTTTTTTTTTTTAGTTTATTTTGTTGACAAAAAGTTTCATACTATGGCTGTAAATAATATTATTTCTGTAAAATATATTAGTTGATGGACTTTTGCTGAGTTACATTGTACTTCTTAAAGAGTAATTCCCCTTGCTGCCAGTGGATGGCGTGATAACACCAAACTAAGATGAGGGAGCTCAGAGCGATGCACAGGTGTCAAAAATACAAAAGGTAAATTGATAAATGTTGGACCTGATCGTTTCTGTTAGAGCCAAGACGTCACTGTTCAGAACAAACTGAAACAAGAGGAACTTTATTTTAGCTGCGCCATCTGTGGGAAATATGATTGGTCCGTGAGTGTGGTGATGTCATCTGTGTTAAATATGATTGGTCCGTGAGTGTGGTGATGTCATCTGTGTTAAATATGATTGGTCCGTGAGTGTGGTGATGTCATCTGTGTTAAATATGATTGGTCCGTGAGTGTGGTGATGTCATCTGTGTTAAATATGATTGGTCTGTGAGTGTGGTGATGTCATCTGAGACAATAATCATTTTAATACATAACGGCATCTTTCACAATAATAGGCCACATATTAATAAAACATTGTGTCTCAAAATGACCTTTGACCCACAGACTGAACCACCGTGTTCCACATGAGAAGTTAGCATGAGCGCACTTCCATCACCCCTCTGTCCTGCTGCTTCAGACTCATGTTGGTCTTAAATGTTCGTATTAACCCTCTACATGATCCTGGGGTTTTTATTTCACGTCTGTGTCTGTAAATCAACATATGAACATTAATAACAGACACATCAGCTCCTTCTGTCCCCGACGTCGCTCCTGTTAGCGTTAGCGACAGGTTTGATTGACAGCGTTGCTAAGCGCTCTCTGTGTGTGGGCGGGAAGGGGCGTTACCTTCAACAGCCTCGCTCCTGATTGGCTCTTTGTTGCTGTGACTCTCGTCTCTGTTCCTGCTGGAGCCTCGATGAGCCTCAGGAGGTGAGTCTCACTCTGTTGCTCCTTACACGGTTTATACTCTGAACGTGATTATAAATGTGATATTAACCTCCAAATGTCATTCAAGTCAGTGGTGAAATTCATATTATTTTTTTATTAAAAATTATGTTTAAAAAAATGATTAAAAAAAATAACAGACGTTAAATGTAATAATCGTTTCTTCAGACGGGACGATGCAAAACAACAAACAGAAAACATCACACGACACAGGACAGAAAATCATCAGAGGAAAAAGAGACAAATACATCTGTTTTGTGCAAATACAAATTAAATAAAAATGCTTTTAAAATAGTTGAACAGATAAAAAGCTGGAGCAGACGAGTTTCATGTTTGTTCTGCTCGTTTCTTCTCGTTGAGCCTCTGAAGTTTTGACTGATTCTTCTGTTTGTGACGTTTTATTGACTCGTTTTAGATGAATATTGTGAATATTTTAGCCTCAGAAGACAAAACAACAAAGGGAAGAGGAATCAAACCCACAACCTTCTTTTTGTGTGACAGAAGAGCTAACCACTCTGCCAGTGACACTAGGGTTTATTTTCATGAGGATAATACTGAAAGTGGTTTATCTGAAGTATTTAGCTGCCTCACACTGGACCACACAGCGCCCCCCAGTGGAGACACTCACACGGCGCCCCCCAGTGGAGACACCCACACGGCGCCCCCCAGTGGAGACACACACACGGCGCCCCCCAGTGGAGACACTCACACGGCGCCCCCCAGTGGAGACACACACACGGCGCCCCCCAGTGGAGACACACACACGGCGCCCCCCAGTGGGGAGACACTCACACAGCGCCCCCCAGTGGAGACACTCACACGGCGCCCCCCCGGTGGAGATGTGCTGAAGCTTTGGGATCAGTACCAAAAAACAGGATCAGGTCCACGCGCCAACCACAAGTCTCTTTAAACTGTAGTGAAAACATTTATAATCGGTTGTATTTATACTTTAAAAAAAGAATTAACCAGAATAAATGAGTGAAGAGTTCAACAGCAAAATCAGATCAGTTTTGGAAAAATGTCAAAAAGTTATTTTGTTTTGGGTTTTTTGTTCCATCCTCTAGAGATATCAGCAGAGACATTAATGTAAAGTGGATTTTATCAAGAAGTGACACGATTATATTCTGATGGCAGTAAAATACATTTGGCTTTTGAAAATATCACAATATCAGGAGTAAGTTTAAGGCTTTTTGACTTTTTCAGACGACTCTTATCTCTTTTTGCAGATGAACTCTTCCAGGTCACAGCATTTCAGAACAAGTGATGTACATGATCTAGAGTCTGATTATTACTACAAAAGGTTATTAGACGTAATATTTACAACATGACAAGTCACCAGCTCAGACTTTTTAAATGATGAATGTCAAATGGTGAAGTACAAATAAACTCAAGAGAAACACAGGACTTTTCCTCTGATTCGCAGCCTGTCGGGTCAAGTTAGTGCCTGAGTATTTTAGACTTTAACTCTAGGACTCCATGGATTTGTGGAGATGACGGCAATCGGCTGATGGCCCAGAGCTCCTACTCAACCCCTCATACCCCTTTATAACCCCTCATACCCCCTCATACCCCTTTATAACCCCTCTAACCACTTATAACCCCTCATACCCCCTCATAACCCCTCATACCCCTCATACCCTCTCTAACCCCCTCATACCCTCTCTAACCCCCTCATACCCCCTCATACCCCCTCTAACCCCCTCATACCCCCTCATACCCTCTCTAACCCCCTCATACCCTCTCTAACCCCCTCATACCCCCTCATACCCTCTCTAACCCCCTCATACCCTCTCTAACCCCCTCATACCCCTCTCTAACCCCCCTCATACCCCCTCTAACCCCCCCTCATACCCTCTCATAACCCCCTCTAACCCCCTCTCTACCCCCTCATACCCCCTCATACCTCTCTAACCCCCTCATACCCCCTCATACCCTCATCTAACCCCTCTATACCCCCTCATACCCCCTCATACCCTCTCTAACCCCCTCATACCCCCCTATATACCCTCTCATAACCCTCTCTAACCCCCCCTCATAACCCCCCCTCATAACCCTCTCTACCCCCCCCCTCATACCCCCTCTACCCCCTCATACCCTCTCTAACCCCCTCATACCCCCTCTAACCCCCTCCTCCCCTCATACCCCCTCTAACCCCCTCTAACCCCCTCTAACCCCCTCATACCCCCTCATACCCCTCATACCCCCTCATACCCCCCTCATACCCCCTCTACCCCCTCATACCCCCTCATACCCCCTCATACCCCCTCATACCCCCTCATACCCCCTCATACCCCCTCATACCCCCCTCATACCCCCTGCCTCGTAGCACAGGGCGTTCCACAGACCACACTGAGCAGGTCTCATCAGACTATCCTCCGGTCGAGGGTGACTGTTGATTTTAAATGGATCGTTGAGACAAGCTCATCATCCTGATAAACCTTTGTAATAATAATAATCTTATCTGCTGTTTAGAAAGTACATCACCATCAGCGCACTTTTTTATACTTCAAACTACTTATTTATTCTTCTTAATTTTAGTTTTTAAGTGGCATTAAAACAGTGTCTTCATAAACTATAATTACTATAAATGATAAATCCTTTAAGCTCAGTTTAGAGTGACTTCCTGCTGGTGCACAGCCCTGATCCTGTTTCTGGGACTGATGACGTTTCTCCAAAACCTTTACCCCCCCCTTTACCCCCTTTACCCCCTTTACCCCCTTTACCCCCTTTACCCCCTTTACCCCCTTTACCCCCTTTACCCCCTGTGCCAGCCTGGCCATCCGGCCCCCTCCGGCTTTCTGTCCTAAAGCAGGAGCATCTGGAATCTCACCCACAGGGAGTCGTCCTGAAGTCCTCTGTGAAACCACATGTCAGAGGTCGTCATCTGGACACTGCTTTTCAAACACAGACGTTTTAACTCAAGAATCATTTTTAATCTGAAGGACTGGACTGAGAAGTGAGAAGTGACTCTCCCCTGAGCTGGAACAACTAACGAGACTCAGCAGGTAAAGTCTGTCAGAGAACGCCCCAAAACTACAGGCTCCTCCCACAGGCTCCTCCCACAGGCTCCTCCCACAGGCTCCTCCTACAGGCTCCTCCCACAGGGCGGGGCTAATCAGCTCAGGACAGGAGGACAAACGTTCTCAGAAACCTTCAGATAGAAAATGGCCTCCACAGTCCAAACGTCTCCATTTAAAAATCGTGTCCAGATGACGACCTCTGAAACCTTCTCCACCAAAGATCTCAGTCAGACACACTGAGCGAGAGTCCAGAGGCGCCTGCGTCGGGACAGAAAGCCGGAGGGGCCGAGTGGACAGGCTGTGGTTAGTTTGGAGTCAGGCTTTGGGAGTGAGAGACGCTGGAGGTGCTGAGGTCCGTGCGATCGCCTGGTTTCAGAGACACCAGAGCCACGTGTGACGTGAGAGCAGAGTTTGAGTCCACTGTCTGTGAGCCTGCGCCTGCTCCGCCTCTGTGCGCCCCCTGCTGTCCTCGTGTGCAAACATCTCAGCCACTTCCTGGTGTTTCGTGCGGCCAGTGAACGCCTCGCCTTTTTACTGCTGCTCTGGTAGAACCTCCCAGAAGTGCACAGAACAGAGAGTGTGAGATCACTTTTGAACGAGAAAAGAGACAAATACGGGAAACACATCTGCCGCCTCCTGAGTTCATCCATGTTCAGTCTGAACTTCTCCATCATGATCTTTTTCATTTTTCGAAAAGCAGATGGACTCAGGCCGCTGAAGTGCTTGGAGGGCAGACACTGGGGCTGACGTCTGATCACCTCCCTGAGGTAGACCACGTCTTTGTGGACCTGTTCTAACATGTTCTTCAGTAACTCTCCAACCCAGGCAGAGACATCATGTTCTTCTCGTGTGAAAGCCTCGCTCCACTGCTCCAGGAGACTTTTATATCTACAGAGACGCTGTATCTGTTCTCTGAGCCCCTCCTCCTCACTCAGGAACAGGAAGCGCGCTATGTTCACATCCTGCTCCTCACGGAACAGTGAGACCCGGGGTCCCTCGAGTTCCATCCAGAAAGCAAAACATTTGTATTTCCTGTGGAGAAATGAAAGGCACAATTAAGAGCACAGATCACAACTTTATCTTCTCTCTCCTGTGGCATGGACACAAATACTGCACATGTGTGTACTGTGTGTACGTGTATATGTGTGTGTGTACAAAATGTCACAGCAACATCATGTGACCACTCTGAGGCGCTAGTGAGCTCCAAACTGTCACTTCTGAAAACAAACTAAACATTGGTCTGAAAAAAGAATCTATTAAAATAAAAAAGGATAAAACATTAATATTATTCATCTTATCCTTGTGCTGCCTTAGCTTGTATTTTTCTGTGGGGTTATTTACATTCATGGTTTCCGGTGTGTTTTTTTTTTTCCCTATATGATATGAAAATCCTTCTGCTTCCCACAGAATCGACGGAGACGACTTCAGGGATAAAACTGTACCTGAATTCTTCCGTTTCCTGGATTTCTCTGAACAGACTGATGAGGTTCCTCTTCTCCAGATGTTCTCCAGAGTCCTGCTGTCTGCTCCGCTCGTCCTCTCTGTGGAGTCAAACAGAGTCAGAACCTCTCGTTTTAACAGGACTGTGTGTAGCCTGCGCCCTCTCTGGTTTAAAAAGGTACTGCACTCACACTGTGTCTGTAGTTTATGTTCAGCCTCATGTTCAGATCCTCCACATTCACTGAGCTGCAGAGGCTGCACTAGCTCTGATCCTGAGTTTAGTGACTGTTCAGATCAGACAGAGGCATTTTAGGTTCTAAACTACTGGATTTCAGCTCTGAACCTGGCAACACCAGTGAGTCATGTGAGGCTCATTCTGCGCTCTGATTGGATAAGACACAAAACTCCCAGAGACACAGACACTTGGTCTTCATGTGTTTTTGTAATAAATCAAATCAGCTCCAGATTTGACTGATCATTATTCTAATGCTGCACCAGACTCCACCTGTACAGCCACGTCTGGGTGAAGATCATAAAGATTCTGTGACAGTAAAACTGTGTCAGACTGAGAGTCTTTACCTGAGGAGGAGCTGCTCAATCCTCCGTGTCGCTTCTACTTTACCCACATCGACTCTGTGAAACAAACCAGTGATAATGAGTCACTAAAGTAAAGCTCCATGAGCAGAGCTGCTCAGAGCTGCTTTTACAGTACAGTGTCTTTAGTTTAACTTTGTGAAAACTCATCAGAGCCAAACAGCAGCTACAGACTGAATGTTCTTACAGACAGAGATCTGACCTTAGGGACACGGGAAAGAACTCTGCCAACGAGCTGTAAAAACACAGAGATCGTATCGTCACTAGTCGTTCGTGGGCTCTCTCACATATTCAATGACAAGCTCCTTCACTTAGATGTATTGTTTAGTTGTAACAGCTAAAAAAAAACTACATAGACCATGATCCTTTGCTCTGCTTCAGTGTAGACTTAAAATAACATGTTATTAAAGCTCCTACATGACACTAAATGGATTTTTGAAGCTTTAATCCATCTAACACTGTTCCACTAAAACTCAGACTCTGTCCTCCACCTGTGACACTAAAACTCAGACTCTGTCCTCCACCTGTGACACTAAAACTCAGACTCTGTCCTCCACCTGTGACAGTGAAACTCAGACTCTGTCCTCCACCTGTGACAGTAAAACTCAGACTCTGTCCTCCACCTGTGACAGTAAAACTCAGACTCTGTCCTCCACCTGTGACAGTAAAACTCTGAGCTGTGAGTCTTTACCTGAGGTGGAGCTCCTCGTGCCCCAGTATCGGTTTATACAAGACTCTGTAAAACAAAGCAATAATATTGAGTTACTAAAGTAAACCTCCATAAACAGCCTCCGCTCTGTCACCCTCAAAACTACCAGCAAATATTTATTTACTGAGTGAAATATATATAATATATTTACAAAAACTTGAGTCAGAGGAATGTGACGCTGTTTGAGAAAAGAGGAAACAGAAGGAGCAGCTGAATAATTGTGACATATGAATAATGTAAAGTGAGATAAGTGTCCTATGTGCAGCCTGTTCATGTGTGATGGAGGTGGAGAGTGGGAGAGACATTCACACACAGAGCCTGTCACAGGGCTTCAAAACAAACTCCTGTGTGTTTTGAACATTTGGACTTTAAACGTTCTCATGATTTTCAGATGCAGAGAACAAAAACCTGCAGATGATGTAAAGGAAAAACATAATAACTGTGGCCACAAGACAATCTGTCGAGGAATGAAAACTATCACATTCAGACGACTTACTAACACTTTATCTATTACTCTCCACTTTAAACTTCTGCAGTGCATTATTAACACTTGAGCCCAGCTGCTGAGTGGGATCCAGTGTGAGTCGATCCCCTTCAGCAGGAGCAGTGCTGTCGGTCGGTGCTGCAGTGAACGTGGAGTGACCTCGGGGACAGAAGGCGCCTGGTTTGTCTCTTATTAATGTTCTTCATGTTCTTCATGTTCTTTTAACTTTAAGCTCACTTACGCCACATCCCAACACTTCCCAACCATCCTGAGTTTATAAACTCTTTTTACTCTTTTTCTAGCAGATTTCCTGTCACGTCTCTGCTAAAAACAACTAGCATGCTAACAGAGTACCTGCTTTACTTCCTGGTTCTCAGTAGACAAAAAGTTCTATAATTAGACGTAGACAGACAGCAGCGGCCTCATTTTGACCCTGAGAGCTGCTTTTACAGTATACAGTGTGTCTTTAGTTTAACTTTGTGAAAACTCATCAGAGCCAAACAGCAGCTACAGACTGAACGTTCTCACAGGCAGAGATCTGACCTCATGGACCTGAAGGGCGTCCTCTCGTCTGCCTCCAGGGTGGTGTCTTGAGGAGGGAGGGCGGAGTCCAAAGGAGGGAGGGCGGTGCCCGGAGGAGGGAGGGCGGAGTCCGGAGGAGGGAGGGCGGTGCCCGGAGGAGGGAGGGCGGTGCCCGGAGGAGGGAGGGCGGTGCCCGGAGGAGGGAGGGCGGAGTCCGGAGGAGGGAGGGCGGTGCCCGGAGGAGGGAGGGCGGTGCCCGGAGGAGGGAGGGCGGAGTCCGGAGGAGGGAGGGCGGTGCCCGGAGGAGGGAGGGCGGGGTCCGGGGCACAGGGGTAAAGGGGCTGGTCATTCTCCTGGAACAGAGTGGAGGGGTCTTCTTCGTACACGCGGCGGTCGTCCTCCTCATCATAATCAGCCCAGGCTTTGCTCCTGACCACTGTGAATGTGGGCGGGGCCAGTGACATATTGGGCGGGGCCAGTGAGGCAGTGGGTGTGGTCATCTTTCTGACTGACGCGTGGCTGTAAAATACAAAAGACTCTCAGTACCACTGTGTAAATCCTGTGTGGAGTCAGAAGGGGGCGCTGTAGGAACTCACGCTGCAGATGGAGCATTTCCTCCGGCCGTGACGGTCTTCACTCTGCGTCTGTGTTTTCTGATGGAACAAAAAAGACAAAATAGTTTTTACTCCAGTGACACATTAATAATTGAATAGAATCGGTCTGTCCTCTTTTATTATTTCACTTCTTTATGACCTTAAGGGGGCGCTGTTGACATTCAGTGTCTCTCAGAAACTGTAAAACAACTTAATTCCTTATCTAGTCTAGACCTCCTCCCTCAGGTCGTCTGAGGAGCTGTGGACAGATGAAACTCTCATGAAAAAAGCAGGTTTTGACTCTTCCAACATTTCAAATTTTCTGCCAATCTCAAAGCTCCTTTTTTGGCTAAAATATTGGGGGGAGTGTTCTTAGTCAGTTGTAACCTTTTTTAACGCACTTGTTATGTTCTAAAAGGTTTAAAGGTTGTCGCTGCCCCCTGCTGGACACTGGCCTGTTTTTATTGTGTTGAAGTTGTTGAGTGTTTGTCTGGTTTTTGTGGGTGAATGTTTGTGTTTGAGTTTGTCTGAAGTCATGGACTTTTTAGAATGATCAATTTTAACTTTGTAAAGTGATTTTATTTTATGTAGAAGTGACACTTAAATCTGTCGAGGGAAAACAGATAAAAAACAGTCGTCTGGCTCTGGCAAATTTACATGAAAATGTTGATTAACATGAACTGTCCCTGAAATAAATGAATAATTAAAATAAAATTAAAAGTGGCTAATCTGCAGCTATGGACCAGGAAATCCAAGAGTGAAACCAAAGAGGACGGAGGGGGACGGAGGGTGATGGAGGGGGATGGAGGGGGACGGAGGGTGATGGAGGGGGATGGAGGGTGACGGAGGCTGACGGAGGGTGATGGAGGGTGATGGAGGGTGATGGAGGTTCTCCGCCTGTGAGAGCGACCTCGGGGAAGCGTCGGACTGGTCTGTTATTACTGCTCTGGTTTTGATTCAGGGATAAAATCGATCAGGTTAATACGAACATTTAAGACCAAACAGTGAGTCTGACAGAGAGAGGACAGAGAGAGGACAGAGAGAGGACAGAGAGAGGACAGGGAGAGGACAGAGAGAGGACAGAGAGAGGACAGAGAGAGGACAGGGAGAGGACAGGGAGAGGACAGAAAGAGGACAGAGAGAGGACAGGGAGAGGACAGGGAGAGGACAGGGAGAGGACAGAAAGAGGACAGAGAGAGGACAGGGAGAGGACAGGGAGAGGACAGAGAGAGGACAGAGAGAGGACAGGGAGAGGACAGGGAGAGGACAGAGAGAGGACAGAGAGAGGACAGAGAGAGGACAGGGAGAGGACAGGGAGAGGACAGAAAGAGGACAGAGAGAGGACAGGGAGAGGACAGGGAGAGGACAGAAAGAGGACACAGAGAGAGAGACAGGGAGAGGACAGGGAGAGGACAGAGAGAGGACAGAGAGAGGACAGGGAGAGGACAGAGAGAGGACAGAAAGAGGACAGGGAGAGGACAGAGAGAGGACAGAGAGAGGACAGGGAGAGGACAGGGAGAGGACAGAGACAGAGGACAGAGAGAGGACAGGGAGAGGACAGAGAGAGGACAGAGAGGACAGAGAGAGGACAGGGAGAGGACAGAGAGGACAGAGAGAGGACAGAGAGAGGACAGAGAGAGGACAGAGAGAGGACAGAGAGAGGACAGAGAGAGGACAGGGAGAGGACAGAGAGAGACAGAGAGAGGACACAGAGAGAGGACAGGGAGAGGACAGGGAGAGGACAGAAAGAGGACAGAGAGAGGACAGGGAGAGGACAGGGAGAGGACAGAAAGAGGACAGAGAGAGGACAGGGAGAGGACAGGGAGAGGACAGAGAGAGGACAGAGAGAGGACAGGGAGAGGACAGGGAGAGGACAGGGAGAGGACAGAGAGAGGACAGAGAGAGGAGGACAGGGAGAGGACAGAGAGAGGACAGAGAGAGGACAGAAAGAGGACAGGGAGAGGACAGGGAGAGGACAGAGAGAGGACAGAAAGAGGACAGGGAGAGGACAGAGAGAGGACAGAGAGAGGACAGAGAGAGGACAGGGAGAGGACAGAGAGAGGACAGAGAGAGGACAGAAAGAGGACAGGGAGAGGACAGGGAGAGGACAGAGAGAGGACAGAAAGAGGACAGGGAGAGGACAGAGAGAGGACAGAGAGAGGACAGAAAGAGGACAGGGAGAGGACAGGGAGAGGACAGGGTTTATAAAGTGAAGTGCAGAGCTCAAAGGGACGACTTCAGGCTCCAGTTCTACACGTGACTCCACTTATGTGTCTGAAAACAGCACGAACTCCCACGTTTATTCTGTCGTCCTCCGTCTTTTACAGTTGTTTATGTGATTATTTTTACCTTTTTTATTTTATTTATTGTTTTAAGGTTTTATTATTATTTTATGAGTAAAAGTTTGTTTTAATGTGCCTCCGACTACAGATGGTCAGAGGTTTTTTTTTTTTAATTTGTCCTTATTCAAATAAAACCAGGACTAAACCAGGACTAAACCAGGACTAAACCAGGACTGAACCAGGACTGAACCAGGACTAAACCAGGACTAAACCAGGACTAAACCAGGACTGAACCGGGACTAAACCAGGTTTAAACCAGGTTTAAACCAGGACTAAACCGGGACTAAACCAGGACTAAACCAGGACTAAACCAGGACTGAACCGGGACTAAATGTCATGATCCACGCTTCCCTGCTCCTGTTCTGCCTCCTGTGTCTCCTCTCCCCCTCCCTCACCTGCATGACTCCAGAGCTGGGCGGAGCCCTGGCTCCTCCCACACACACCTGCAGCCCATCAGGGCAATTAACGCACCTGTGGGAGCTTAAAAGGAGTCAGGACCCAGCTCTCTCTGCTAGATCGTCTGCTCAACTCACTGATTGTCACTGGTTGTCTGCGTGCTGCTCGTCTCACCTGTTCGTGTCCTGCCTGGTGTCCTGCCCGTGTTCTCCAACCCTGTCTCCCGGTACCGGCTGTGTTTCCCGTCTCGTGTCTTCCCTGCACCTCTGGACCCTGACCTGCACCCAGCTCCTCGTATGTTCTCCCGTCACCTGTGTTGTCCTATTCTGTCAATAAACACCCTGAAACTTGCCCCGAGTCTCGCACCTCTTGGTCCGCCTCACACCCCATTATGACACTAAACCAGGTTTAAACCAGGTTTAAACCAGGACTAAACCGGGACTAAACCAGGACTGAACCAGGACTAAACCAGGTTTAAACCGGGACTAAACCGGGACTAAACCAGGTCTAAACCAGAGGATCTGGACCACAGGTTGAGACCCGCTGCTGCAGATGAAGTTTAATTGTTTATAGTAACTTACGTTAAACATTGTGGCTTTTTGAAGTTTATGGTGAGCTCTTTTGAACGATCTCTGAAGGTGCTGCCCCCTACAGGACTGAAAGAGACAAAAACTGTGAACCACAGAGTCACAAAACACAAAGTGACATCATTAGATTATATGAGTGACATTTAGTTAATGTTGATGTTTAGGACAAGTATTAAAGCCGGAATATTACCCAGCAGGGGGCGCAAAGGACTGAACTGACCATGAGAACCTGGACACAGCACAGAGGGGCGTGTCTGGAGGCCCCAGACGAGGCTCTGAGACACATGAGGAACCTGAGACCTTCAGACTGTGAGGTGTGGGAGCTAACCACTCTGCCACTGTACACTTTAATTTTCAGATCGTAGTTTGTGCTGAAGTTTCTCATAAGGAGGAAGAGCTAAACAAAAGGTCTAAGGGCCCACAAGGGGGCGCTGTGTAAGTGTTCTGTGATGTTTGGTCCTCTGCCCTGAACACGTGTCGTGCTTAATGTCAGAGTGTTTTTTGTAAAGGACCACAGCTTTGAGTCCAACTTTCTTCTGTAACTTACGGTAAACAGCGTGGCTTTTTGAAGAGTAGGTCGAGGCTTTTTGAACGATGTCTGGAGGTGCTGCCCCCTACAGGACTGAAAGAGACAAACTGTGAACCACAGAGTCACAAAACACAAAGTGACATCATTAGATTATATGAGTGACATTTAACTGATCTGATCTGACCCAGCAGGGGGCGCTCTGTGCTGACGGGGGTCCCACACTCATAATGTCAGAGTTGTGAAGACGTGTGTTCTGTTTCAGATTGTTTTGATAAATATGTGAATATTTTAAGAATCGATGGTTTGGGCCTGTAGGTGTTTTGTAGGAGGACACGTGTGACGCAGTACTCGATAATTTGACATATTGTTTTAACTTGAAACTATCATGAAGTTGTGTGATTTCTCTTGAAGTGATGTGAAAAACGAAGAACAGACGATGTTCAGGTCTGTCAAAGTGAGTCACTGTTCTTCATGACAGGGACAGATCACATGTGATTTATGAACTGAGGCTTTGGCTGTGGTGAGTGTCAGAGAGGAGCCTCCAAGTCTGTACTACTACTACTACTACTACTACTACGACTGCTACTGCTACTGCTACTACGACTACGACTACGACTACTACTACTACGACTACTACTACTACGACTACTACGACTACTACGACTACTACTACGACTACTACTACTACGACTGCTACTGCTGCTACTACTACTGCTACTGCTACTGCTACTACGACTACTACTACTACTACTACGACTACTACTACTACGACTACTACGACTACTACTACTACTACGACTACTACTACTACGACTGCTACTGCTGCTACTACTACTACTACGACTACGACTGCTACTGCTGCTACTACTACTGCTACTACTACTACTACGACTGCTACTGCTACTACGACTACTACTACGACTACGACTGCTACTGCTACTACGACTGCTACTGCTACTGCTACTGCGACTACGACTACGACTGCTACTGCTACTGCTACTACTACTACTACTACTACTACTACTACGACTACTACGACTACTACGAACAGTCATGACAAACACAGTGGATCCTCCGTCGTTGCCGTGGTTCCTCGTTTTACACGTCGTGCTGCTTCGTGATACTTCAGTTTGACGTCGTTTCGAGATGGTTTCGTGTTAAAACGTCACAGATCTGATCAGTCCAAGATGGCGGCTCGTCTCCTGACTCCTCTGTGACACGAGACGACGCTGAGGCTCCATTTCTCTGTGATTTTAGATTTGGGTTTTATTTTGGAGACTTTTTGTGTAAAAATGATGGAACACTGGATCTGACCAGAGGCGAAGAGTCGTGTTGGAGGAGCAGCGTCTGTCTGGACCTGGACGACTGACACAGACACATCAGGACAAACGCCGCCGTCCCGCTGCAGCTGGATTAAGGCACTTAAAAAAACGTTTGTGTGTCTGTGTAATCCTTCGGTCGTCCAGGTTTGATCCAGAGTAAAAGAAAAATTCAAATCTGTCACTGGACAAAAACTTCTAGGACTGAAGACGTCGCTGCAAGTTCTGGAACTGAAGAAAAACCTAATAATGTTCCAACTTGTTTGTTATTTGACTGTTTTTATAATTCCTGATTTCTTGCTTCATAAATCTGACGTCTTTTTGTGTAATTCAGAATGTAGAAGGTAAACGTAAAGAAAAAAACACATTTTCAACACTCAGCCTCAATGGACTGAACTGAACTAGTTAAAACTACACATGAAGTTCTGCTCTGAGCAAATATGATGTGTGTAGTGTCCAGAAGGGGGCGCCAGGGAGCCGTGTCTGTGTGCACTCACGTGGTCAGGGCGGTCCTGTCTCGTTTACGCCCTCTAGTGGTGAGTGTGTTTGTTGCAGAGCTGTGGTCCCTGTGAGAAAAAGACAGAGCAACATTCAGCACGAAAAACTACAAACTGTTTTAGATTTGATACTGTTGGACCAGACCGGGACCAGACCGGGACCAGACTGGGACCAGACTGGGACCAGACCGGGACCAGACCGGGACCAGACCGGGACCAGACTGGGACCAGACTTGGACCAGACTGGGACCAGACCGGGACCAGACCGGGACCAGACTTGGACCAGACTGGGACCAGACCGGGACCAGACCGGGACCAGACTTGGACCAGACTGGGACCAGACTGGGACCAGACCGGGACCAGACCGGGACCAGACCGGGACCAGACTTGGACCAGACTGGGACCAGACTGGGACCAGACCGGGACCAGACCGGCACCAGACCGGGACCAGACCGGGACCAGACCGGGACCAGATTTGGACCAGACCGGGACCAGACTTGGACCAGACTTGGACCAGACCGGGACCAGACCGGGACCAGACCGGGACCAGACCTGGACCAGACCGGGACCAGACTGGGACCAGACTGGGACCAGACTGGGACCAGACTGGGACCAGACCTGGGACCAGACTTGGACCAGACTGGGACCAGACCGGGGGACGGGACCCGGGACCAGACTTGGACCAGACTTGGACCAGACTGGGACCAGACCGGGACCAGACCGGGACCAGACCGGGACTGGGACCAGACTGGGGACCAGACCGGGACCAGACTTGGACCAGACTGGGACCAGACTGGGACCAGACCGGGACCAGACCGGGACCAGACTTGGACCAGACTGGGACCAGACTGGGACCAGACCGGGACCAGACCGGCACCAGACCGGGACCAGACCGGGACCAGACCGGGACCAGATTGGACCAGACCGGGACCAGACTTGGACCAGACTTGGACCAGACCGGGACCAGACCGGGACCAGACCGGGACCAGACCTGGACCAGACCGGGACCAGACTGGGACCAGACTGGGACCAGACTGGGACCAGACCGGGACCAGACTTGGACCAGACTGGGACCAGACCGGGACCAGACCGGGACCAGACTTGGACCAGACTGGGACCAGACTGGGACCAGACCGGGACCAGACCGGGACCAGACTTGGACCAGACTGGGACCAGACTGGGACCAGACCGGGACCAGACCGGGACCAGACCGGGACCAGACTTGGACCAGACTGGGACCAGACCGGGACCAGACCGGGACCAGACCGGGACCAGACTGAGGCCAGACCGGGACCAGACCGGGATCAGACTGGGATCAGACCGGGACCAGACCGGGACCAGACCGGGACCAGACCGGGACCAGATTGGGACCAGACCGGGACCAGACCGGGACCAGACCGGGACCAGACCGGGACCAGACCGGGACCAGGCCGGGACCAGACCTGGACCAGACTTGGACCAGACTGGGACCAGACTGGGACCAGACCGGCACCAGACCGGGACCAGACCGGGACCAGACCGGGACCAGATTGGACCAGACCGGGACCAGACTTGGACCAGACTTGGACCAGACCGGGACCAGACCGGGACCAGACCGGGACCAGACCTGGACCAGACCGGGACCAGACTGGGACCAGACTGGGACCAGATTGGACCAGACTTGGACCAGACTTGGACCAGACTTGGACCAGACTGGGACCAGACTGGGACCAGATTGGACCAGACTTGGACCAGACTTGGACCAGACTGGGACCAGACCGGGACCAGACCGGGACCAGACTGGGACTCACCTTGGACCAGAGTGAACGTGGTCTTCAGGATTCTCACCGGGCTCCATTCTGTCCCATGTCCACAGCCTGAGGACGATAAGACTGAAGAGTAACAGAGACACGTGTCCTCTCCTTTGAGGAAGAACTGTTGTTATTTTTAGTGTTAAACGTCAGATTAAAAGTCTGTGCTGTTCATCAAATTGATTCCATTTTGATGCAGTTTTTGATCAGACTAAATAAAACGGTGGAGATGTGTGAAAATGAGGAACAGAACATTTTGGCTCCGCCCTCGTGGCTGTTTGTGGTGTTTCAGGTGGTGCTCACAGCCTCTGTGCTGCGCCTCAGAGAACGAGGAGTTTTGTCCTCAGCATTTCAACTTTATTTAATCGAGACAAAACATCGAGTCAAATGTGTCTTTTAAGAGTCAAATCTGTCCTTTAAGAGTCAAATCTGTCCTTTAAGAGTCAAATGTGTCTTTTAAGAGTCAAATGTGTCCTTTAAGAGTCAAATCTGTCCTTTAAGAGTCAAATGTGTCTTTTAAGAGTCAAATCTGTCCTTTAAGAGTCAAATCTGTCCTTTAAGAGTCAAATCTGTCCTTTAAGAGTCAAATCTGTCATTTAAGAGAGTCAAATGTGTCATTTAAGAGAGTCAAATGTGTCTTTTAAGAGTCAAATGTGTCTTTTAAGAGTCAAATCTGTCCTTTAAGAGTCAAATCTGTCCTTTAAGAGTCAAACCTGTCCTTTAAGAGTCAAATGTGTCTTTTAAGAGTCAAATGTGTCTTTTAAGAGTCAAATCTGTCATTTAAGAGAGTCAAATCTGTCCTTTAAGAGTCAAATCTGTCCTTTAAGAGTCAAATCTGTCATTTTAAGAGTCAAATGTGTCTTTTAAGAGAGTCAAATCTGTCATTTTAAGAGTCAAATCTGTCATTTTAAGAGAGTCAAATCTGTCCTTTAAGAGTCAAATGTGTCCTTTAAGAGAGTCAAATGTGTCTTTTAAGAGTCAAATGTGTCTTTTAAGAGTCAAATCTGTCCTTTAAGAGAGTCAAATCTGTCCTTTAAGAGTCAAATCTGTCTTTAAGAGTCAAATCTGTCTTTAAGAGTCAAATCTGTCCTTTAAGAGAGTCAAATCTGTCCTTTAAGAGTCAAATCTGTCCTTTAAGAGTCAAATGTGTCTTTTAAGAGTCAAATGTGTCCTTTAAGAGTCAAATGTGTCCTTTAAGAGTCAAATGTGTCTTTTAAGAGTCAAATCTGTCCTTTAAGAGTCAAATCTGTCCTTTAAGAGTCAAATCTGTCCTTTAAGAGTCAAATCTGTCATTTAAGAGAGTCAAATGTGTCATTTAAGAGAGTCAAATGTGTCTTTTAAGAGTCAAATGTGTCTTTTAAGAGTCAAATCTGTCCTTTAAGAGTCAAATCTGTCCTTTAAGAGTCAAACCTGTCCTTTAAGAGTCAAATGTGTCTTTTAAGAGTCAAATCTGTCATTTAAGAGTCAAATCTGTCATTTAAGAGAGTCAAATCTGTCCTTTAAGAGTCAAATGTGTCCTTTAAGAGTCAAATGTGTCTTTTAAGAGTCAAATCTGTCCTTTAAGAGTCATATCTGTCCTTTAAGAGTCAAATCTGTCATTTTAAGAGTCAAATGTGTCTTTTAAGAGTCAAATCTGTCATTTTAAGAGTCAAATCTGTCATTTTAAGAGAGTCAAATGTGTCCTTTAAGAGTCAAATGTGTCCTTTAAGAGAGTCAAATGTGTCTTTTAAGAGTCAAATGTGTCCTTTAAGAGTCAAATCTGTCCTTTAAGAGTCAAATCTGTCCTTTAAGAGTCAAATCTGTCCTTTAAGAGTCAAATCTGTCCTTTAAGAGTCAAATCTGTCCTTTAATAGTCAAATCTGTCCTTTAAGAGAGTCAAATCTGTCCTTTAAGAGTCAAATCTGTCCTTTAAGAGTCAAATGTGTCTTTTAAGAGTCAAATGTGTCTTTTAAGAGTCAAATCTGTCATTTAAGAGAGTCAAATCTGTCCTTTAAGAGTCAAATCTGTCCTTTAAGAGTCAAATGTGTCTTTTAAGAGTCAAATCTGTCCTTTAAGAGTCAAATCTGTCCTTTAAGAGTCAAATCTGTCATTTTAAGAGTCAAATCTGTCTTTTAAGAGAGTCAAATCTGTCCTTTAAGAGTCAAATCTGTCCTTTAAGAGTCAAATCTGTCCTTTAAGAGTCAAATGTGTCATTTTAAGAGTCAAATGTGTCTTTTAAGAGTCAAATGTGTCTTTTAAGAGTCAAATCTGTCCTTTAAGAGTCAAATCTGTCCTTTAAGAGTCAAATCTGTCCTTTAAGAGTAAGAGTCAAATGTGTCTTTTAAGAGTCAAATCTGTCCTTTAAGAGTCAAATCTGTCCTTTAAGAGTCAAATCTGTCCTTTAAGAGAGTCAAATCTGTCCTTTAAGAGTCAAATCTGTCCTTTAAGAGTCAAATCTGTCCTTTAAGAGTCAAATGTGTCATTTTAAGAGTCAAATGTGTCATTTTAAGAGTCAAATGTGTCTTTTAAGAGTCAAATGTGTCTTTTAAGAGTCAAATCTGTCCTTTAAGAGTCAAATCTGTCCTTTAAGAGTCAAATCTGTCCTTTAAGAGTCAAATCTGTCCTTTAAGAGAGTCAAATCTGTCCTTTAAGAGTCAAATCTGTCCTTTAAGAGTCAAATGTGTCTTTTAAGAGTCAAATCTGTCCTTTAAGAGTCAAATCTGTCCTTTAAGAGTCAAATCTGTCATTTTAAGAGTCAAATGTGTCTTTTAAGAGTCAAATCTGTCATTTTAAGAGTCAAATCTGTCATTTTAAGAGAGTCAAATCTGTCCTTTAAGAGTCAAATCTGTCCTTTAAGAGAGTCAAATGTGTCTTTTAAGAGTCAAATGTGTCTTTTAAGAGTCAAATCTGTCCTTTAAGAGTCAAATCTGTCCTTTAAGAGTCAAATCTGTCCTTTAAGAGTCAAATCTGTCCTTTAAGAGTCAAATCTGTCTTTTAAGAGAGTCAAATCTGTCCTTTAAGAGTCAAATCTGTCCTTTTAAGAGTCAAATCTGTCCTTTAAGAGTCAAATGTGTCATTTAAAAGAGTCAAATGTGTCTTTTAAGAGTCAAATGTGTCTTTTAAGAGTCAAATCTGTCCTTTAAGAGTCAAATCTGTCCTTTAAGAGTCAAATCTGTCCTTTAAGAGTCAAATCTGTCCTTTAAGAGTCAAATCTGTCCTTTAAGAGTCAAATGTGTCTTTTAAGAGTCAAATCTGTCCTTTAAGAGTCAAATCTGTCCTTTAAGAGTCAAATCTGTCCTTTAAGAGAGTCAAATCTGTCCTTTAAGAGTCAAATCTGTCCTTTAAGAGTCAAATCTGTCCTTTAAGAGTCAAATGTGTCATTTTAAGAGTCAAATGTGTCCTTTTAAGAGTCAAATGTGTCTTTTAAGAGTCAAATCTGTCCTTTAAGAGTCAAATCTGTCCTTTAAGAGTCAAATCTGTCCTTTAAGAGTCAAATGTGTCATTTTAAGAGTCAAATGTGTCATTTAAGAGAGTCAAATGTGTCTTTTAAGAGTCAAATCTGTCCTTTAAGAGTCAAATCTGTCTTTTAAGAGAGTCAAATCTGTCCTTTAAGAGTCAAATCTGTCCTTTAAGAGTCAAATGTGTCATTTTAAGAGTCAAATGTGTCTTTTAAGAGTCAAATGTGTCTTTTAAGAGTCAAATCTGTCCTTTAAGAGTCAAATCTGTCCTTTAAGAGTCAAATCTGTCCTTTAAGAGTCAAATCTGTCCTTTAAGAGTCAAATCTGTCCTTTAAGAGTCAAATCTGTCCTTTAAGAGTCAAATGTGTCTTTTAAGAGTCAAATCTGTCCTTTAAGAGTCAAATCTGTCCTTTGAGAGTCAAATCTGTCCTTTAAGAGAGTCAAATCTGTCCTTTAAGAGTCAAATCTGTCCTTTAAGAGTCAAATCTGTCCTTTAAGAGTCAAATGTGTCATTTTAAGAGTCAAATGTGTCTTTTAAGAGTCAAATGTGTCTTTTAAGAGTCAAATGTGTCTTTTAAGAGTCAAATCTGTCCTTTAAGAGTCAAATCTGTCCTTTAAGAGTCAAATCTGTCCTTTAAGAGTCAAATCTGTCCTTTAAGAGTCAAATCTGTCCTTTAAGAGTCAAATGTGTCATTTTAAGAGTCAAATGTGTCATTTTAAGAGTCAAATGTGTCATTTTAAGAGTCAAATGTGTCATTTTAAGAGTCAAATGTGTCATTTTAAGAGTCAAATGTGTCATTTTAAGAGTCAAATGTGTCATTTAAGAGAGTCAAATGTGTCTTTTAAGAGTCAAATCTGTCCTTTAAGAGGACAAGAGGAGTAAAGACAGAAGAGACAAGTGCAGCAGGTCGAATATTTACAGTTTCCCTCAACAAACGACTAAAATATTCACAGTGATTTAAGCAGAAAACCACTAACACTTGAGTTTGATCAGTTTGACACTTACCGCCGACAAAAGACAAAAGTGACGTCGTTTGGGAAGAAAAAGTCTTTAAAAAACCTGTTGAAGGAGCAGCTGACGAGCTCAGAGCAGGATCAGGTCTGAAGGAGGAAGAAAGGAGGGAGGAGATATAGAGAGGGAGGAGAGAGAAAGAGGGAGGAGAGAGAAAGAGGGAGGAGCTACAGGGCAGGTGGAGAGAGAGCAGAAGAGACAGAGGAGGGGCTGAGGAAATCACATGACCCACAGGAGGAAATTCAGCCAATCAGAGAGCAGCATGGGGTGAGGAGGGGATTTCCAGGTCCTCAGTGCCTCCCCCTAACTGGGTCTGTTCAGGTCGTGGCGGGGCATCCAGGTCATTCCAGCGTTCATGTCCTCCACAGGCTCGTTTTAGTATTTTACACGTATCTTTCACTGCCTTGATCAGACATAATTACCCATAAAACATCTGGTCTTTTTCAAGTAAAGTGTGGGTTTATTTGTTTGTATTTATTTATTCAAACACTTGTATTATCTTTTTCCTGCTGCTCGGTCTCTGGAGCTCGTCCCATGAGCCTCTGTTTGGGCTGAGGACGAGGCTCCGCCCACCTCCAGGTCCTTTGGAAAACACCTGAGCTCAGTCCTGGACTAGTCCAGGTTTAGGTCTGGATTTAGATGTGCTACATGCATCTGCCACTGTGCCCTGCCCCTGAGCAAGACACCTGCTCACCCTGTGTATGTGACTCTGCTCCAGGACATCTGTGGGAAAAGTGTCTCTGCAGCTCCACAGTGAGAGTTTAAAGAGTCATGTGAGAGAAGAGACCAGACCAGTTCTACACCTGAACCGGGACTAAAGCAGGACTAAAGCAGGACTAAAGCAGGACTAAACCAGGACTAAAGCAGGACTAAAGCAGGACTAAAGCAGGACTAAACCAGGTCTAAAGCAGGACTAAAGCAGGACTAAAGCAGGACTAAACCGGGTCTAAACCGGGACTAAAGCAGGACTAAAGCAGGACTAAAGCAGGACTAAAGCAGGACTAAAGCAGGACTAAAGCAGGACTAAAGCAGGACTAAACCAGGACTAAAGCAGGACTAAAGCAGGACTAAAGCAGGACTAAAGCAGGACTAAACCAGGACTAAAGCAGGACTAAAGCAGGACTAAAGCAGGACTAAAGCAGGACTAAAGCAGGACTAAAGCAGGACTAAACCAGGACTAAAGCAGGACTAAAGCAGGACTAAAGCAGGACTAAAGCAGGACTAAAGCAGGACTAAACCAGGACTAAAGCAGGACTAAAGCAGGACTAAAGCAGGACTAAAGCAGGACTAAACCAGGACTAAAGCAGGACTAAAGCAGGACTAAAGCAGGACTAAAGCAGGACTAAAGCAGGACTAAACCAGGACTAAACCAGGACTAAAGCAGGACTAAAGCAGGACTAAAGCAGGACTAAACCAGGACTAAAGCAGGACTAAAGCAGGACTAAACCAGGACTAAAGCAGGACTAAAGCAGGACTAAACCAGGACTAAAGCAGGACTAAACCAGGACTAAAGCAGGACTAAACCAGGACTAAACCAGGACTAAAGCAGGACTAAACCAGGACTAAAGCAGGACTAAAGCAGGACTAAACCAGGACTAAAGCAGGACTAAAGCAGGACTAAAACCAGGACTAAACCAGGACTAAACCAGGACTAAAGCAGGACTAAAGCAGGACTAAACCAGGACTAAAGCAGGACTAAAGCAGGACTAAAGCAGGACTAAACCAGGACTAAAGCGGGACTAAAGCGGGACTAAAGCGGGACTAAAGCGGGACTAAACCGGGACTAAAGCGGGACTAAAGCGGGACTAAAGCGGGACTAAACCGGGACTAAACCGGGACTAAACCGGGTCTAAACCGGGACTAAAGCGGGACTAAAGCGGGACTAAAGCGGGACTAAAGCGGGACTAAAGCGGGACTAAAGGGGGACTAAAGCGGGACTAAAGCGGGAAGCAAGCAGGACTAAAGCAGGACTAAAGCAGGACTAAAGCAGGACTAAAGCAGGACTAAACCAGGACTAAAGCAGGACTAAAGCAGGACTAAAGCAGGACTAAAGCAGGACTAAACCAGGACTAAAGCAGGACTAAAGCAGGACTAAAGCAGGACTAAAGCAGGACTAAACCAGGACTAAAGCAGGACTAAACCAGGACTAAAGCAGGACTAAAGCAGGACTAAAGCAGGACTAAAGCAGGACTAAAGCGGGACTAAAGCGGGACTAAAGCGGGACTAAAGCGGGACTAAACCGGGACTAAAGCGGGACTAAAGCGGGACTAAAGCGGGACTAAACCGGGACTAAACCGGGACTAAACCGGTCTAAACCGGGACTAAACCGGGTCTAAACCAGGACTAAAGAGGGACTAAAGCGGGACTAAAGCGGGACTAAACCGGGACTAAAGCGGGACTAAAGCGGGACTAAAGCGGGACTAAAGCGGGACTAAACCAGGACTAAAGCAGGACTAAACCAGGACTAAACCAGGACTAAAGCAGGACTAAACCAGGACTAAACCAGGACTAAAGCAGGACTAAAGCAGGACTAAAGCAGGACTAAACCAGGACTAAACCAGGACTAAAGCAGGACTAAAGCAGGACTAAACCAGGACTAAACCAGGACTAAACCAGGACTAAAGCAGGACTAAAGCAGGACTAAAGCGGGACTAAAGCGGGACTAAAGCGGGACTAAAGCAGGACTAAACCAGGACTAAAGCAGGACTAAACCAGGACTAAAGCAGGACTAAAGCAGGACTAAACCAGGACTAAAGCAGGACTAAACCAGGACTAAAGCAGGACTAAACCAGGACTAAACCAGGACTAAAGCAGGACTAAACCAGGACTAAAGCAGGACTAAACCAGGACTAAAGCGGGACTAAAGCGGGACTAAAGCGGGACTAAAGCGGGACTAAACCGGGACTAAAGCGGGACTAAAGCGGGACTAAAGCGGGACTAAAGCGGGACTAAACCGGGACTAAAGCGGGACTAAAGCAGGACTAAAGCAGGACTAAAGCGGGACTAAAGCGGGACTAAAGCGGGACTAAAGCGGGACTAAACCAGGACTAAAGCAGGACTAAACCAGGACTAAAGCAGGACTAAACCAGGACTAAACCAGGACTAAAGCAGGACTAAAGCAGGACTAAACCAGGACTAAACCAGGGACTAAACCAGGACTAAAGCAGGACTAAAGCAGGACTAAACTAGCAGGACTAAAGCAGGACTAAAGCAGGACTAAACCAGGACTAAAGCAGGACTAAAGCAGGACTAAAGCAGGACTAAAGCAGGACTAAACCAGGACTAAAGCAGGACTAAACCAGGACTAAAGCAGGACTAAACCAGGACTAAAGCAGGACTAAACCAGGACTAAACCAGGACTAAAGCAGGACTAAACCAGGACTAAAGCAGGACTAAACCAGGACTAAACCAGGACTAAACCAGGACTAAAGCAGGACTAAAGCAGGACTAAAGCAGGACTAAACCAGGACTAAACCAGGACTAAACCAGGACTAAAGCAGGACTAAACCAGGACTAAAGCAGGACTAAAGCAGGACTAAAGCAGGACTAAACCGGGACTAAAGCGGGACTAAAGCGGGACTAAAGCGGGACTAAACCGGGACTAAACCGGGACTAAAGCGGGACTAAAGCGGGACTAAAGCGGGACTAAAGCGGGACTAAACCGGGACTAAACCGGGACTAAACCGGGACTAAACCGGGTCTAAACCGGGACTAAAGCGGGACTAAAGCGGGACTAAAGCGGGACTAAAGCGGGACTAAAGCGGGACTAAAGCGGGACTAAAGCGGGACTAAAGCGGGACTAAACCGGGACTAAACCGGGACTAAAGCGGGACTAAAGCGGGACTAAATCGGGACTAAATCAGGACTAAAGCAGGACTAAACCAGGACTAAACCAGGACTAAAGCAGGACTAAAGCAGGACTAAAGCAGGACTAAACCAGGACTAAAGCAGGACTAAACCAGGACTAAAGCAGGACTAAACCAGGACTAAAACCAGGACTAAAGCAGGACTAAACCAGGACTAAAGCAGGACTAAAACCAGGACTAAACCAGGACTAAAGCAGGACTAAACCAGGACTAAAGCAGGACTAAACCAGGACTAAACCAGGACTAAACCAGGACTAAAGCAGGACTAAAGCAGGACTAAAGCAGGACTAAAGCAGGACTAAACCAGGACTAAAGCAGGACTAAAGCAGGACTAAACCGGGACTAAAGCGGGACTAAAGCGGGACTAAAGCGGGACTAAAGCGGGACTAAACCGGGACTAAAGCGGGACTAAAGCGGGACTAAAGCGGGACTAAAGCGGGACTAAAGCGGGACTAAAGCGGGACTAAAGCGGGACTAAAGCGGGACTAAAGCGGGACTAAACCGGGACTAAACCGGGACTAAACCGGGACTAAACCGGGTCTAAACAGGGACTAAAGCGGGACTAAAGCGGGACTAAAGCGGGACTAAAGCGGGACTAAAGCGGGACTAAAGCGGGACTAAACCGGGACTAAACCGGGACTAAACCGGGACTAAACCGGGACTAAAGCGGGACTAAAGCAGGACTAAACCAGGACTAAACCAGGACTAAACCAGGACTAAAGCAGGACTAAAGCAGGACTAAACCAGGACTAAACCAGGACTAAAGCAGGACTAAACCAGGACTAAAGCAGGACTAAACCAGGACTAAAGCAGGACTAAACCAGGACTAAACCAGGACTAAACCAGGACTAAACCAGGACTAAAACCAGGACTAAACCAGGACTAAACCAGGACTAAACCAGGACTAAACCAGGACTAAAGCAGGACTAAAGCAGGACTAAAGCAGGACTAAAGCAGGACTAAAGCAGGACTAAACCAGGACTAAAGCAGGACTAAACCAGGACTAAACAGGACTAAACCAGGACTAAACCAGGACTAAACAGGACTAAAAGCAGGACTAAAGCAGGACTAAACCAGGACTAAAGCAGGACTAAAGCAGGACTAAAGCAGGACTAAACCGGGACTAAACCGGGACTAAAGCGGGACTAAAGCGGGACTAAAGCGGGACTAAAGCGGGACTAAAGCGGGACTAAACCGGGACTAAACCAGGACTAAACCAGGACTAAAGCGGGACTAAAGCGGGACTAAAGCGGGACTAAAGCGGGACTAAAGCGGGACTAAAGCGGGACTAAAGCGGGACTAAAGCAGGACTAAAGCAGGACTAAAGCAGGACTAAACCGGGACTAAACCGGGTCTAAACCAGGACTAAAGCAGGACTAAAGCAGGACTAAAGCAGGACTAAAGCAGGACTAAAGCAGAACTAAACCAGGACTAAAGCAGGACTAAAGCAGGACTAAACCAGGACTAAACCAGGACTAAAGCAGGACTAAACCAGGACTAAAGCAGGACTAAAGCAGGACTAAACCGGGTCTAAACCGGGACTAAACCGGGTCTAAACCGGGACTAAACCGGGACTAAACCGGGACTAAAGCGGGACTAAAGCGGGACTAAAGCAGGACTAAAGCAGGACTAAAGCAGGACTAAACCAGGTCTAAACCAGGACTAAAGCAGGACTAAAGGAGGACTAAAGCAGGACTAAAGGAGGACTAAACCAGGACTAAACCAGGTCTAAACCAGGACTAAACCAGTACTAAACCAGGACTAAACCAGGACTAAACCAGGACTAAACCAGGTCTAAACCAGGACTAAACCAGGACTAAACCAGGACTAAACCAGGACTAAACCAGGACTAAAGCAGGACTAAACCAGGACTAAACCAGGACTAAACCAGGACTAAACCAGTCTAAACTAACTAAACCAGGACTAAACCAGGACTAAACCAGGACTAAACCAGGACTAAACCAGGACTAAACCAGGACTAAACCAGGACTAAACCAGGACTAAAGCAGGACTAAAGCAGGACTAAACCAGGACTAAACCAGGACTAAAGCAGGACTAAACCAGGACTAAAGCAGGACTAAAGCAGGACTAAACCAGGACTAAAGCAGGACTAAACCAGGACTAAAGCAGGACTAAAGCAGGACTAAAGCAGGACTAAAGCAGGACTAAACCAGGACTAAAGCAGGACTAAACCAGGACTAAACCAGGACTAAAGCAGGACTAAACTAAACCAGGACTAAAGCAGGACTAAAGCAGGACTAAAGCAGGACTAAAGCAGGACTAAACCAGGACTAAAACGGGACTAAAGCAGGACTAAACCAGGACTAAAGCAGGACTAAAGCAGGACTAAAGCAGGACTAAAGCAGGACTAAAGCAGGACTAAAGCGGGACTAAAGCAGGACTAAACCAGGACTAAAGCGGACTAAAGCGGGGACTAAAGCGGGACTAAAGCGGGACTAAAACCGGGACTAAAGCGGGACTAAAGCGGGACTAAAGCGGGACTAAAGCGGGACTAAACCGGGACTAAACCGGGACTAAAGCGGGACTAAACCGGGACTAAACCGGGACTAAACCGGGACTAAACCGGGACTAAAGCGGGACTAAAGCGGGACTAAATCAGGACTAAACCAGGACTAAAGCAGGACTAAAGCAGGACTAAAGCAGGACTAAAGCAGGACTAAAGCAGGACTAAAGCAGGACTAAACCAGGACTAAAGCAGGACTAAAACAGGACTAAACCAGGACTAAAGCAGGACTAAAGCAGGACTAAACCAGGACTAAAGCAGGACTAAACCAGGACTAAAACTAAACCAGGACTAAACCAGGACTAAAGCAGGACTAAACCAGGACTAAACCAGGACTAAACCAGGACTAAAGCAGGACTAAACCAGGACTAAACCAGGACTAAAGCAGGACTAAAGCAGGACTAAACCAGGACTAAACCAGGACTAAAGCAGGACTAAACCAGGACTAAAGCAGGACTAAAGCAGGACTAAAGCAGGACTAAAGCAGGACTAAACCGGGACTAAAGCGGGACTAAAGCGGGACTAAAGCGGGACTAAACCGGGACTAAAGCGGGACTAAAGCGGGACTAAAGCGGGACTAAAGCGGGACTAAACCGGGACTAAAGCGGGACTAAAGCGGGACTAAAGCGGGACTAAAGCGGGACTAAACCGGGACTAAAGCAGGACTAAAGCAGGACTAAAGCAGGACTAAACCAGGACTAAAGCAGGACTAAACCAGGACTAAACCAGGACTAAAGCAGGACTAAAGCAGGACTAAACCAGGACTAAAGCAGGACTAAACCAGGACTAAAGCAGGACTAAACCAGGACTAAAGCAGGACTAAACCAGGACTAAACCAGGACTAAAGCAGGACTAAACCAGGACTAAAGCAGGACTAAAGCAGGACTAAACCAGGACTAAACCAGGACTAAAGCAGGACTAAAGCAGGACTAAAGCAGGACTAAAGCAGGACTAAACCGGGACTAAAGCAGGACTAAACCGGGACTAAAGCGGGACTAAAGCGGGACTAAAGCGGGACTAAAGCGGGACTAAAGCGGGACTAAAGCGGGACTAAAGCGGGACTAAAGCGGGACTAAAGCGGGACTAAAGCGGGACTAAACCGGGACTAAACCAGGTCTAAACCGGGACTAAAGCGGGACTAAAGCGGGACTAAAGCGGGACTAAACCGGGACTAAAGCGGGACTAAAGCGGGACTAAAGCGGGACTAAACCGGGACTAAACCGGGACTAAACCGGGTCTAAACCAGGACTAAAGCAGGACTAAAGCAGGACTAAAGCAGGACTAAAGCAGGACTAAAGCAGGACTAAAGCAGGACTAAACCAGGACTAAAGCAGGACTAAAGCAGGACTAAAGCAGGACTAAAGCAGACTAAACCAGGACTAAAGCAGGACTAAAGCAGGACTAAACCAGGACTAAACCAGGACTAAAGCAGGACTAAACCAGGACTAAAGCAGGACTAAAGCAGGACTAAAGCAGGACTAAACCGGGTCTAAACCGGGACTAAACCGGGTCTAAACCGGGACTAAAGCGGGACTAAAGCGGGACTAAAGCAGGACTAAAGCAGGACTAAAGCAGGACTAAACCAGGTCTAAACCAGGACTAAAGCAGGACTAAAGGAGGACTAAAGCAGGACTAAAGGAGGACTAAACCAGGACTAAACCAGGTCTAAACCAGGACTAAACCAGTACTAAACCAGGACTAAACCAGGACTAAACCAGGTCTAAACCAGGACTAAACCAGGACTAAACCAGGACTAAACCAGGACTAAACCAGGACTAAAGCAGGACTAAACCAGGACTAAACCAGGACTAAACCAGGACTAAACCAGGTCTAAACCAGGACTAAACCAGGACTAAACCAGGACTAAAGCAGGACTAAAGCAGGACTAAAGCAGGACTAAAGCAGGACTAAACCAGGTCTAAACCAGGACTAAAGCAGGACTAAAGCAGGACTAAAGCAGGACTAAAGCAGGACTAAAGCAGGACTAAAGCAGGACTAAACCAGGTCTAAACCAGGACTAAACCAGGTCTAAACCAGGACTAAAGCAGGACTAAAGCAGGACTAAAGCAGGACCAGACCAGGACCAAATCAGGACGTGGTCTTTCTGCAGGTTCAGACCCGGATTAAGCCTCATTTAGTCCTTTTAAATCTCGTCCTGTGTCTGGTCCAGTTTGGGCACAGCCTAAATCTCACTGCAGGTTTTTGAAAAGTTCAGCCTGTGTGAATGAAACAAACTTCTACATGAAATATTTGAAATGAGTGAAACAGGAAAAGGTTAAATCAGTTTAATTATAGCAGCAGATTTTTGTACATTTCATTATTCAGACATGAACATGTTTAAACAAAAGCAAATAGTAAAAAACAGTAACAGTAAAAGACACTTTGGCTCCACCTGCTGGTTATTTGTACAAACTACAGCAGAACAAGAACAGAAGAACATTTAAAATGAATATGTAACATGAATAAACCATAAATCAAAGACAAACATCACATGACACTGGAAGGAAAAATATCAGAGGAAAAAGAGAAAAACAAATATATATGTATTTGTAATGCTTGTAGGCTAGGAGGTTGACTACGACCACAGTAAAGTAAGTATGATTACTACGGCAGCATCAGAAGATTTGTTCTTTGAGGAGCCTGGGGTGTGAATAAAGACACAACCAACCAATATTGAAATTTTAACGCAAAATTGTATTGAATTGTACAAAAAATAATAAATAAACAAAACAGACAGTGATGCAGTGGTGGTTGTGGTAAATGCAATAATTCAGAGTCCGGGTTTTGATGCAGAGTTCAAAGAAAAGATAGAGGTCTAATGGGGAAAAAAATAATCAGCAGCAGGATAATTTAGTCCATTTAGTCCTACCGCATAGTTGGGTAGCTCGCCATCAATATGTGAATTATGATCCAGGTTTCTTTTTCAGTCCGAAAAAACCTGACCTATAAAAGGTCAAAATAATAAATTAACATTTGTATAATAAACACAAAACGTCTACATTGGCACAATGTGGGATATACATGTGTACATGTAGAGATAATATTATATTTTATCAATATATAAATTATAAAGACTATTAGACATAATAATTGTAATCAGAGTGCACTTTTTCCATATAAATCAAAAATCGAGTTCAATGCTCAAGCAGAGTCTGTTAATTAAATTAAAGTTGCGCAACAAATCAAAAATCGTAGCTACATTCAGAAACAACAAAATCGTATAGCTGATTTAGCGTTAATACAAAACGTCAATCAAAAGTAAGCAAAATCAAATTAGATGAGCAATATAAAACAATGCTCCTAATGAGTTTATTGTTATTTACAATTCGGGTTTAATGTATTTTAAATCGGTCCCGTATTTAAAATAAAAATGAGTAATGGTTAAAGAACTCCAAGCGCGAATAGACCGTGTTAATGTAGACAAGAAGCTAGGGGAGTTTTGAATAGGTGCGCTAGCGGCGCTATCAAACAAAATGTTGCACGTTATTTACCGACAACGATACGACTGCTACTAACAAAGCTTATATGCCGAAGTGTGCGTAACAACTCACCGTTGAGGAGAGGAGAGTTGAAATTAGGAAGTATGTTTTAGTTTGAGATCCCAGCGTATTCAAAATGCAGCGTATTCAAAACAGTGAGGAGCAGAGGAGGAGACAGGTAAGTGACCTGCTGTGACCACGTGACTTAAAGGTAAAGGGAACCGCAGCACAGGAAGTGGCGTCACAATACGAGCCTTAGGAAATGCGGGTTACATATTATAAATGTATATTTACATGTTATATATTATAAATGTATATTTACATGTTTAGTTGAAATAAAAATAAAACCCTCTTGTTCACAGACAGTAAAGGTGCATCTGTGTGACTCTCGTGAGGAACATGAAGGTCAGACTCTGGTTCATCTGGTTCTTTCTGTCGAGGCTCCTCGACTTTTCAGACTCATCTAGAATCTGCCACAGGGAGTCGTCCTGAAGTCCTCTGTGAAACTCCATCAGTGTCTCATTTGTAGAAAACGTTTCACTGGTCGTCATCTGGAAACATTGTGGCTTTTTGAAGTTTATGAGTCTCTGCTTTGAGCGATGTCTGAAGGTGCTGCCCCCTACAGGACTGAAAGAGACAAACTGTGAACCACAGAGTCACAAAACACAAAGTGACATCATTAGATTATATGAGTGACATTTAGTTCATGCTGATCTGAACCACACGACTTTAGTGTTAAAGGGATATTCCCCAGCAGGGGGCGCTCTGTGCAGGTTGTTGTTTTGCTCACGTTCATGTTCAGAGCACATTTAGTCTTGTGCTGCTGATCTACACAGTTTAAACTACAGAGAATCGTTAGAGCCAAACTGTAATGCTTTGGTCGGCCTGTGGGTGGCGCCTTACGCCTGTAGTGACCCAATGTGTCTCTCACCAGATGGAAATGTCCAAGTGTCAGAGAGGGGCCGGTGTTAGGGGCCGGTGTTTGTGCAGAGGGGCCGGTGTCTGTGCAGAGGGGCCGGTGTCTGTGCAGAGGGGCCGGTGTCTGCGCAGAGGGGCCGGTGTCTGCGCAGAGGGGCCGGTGTCTGCGCAGAGGGGCCGGTGTCTGTGCAGAGGGGCCGGTGTTTGTGCAGAGGGGCCGGTGTCTGCGGAGAGGGGCCGGTGTCTGTGCAGAGGGGCCGGTGTTTGTGCAGAGGGGCCGGTGTCTGCGGAGAGGGGCCGGTGTCTGTGCAGAGGGGCCGGTGTTTGTGCAGAGGGGCCGGTGTCTGTGCAGAGGGGCCGGTGTCTGTGCAGAGGGGCCGGTGTCTGTGTGACTCACCTGGTCCTGTCTCGTTCTCGCCCTCTAGTGGTGAGTCTGTTTGTTGCAGAGCTGTGGTCCCTGTGAGAAAAAGTCAGAGTCAGAGCAACATTCAGCACAAAAAACTCCACAGCCACAAACTGTGTTAGATTTGTTACTGTTGGACTCGGGGCCGGACTCGGGGCCGGACTCGGGGCCGGACTCGGGGCCGGACTCAGACTCACTTTGGACCACAGCGGTCGGGCTCTTCAGGATTCTCTCCGAGCTCCATCCCAACAGCCTGAGGAGGAAAAAGTCTGAAGTAAAACAGATGTTTAACACGACACATGAGCCGCACCAGAATGTGGTACAAGTGTTTAAAGAACATGACCACACTGTGGTACAAGTGTTTAAAGAACATGACCACACTGTGGTACAAGTGTTTAAAGAACATGACCACACTGTGGTACAAGTGTTTAAGGAGGCACATGCACCACGGCTCTACCGTGAGCCACACCTGAGCCTCACAGACCAGGAGATGAAACTAAATCAAAGACATGATCCTGCATCAAGATCAACTCAAAAAAGAGAAAAACAAAACAGTGTCACAATCAAATATCTGAACATCAGCTTCTCCAAACATGAGTCTGGAGAAATAAAACTCAAAATGTGTGAAATATGTGACAGTGTCACGACCCAAACAGATCAAACATTTACAAAGTGACACAGAAGCGACCAAAACAGAGTCTGCAGGCCGGACTCACCACGACAAACAGAAGAAGTGAGGCTGATTAAAGTTATACAGACCCGGCATGAAGACACCAGCAGGGGGCAGCACAGGACCAAGAGCGCGCTGAGTACGTGCATGTACTCTGTACGTGCGCGCTCTGTACGTGCGCGCTCTGGCTCAAGGAGCGTGATCAGAGAAAAGAGCAGAGGAGGTGTGTTTCACTCCTACAATGATTTGTCCAGTTTACAGATTTGAACTTCGTCTTGCTATGTGTTCACTTTAACCACAGGGCGGAGCTCGTCAGACTCACGCTGTTTAAAGCTCAGGCGCGGGACCAAAACATAAAATAAACTTACAAAAATAGGCAAAATTCACAACTAACTAATAATATAAAGTAACAAAATACACAGGAAAAACTCCTGAAAACTTCTTATGAATTAAAACTGAGACACGTGAGAAACACGAGAGAAATAAAAAGACTCCACAAACCTCCTGAAACACCAGAGTCTGTTCATGTGCTCAACAAAACTAATGTTACTACAGACTGAGTTTTGTCCTCAGCTTTTAAACTTTATTAAATCATGACAAAACATCAAGTCAAATGTGTCCTTTAAGAGTCAAATGTGTCCTTTAAGAGGACAAGAGGAGTAAAGAACAAGTCCAATATTTACAGCTTCCCTCAATAAAATATTTACAGTGATTTAAGCAGAAAAAACACTAACACTTCAGTTTGAAAAGTTTGACACTTACCGCGGAAAAAAAACACAAAAGTCACGTCGTTTGGGAAGAAAAAGTCTTTAAAACCTGAAGAAGGAGCAGCTCATGAGTGAGGCGCAGAGATGTGAGGCGCAAATGTTGAGTAGATGGGAGACGTCTGCGTGAAAAGAGGAGTGGTGTAGAGGGTGACGTCTGTGTGGAGGGAGGAGGCGTGTCCAGTCTGAGTCTTTCTCAGAAACAGACTGAACACAAACCCACAGAGTCACTGCAGCACATTCTCCCTCCATTTGGTTTTATCAGGTGAAAAATGGAGCTTAAACCTTAAATTGAGCCTCAGATTTAGATTTACAACTAAAACCCTCTGAAGGACCTGTCGTGTTAAAGGAAAATAAGAAAACTAATCCTTTTATTTGATTTTAAAAGTTCAGACTGAAACAGAATAAAGTTGTTTTAAAGGAGCGTCTTGGTTCGTCTCGGTCTTTTTGTTCACAATAACAGACCAGGTGCAGAGTCTGTGGTGCATTTATTACATAAAACTCGTCAGAGTCGTTCTGTTCGGTGAGTTTCATCAGTTGCTTCATGAGCTCCGTCTGGATGATCTCTTCTTCCAGTGGGACTTTGCTCTGTCCCGGGCCCAGTTCGACCCTCTGTCCCGCAGTGGTGCGGGTAACGTCCCAGGACCAACTACAGACGCTCGAGTCCCGGAGCCTGTCCGTCTGTCTGCGGTTAGAACAGAGAAAATGAATCATTCAGTGCAATAATAATCATTTGCATTCTGCATCACTGGCCAAAAGAGCTCAACAACGCCTCTACTTCCTCCGCAAACTGAAAAGAGCAAGAGCTCCGGCCCCCATCCTTCGGACCTTCTACAGAGGCACCATCGAGAGCATCCTATCCAGCTGCATCACGGTGTGGTACGGCTCCTGCACCGTCCTCTGCAAAAAGACTCTGCAGCGCATCGTCAGAGCAGCTGAGAGGATCATCGGTGTTCCTCTCCCCCCTCTACTGGACGTCTATCACTCCCGCCTCACCCGCAAAGCCACCAGGAGGTGACCCCACCCATCCATCTCACAGCCTCTTCAGCTGCTGCCATCAGGGAGGAGACTGCGGAGCCTTCAGGCCAGAACCAGCAGACTCAGGGACAGTTTCTTCCACCAGGCTCAGGAGACTCAACTCTCTCCCTGCCCTACCCTCACTTTTCCACTCTGCCCCCCCTCAGCCCCCTGTCACCCACTGAGAAAACCGGACTATGAAGCACTACCTCACTTTTATATGGACAATCAATAATTGTTACTTAATCACTACCTCACTTTACCCGCAATCTCCGGCTGTTTACACTTTTTTGTGGTTTGCACATTTCTTCTTTTTCTTGTTTGCATTTTTTTTTTTTTTATTCTTTTAATTTAATCTTTTTGGCACATTTATGTTTGCACTGAGGTGGGAGAGAACAGAAATATGTATGTATGATCCATGAAAAGTATCTTATGAATGGACACTGAGGCTGTAGGACACTGGGGCTGTAGGACTCTGGGACATGTCCAGGTCACACTGGGACATGTCCAGGTCACACTGGGACATTAATAAAACAGATTTAATGTTTGTGCTTGTTTCATGTTTTATTTATGGTTTTCAGTTGGTAAATGAACTTTTACATAAATATGACACATTTTGTTCATATTTACTGATATTTTCCCTTAAACTTCACAGTCAAACGGTGCATGATGTATAAAAACAAACGTTTATAATCAAATGTGTATATTTTATTATATAACTTTTCAAAATGTTAACACTGTGGAGTCTACACGGAGGTCACAGCCTCCTCTCTCCGCGATGTGACCTCGTTCTTCAGGAGTCTGTGTCTCTGACGCCCCGGTGTGAACACACTTTCACTTTTAGTCAACACATTTTCGATCTGCGTGTGCGCTCTCAGCTAAAAGATAAAACGACGTCACACTAAAAGACACAGGGGGCGTGTCTGTATTTGCTCTGGTGTACAGGAGTGTCTGTGTAACCGGTTAAACACTGCAGAGTTCCGTTTGAAGGAGCAGTGCATGATGGGTAAAAACAGTCAAACTTTAAAAGGAAACAGGACTGAAGTTGTATGGGAAACCTGTTGAGAGAGTGCGAGTGTTCAAATTCCTTGGTATATGGATGGATGAAAAATTGACATATGGAGAACATGTTCAGAGAATGGTAGATAAATGCTGCAAAGTTATAAACATAATGAGGTGCCTTACTGGCTCAACGTGGGGGGCAGGAAGGGATGTGCTCCTAATGATCTATAAGGCAATGATTCGGTCTGTGTTTGATTATGGATGTGTAGTTTATGGCTCTGCAGCCCAGTCGGCATTGGCAAAGTTGGACGTTGTGCAGGCAAGAGCACTTCGATTGTGCACCGGGGCCATGAGAACAACATCAATTTCTGCACTGTGGTGGAGGCGGGGTGAAATACCTCTGGCCCTCCGACGTAAAAAATTGGCTTTCAATTACTTAGTGAAATTAAAAGGGGCTGAAAAATCACTGCTGTCCACCCGAGTGCTAGAAGAAAGCTGGGAGTTTAATCAGAGGGTAAGCAGAACTAACAGACACAGCTTTTTACAACGAGTAAAGGGAGAGTTTAGGGAACTTGGAGTTGAAAGCAGGGAAATTGTGGCTCCAGTGCTCTGGCCTGTGATACCACCGTGGCTGTGGCATGAGCCTGATATCGACCTGGCAATAAAGAAGCTAGCCAAAAGTGGTCGTAAGGGAAATCTGGCGCCCCATGTGAGAGCATATCTCAGGAACAGTGGGAGGGTGTCACCCAAATATACACAGACGGATCTAGAGACCCTGAGCAAAATAAAAAGTGGGGTTCGGCTTCTGGGTTCCCCAGTTCCATATCCAGCAAAGTCACCGGCTCCCAGATGACATTTCTACTTTCTCTGCTGAGCTTATTGCTATTCTTTGGGCGTTTTGTGGTGGCTGGAGGAAGCAGGAGTTAAAAATTCAGTAATTTGCACTGATTCACTGTCGGCACTGATGGCCCTGGAAGGGGATGAAGGAAGTAAGGCACGGCCTGATGCGGTGAATGAAATTTTAACTATGGTGTACAAACTTGAGGTAGCTGGTTTTAATGTGGGGGTTTTTATGGGTTCCAGCACATGTTGGTGTTGAGGGAAACGAAGTCGCAGACAGTCTTGCAAAGGCCAGTCTAAAGAAGACAGAAATACACCTCAGAGTACCTCTCGGTAGGATGGAGTATCGGTCAATCATACTAGCTAGTATTAAAAGCAGTGGCAGCTAAAGTGGGACGGGGAAACAAAAGGGAGACAAATGTACAGCATTATCCCAACAGTCAATAACACTCCTAGGCCTGCTCTCTCACGCCAGGAAGACACTAAGCTGGCACGCCTAAGGTTAGGCCACTGTGGGTTGGCTCGTGGGCTGTTCCTCATTGGGAGACATGACAATGGCTGCTGTGAGTGGTGCGGAGTACCAGAGACTGTAACACATGTTATGTTGCACTGCCCAGGATATAGTACTCAGAGGAGAGATATGTTCAGAGGGGTATCCAAGTTAGGGCTTAATAGCTTTTCTCTAAGGACCATATTAGGGCATGGAGCTTCCCCCAAGGAGAGGGCTCAAGTAGTGATACGTTTCTTAATACAAACTGGGGTCTATCACAGAATATAGCAAAGAGCAGCTCTGATGTCCTCGTCCCTTGGGCGAGTACTCGTCACGCAGTATGGGATAATATGAGAACTCCTGACCAGTGGAGGGCAGCAATGCACTAACCGTGCCTAGTCTGCCGGAAATAAACACAACAAGGAAACAGGACAAACGTGTAACAGAGACGGGTCTTAGTTTGAAAGCACCTTTAAAACAACTTTATTCTGTTTCAGTCTGAACTTTTAAAATCAAATAAAAGGATTAGTTTAAGTTCTTATTTTTCTTTAAGACGACAGGTCCTTCAGAGGGTTTTAGTTGTAAATCTAAATCTGAGGCTCAATTTTAGGTTTAAACTCCATTTTCTCATAAATCCAAATGGAGGGAGAATGTCCTGACTCTGTGGGTTTGTGTTCAGTCTGTTTCTGTTTCGAGTAGAGACACAGACTGAATACGCCAGGACGGTTTAGAAAAGATTAGAAATGGGAGGAGACAGACTTCACTGTTTCTAACATCTGCGACACAACACCACCTCATATCTCTGACTGTCTGCGACCTCATGGGCTGCTCCTTTTTCTTCCCAAACGACGGGACTTTTGTGTTTTGTCCGCGGTAAGTGTCAAACTTTTCAAACTGAAGTGTTAAAGTTGTTACTTTACATTAGTAGGTAGTTGTTAGTTAGTTTTGCCTATTTTTGTAAGTATATTTTTTTATGTTTTGGTTCTGAACGAAGTAAAGTGTTGACCAGCGGGAGTCCACCCTCTCCCCTTCAATCTGCTCCTCTCCTAGTTCTGCTCTCACTCTCTTGTCAGACCCAGAGCGCGCACGTACTTTGTCCTGGTGAGTCCGGCCTGCAGACTCTGTTTTGGTCGCTTCTGTGTCACTTTGTAAATGTTTGATCTGTTTGGGTCGTGACACTGTCACATATTTCACACATTTTGAGTTTTATTTCTCCAGACTCATGTTTGGAGAAGCTGATGTTCAGATATTTGATTGTGACACTGTTTTGTTTTTCTCTTGTTTGAGTTGATCTTGATGCAGGATCATGTCTTTGATTTAGTTTCATCTCCTGGTCTGTGAGGCTCAGGTGTGGCTCACGGTAGAGCCGTGGTGCATGTGCCTCCTTAAACACTTGTACCACAGTGTGGTCATGTTCCTTAAACACTTGTACCACAGTGTGTGGTCATGTTCCTTAAACACTTGTACCACAGTGTGGTCATGTTCCTTAAACACTTGTACCACAGTGTGGTCATGTTCTTTAAACACTTGTACCACAGTGTGGTCATGTTCTTTAAACACTTGTACCACAGTGTGGTCATGTTCTTTAAACACTTGTACCACAGTGTGGTCATGTTCTTTAAACACTTGTACCACATTCTGGTGCGGCTCATGTGTCGTGTTAAACATCTGTTTTACTTCAGACTTTTTCCTCCTCAGGCTGTTGGGATGGAGCTCGGAGAGAATCCTGAAGAGCCCGACCGCTGTGGTCCAAAGTGAGTCTGAGTCCGGCCCCGAGTCCGGCCCCGAGTCCGGCCCCGAGTCCGGCCCCGAGTCCGGCCCCGAGTCCGGCCCCGAGTCCGGCCCCGAGTCCGGCCCCGAGTCCGGCCCCGAGTCCGGCCCCGAGTCCGGCCCCGAGTCCGGCCCCGAGTCCGGCCCCGAGTCCGGCCCCGAGTCCAACAGTAACAAATCTAACACAGTTTGTGGCTGTGGAGTTTTTTTTGTGCTGAATGTTGCTCTGACTCTGACTTTTTCTCACAGGGACCACAGCTCTGCAACAAACAGACTCACCACTAGAGGGCGAGAACGAGACAGGACCACGTGAGTCACACAGACACCGGCCCCTCTGCACAGACACCGGCCCCTCTGCAGAAACACCGGCCCCTCTGCACAGACACCAGCCCCTCTGCACAGACACCGGCCCCTCTGCACAGACACCGGCCCCTCTGCACAGACACCGGCCCCTCCGCACAGACACCGGCCCCTCCGCACAGACACCGGCCCCTCTCCGCAGACACCGGCCCCCTCTGCGCAGACACCGGCCCCTCTGCGCAGACACCGGCCCCTCTGCGCAGACACCGGCCCCTCTGCACAAACACCGGCCCCTCCGCACAGACACCGGCCCCTAACACCGGCCCCTCTGCACAGACACCGGCCCCTAACACCGGCCCCTCTCTGACACTTGGACATTTCCATCTGGTGAGAGACACATTGGGTCACTACAGGCGTAAGGCGCCACCCACAGGCCGACCAAAGCATTACAGTTTGGCTCTAACGATTCTCTGTAGTTTAAACTGTGTAGATCAGCAGCACAAGACTAAATGTGCTCTGAACATGAACGTGAGCAAAAACAACAACCTGCACAGAGCGCCCCCTGCTGGGGAATATCCCTTTAAACACTAAAGTCGTGTGGTTCAGATCAGCATGAACTAAATGTCACTCATATAATCTAATGATGTCACTTTGTGTTTTGTGACTCTGTGGTTCACAGTTTGTCTCTTTCAGTCCTGTAGGGGGCAGCACCTTCAGAGATCGCTCAAAGCAGAGACTCATAAACTTCAAAAAGCCACAATGTTTCCAGATGACGACCAGTGAAACGTTTTCTACAAATGAGACACTGATGGAGTTTCACAGAGGACTTCAGGACGACTCCCTGTGGCAGATTCTAGATGAGTCTGAAAAGTCGAGGAGCCTCGACAGAAAGAACCAGATGAACCAGAGTCTGACCTTCATGTTCCTCACGAGAGTCACACAGATGCACCTTTACTGTCTGAACAATAATATATTATATATATATATACATATATAAATACATATATATTTGTTTTTCCTTCCAGTGTCATGTGATGTTTGTCTTTGATTTATGTTTTATTTATGTTACATATTAATTAATGGAATTTCCCCACTGTGGGACTAATAAAGGCTTATCTTATCTTAAAATGTTCTTATGTTCTTGTTCTGCTGTAGTTTGGCTCCACCTGCTGGTTATTTGTACAAAGTGTCTTTTACTGTTACTGTTTTTACTGTTTGCTCTTTGGTGAGGTGTTAGAATCAGAAGAAGTTTTATTGCCATTGTCCGTGAGCAGAGCTCACAGACGAGGTGTCAGCTGCTGTACGACCTGCTCCATCCGAGTCCTGGAGATGTACAGATCCTGGAGAGATGGAGGCTGCAGCCAATCACCTTCTCAGCAGAGCACAATGTGCTGCAGCCTCCGTCTGTCCCTGTGGCCCCAGAGAACCACACAGTGATGGAGGAGGTGAGGATGGAGGAGGTGATGGAGGAGGTGATGGAGGAGGTGAGGATGGGAGTCAGTGATGGAGGAGCTGATGGAGGAGGACCAGAGTGACCAGAGTGACCTGGTGGCTGATGTTTTTCCACAGCAGAGGCAGAGGTCTGTTTTGTCTCATTAAATGTTTTATTTTCATATTCAGACCCTCACTGTCTCTTTACTCAAACCTTCGTCCTTCTCAGTTTCGTGTCTGATGGTTTTCACAGAGGTTCAGTGAAGAGGTTTTAGTGACACTGATCCACCTTTTTCAGTTCAGATACTGATTTTGATTCTTTAGATTCCTGCAAATACCAGAGACTGAAAACAGAATTATCTCCTTAAAAGAAAAATAAAATAAGACAAAACTGATCCAAATGTGTTACGCTGCAGAACAACTCTGTGTAAATCAAAGTTCAAACACTGTGTTACATTTTTGTATGATAAGTGTTTTATAAATAAGGTTTATTGGAAGTGAAAGACTTTCTGATCATAAATCGTGTCATTACATCAGTTTAAAGTCCTGACCCGACACTGTCAGAGCCTCAGTGTCATGATGGAGCCTGTTTGAAAATAAGATTCTTACACACAGATCACATTTTGACTCATCTGTAAATGATCTGGGAGAAACAACTTTCAGTGGATTTATGCTAAATATCATGAAAAAAGCGATTTTATCTTATCCGAGAGTGAACTTCAAATACGTGACAAACACATTATTATTATTATTATTATTATTATTATTATTATTATTATTATTATTTCGTTAGTTTTTTGCTTCGTAAGTTTTGTTTATGTTGTGGACTTCCTGCTTCCTGTTGCGTCACAGTTACTTCCGGCGCTGAGGCTCGTCTCCATAAAAGGTCTGCGCCACCGACGAGCCCGAGATAACTCCACAACAACACCACTTTACAACGATACAACGACAAAACTCCGCCACTACACCACTTTACTCCACAACTACACCTCTACACTATTTTACAACTACACAACTACACATCTCCACCACTACACCACTTGACAACTCTACAACTACAGACACACAAGCTCGAGTTTTCTGAGGCTCTGTCCCGGCTCGTGGCTCGGTTCTCGGCTCTTGTCCTGGCTCGTGGTTCGGTCCTGGCTCGGTTCGGTCCAGTTCTGCTCCTGTGCTGCGTGTCTCTGGTGTCAGGTACAGTGAACTACACACGAGCAACATGACGTAATGACAAACTTTATAAAGTTAAAATGAGACTTTTCACACTGTTCTAGTTTTAAACATTTTTTCATGTGGTTCTAAGATATAAACATGTTATTAATATTATTATAAAGATGTTTTTCCTGTAGTTCCCTAAAGCCTCGTCTCCTGTGTCTCTGCAGCAACAGCAACAGAGCAGAGTTTACTCACTTTAACCTGACTTTAACCTGACTTTAACCTGACTTTAACCTGACTTTAACCTGACTTTAACCTGACTTTAACCTGACTTTAACCTGACTTTAACCGGACTTTAACCTGACTTTAACCGGACTTTAGCATGACTTTAACCGGACTTTAGCATGACTTTAGTTGGACTTTAACCTGACTTTAACCGGACTTTAGCATGACTTTAACCGGACTTTAACCGGACTTTAGCCGGACTTTAGCCGGACTTTAGCCGGACTTTAACTGGACTTTAACTGGACTTTAACTGGACTTTAGCCGGACTTTAGGGGGACTTTAACCTGACTTTAGCTGGACTTTATCCGAACTTTAACCGGACTTTAGCATGATTTTAACCGGACTTTAACCGGACTTTAACCGGACTTTAACCGGACTTTAACCGGACTTTAGCCGGACCTTAGCCGGACTTTAGCCGGACCTTAGCCGGACTTTAACTGGACTTTAACTGGACTTTAACTGGACTTTAGCCGGACTTTAACTGGACTTTAGCCGGACTTTAACTGGACTTTAGCCGGACTTTAACATGACTTTAGCCGGACCTTAGCCGGACTTTAACTGGACTTTAGCCGGAGCAGAGAGGAGTTTAACCACAGGACATGTGGCGTGTGAATCCTGAGCCGCACAGTCGTAGTGAAGTGATGTTTGTGAAAGAATCGACTCTTTTGAACGGCTCCTTAACTTATCCTTAAGACAAGTTTATTTTTGTACAGAACAATTTATACACAAAGTAATTCAAAGAGTTTTACAGAATAAAAATGTATTAAAATCACAAAACAACAAATCGAAATAATTATCAGAAAATGAACGTTAAAGGAGAAAAGTGCAGAATAAAACTCTTTCAGTCACAGGCAGCTGAACAAAGTCTGGATTTAAACATGATCAAAGTCGAGGAAGCGACCGACCGACGCTCCTCTTCTCTCCCTCTTTCCTCCTTTCTCGCTCTCACTCCCTTTTCTCTCTTCTTTCTCTCCTACTTACCTGTCCTCCTCTCTCCTCCCTCCTCCTCCCTCCTCCTCCTCCCTCCTCTCTCCTCTTCTCTCCTCCTCTCTCCTCCTCTCCTTTTCTCTCCCCTCTCTCCTCTTCTCTCCTCCCTCCTCCTCTCTCCTCCTGTCTCCTCTCTCTCCTCTCTCCTCTCTCCTCTCCTCCCTCCTCCTCTCTCCTCCCCTCTCTCTCCTCTCTCCTTCTCTCTCTCCTCTCCTCTCTCCACCCCTCTCCTTCCTCTCCTTCTCGCCTCCTCTCCTCTCTCCACCCCCTCTCCTTCCTCTCCTTCTCGCCTCCTCTCTCTCCTCACCTCTCTCCTCTCCTCCCCTCTCCTCCCTCTCCTTCTCTCCTCCTCTCTCTCCTGTCCTCTCTCCTGTCTCTTCTCTCTCCTCCTCTCTCCTCCTCTCTCTCTCTTCTCCTCTCTCCCCCTCTCTCCTCTCTCACCTCCTCTCTCCCTCTCTCCCCCTCTCTCCCCCTCTCTCCTCCTCTCTCACCTCCTCCTCTCCTCCTCTCTCTTCAGTGTTTACTGTGTGAGTACAGAGAGTATCAGTGTGGATCAGATTTCAGTCCGTCTTTCTTTTCTTTCTTTCTCTTCAGTCTGATCGGTTTATGGCTGTGCTTCTCAGAAGGACTCTCCTCTCAGTCTTCCATCGTGCCACTGGGCAAGGCATCCTATCTGTGCACGCTGCGCCCTCTGCTGGCCTCATAGGTAGAGTACAGCGCCTCACTCGTTCAGTAGAAGTGGTGCAGTTGTGATAGTGCTCTGAAGGGGGAGGGGCTTAGCACAGAGAGCGAAGAGCGGCGAGAGGGACAAAAGTGAAACTTATAAAACTTGATAATATGTTGTTTTTGGTGAATACAACATTTTCAAAACGATAAAATAAAACATGGATTTAAATATGTTACACTTAATACCCCACAGAAGTAAAAGCCTCCTGTGGCTCAGTGGTAGAGCGTTCGCCCACCAACCCAAAGGTTATCGGTCCGCTCCTCTCACCTGTGTGACGGCGGTGTTTGGAGGGGCGGAGCTTACTTGTGTTTATCACAGCGTCTCACCTGTTGAGCACTCAGGTGAGAGCACGATGTGACACGCCCCCCTGTGACACGCCCCCTGCGACACGCCCCCTGCGACACGCCCCCTGCGACACGCCCCCTGCGACACGCCCCCCTGCGACACGCCCCCTGCGACACGCCCACTGCGACACGCCCACTGTGTCATCCGCTCTTCCTTCTCCAGTTTTATTTTCTTAATCGTTGATACTTGTTGGATTCTGCAGCGTCGCGTCGTCGTTTTGGTCCAAATGTTTAAAAATGTGCTGCTGTGATGTGCTCTGTCCATAGGGGGCGCGCTACAGCTACTCGACTCTTTATTGTCATGACATTTACAGCGACGTCAGCTCCACTGGACACCACAGTTTTCTAACAGACGTCGGGTCCTTTTACACTCGGCCCCAAATCCAAGGTGTGTCTTTGTTGTGTAATTATTAAAAGCCTGAATGTGTGTTGCAGAGCGTTAGGCCTCTCTCCGCTGACCTCTGACCTCTGACCTCTGACCTGTGGAGATGTCGGGCTTTAACCTGCTGCACCTGGTGTCCAAGGGCCAGCCGGTGACTCTGCGAGCGTGCAGCTCCCCTCAGGTCCTCATGTGGCTGCTGTGTGGTGCTGTGCTAACACTGCGGCTGGTGTGTGCGCACGCTTCCTCTAGAACACGCAAAGAGAACACGCACAGTCAACACGCAAAGAGAACACGCACAGTCGACACGCAAAGAGAACACGCACGGTCAACACGCAAAGAGAACACGCACAGTCAACACGCAAGGAGAACACGCACGGTCAACACGCAAAGACAACACGCACGGTCAACACGCACGGTCAACACGCCAAGAGAACACGCACAGTCAACGCGCAAAGAGAACACGCACAGTCAACACGCAAAGAGAACACGCACAGTCAACACACACAGTCAACACGCAAAGAGAACACGCACGGTCAACACGCAAAGAGAACACGCACGGTCAACACGCACGGTCAACACGCAAAGAGAACACGCACGGTCAACACGCACAGTCAACACGCAAAGAGAAACACGCACGGTCAACACGCAAAGAGAACACGCACGGTCAACACGCACGGTCAACACGCAAAGAGAACACGCACGGTCAACACGCACGGTCAACGCAAAAAGAGAACACGCACGGTCAACACGCACGGTCAACACGCAAAGAGAACACGCACAGTCAACACGCACGGTCAACACGCACGGTCAAACACGCAAAGAGAACACGCACAGTCAACACGCACGGTCAACACGCAAAGAGAACACGCACGGTCAACACGCACGGTCAACACGCAAAGAGAACACGCACAGTCAACACGCAAAGAGCAAACGCGCACGGTCAACACGCAAAGAGAACACGCACAGTCAACACGCAAAGAGAACACGCGCAGTCAACACGCAAAGAGAACACGCACAGTCAACACGCAAAGAGAACACGCACAGTCAACACGCAAAGAGAACACGCACGGTCAACACGCAAAGAGCAAACGCGCACGGTCAACACGCAAAGAGAACACGCACAGTCAACACGCAAAGAGAACACGCACAGTCAACACGCAAAGAGAACACGCACGGTCAACACGCAAAGAGAACACGCACAGTCAACACGCAAAGAGAACACGCATGCACAGAGTCGAGACACACGCAAAACCAACACACGCTCTGAGAACATGCAAGAACAACAGAAATGCACTGCTTGGAATGCATTAGGAATATGTATCATGATTTGACTTTAGACACAGATTTAATGATATAAAATATGTTTAGGGTAAAAATATTTAGTTTTGGTAAAGCAGTAGTAGTCGTAGTAGTAGTAGTAGTAGTAGTAGTAGTGGTTGTAGTGGTAGTAGTGGTAGTAGTAGTAAAACTTCTCAAATCATGATGAATATTCTGAATCACTTTGAGTCCCTTTGGAATAACAGAGTGACCTGTGTGTGCTTTACTGATGACCTCTGACCTCTGACCTCTCGTCACCTCTGCCTGCGTTTGCTGTGTTTCATGACAGTATTTGTTTAAAGGTTTTGTATCAAACAAACACTGTTCACTCCTCAAAAATATACTGGAGTTGTGTTTGTTTCATTCACATGTTTGAGTCACACTTTATTATTAGTGTGTCACATCTACAAAGATCAAAATGCTCTGTTCCACCTTGTGATGTCATCAGGTGGTGTTTTTCATGTGAACAGCTCCTTCAGTCGAGATAAGTGATAGTTGCAGAGCTGAAATGATCCAGATGATTCTAGTGAAGGTGGAGTTTAAAAACACAGTGGAGCACTTCCTGTATCACCACATGATGACATCACAAGGTGGAACAGAGTGTTTTCAGTTTGAGAGAAGAACTCAGCCTAAATCTGCAGAAACAAAACACTGCTCCAGGTCTGTGTGTGATGAGGAAACATTAGAACAGATCTGAGACAGAGGAATATGGATCTTTAAAGCTGCACTGTGTAACTTTTCTGACGGGGTTTGCCACCTGCTTGTCGTCATGGAGATGTGTTTGTTTTGATTGAATTTTTCCACAATGGCATCAAACGTAACGGCCTTTTTTGGAGTGTAGCGATGCGCCGACACAAGAAACGCAAAGAGTTCTTCTCTCAAGCTGGCAACACTCTGTTCCACCTTGTGATGTCATCATGTGGTGATACAGGAAGTGCTCCACTGTGTTTTTAAACTCCACAAACCTTCATTTCTGGAATCATTTGGATAATTTCAGTGAAACAAATAAATCTGGAGTTGACCAATCTTCTACTGAACTAAAGGTAAAAGGAGCTCTCCACATGATGACATCACAAGGTGGAATGTCGCATTTTGATTTTTGTAGATGTTACAGACTAATAATAAAGTGTGACTCAAACATGTGAATGAAACAAAACACAACTTTAGGAGGGAACAGGATCAGTGTGATGTTGGACCTTTTTAAGAGTCGTTAAAACTGTGGTGTCCAATGGATCAGCGCCCCCTATGGACAGAGCACATCACACCAGAGCAGCACTTTTTTTTTTAACATTTGGACCAAAATGACGACGCAACGCTGCCGAGTCCAACGAGTATCAACGATTTAAAAAATAAAACTGGAGAAGGAAGAGCGACGTCACAGGGGGCGTGGCACAGGGGGGGGGGGCGTGTCAAAGGGGGCGTGTCACAGTGGAGGTTAATCGGGGCAGATCGCAAAATGGCGTCTTGAAAATAGTGGATTAAAGATTAAACTCAAACGTGAATCACTCCAAATATGGATTTAAAGAAGTTGTAGTTTCTGAATCTGTTTAAAGCTGTTTTTGTGGCTAACATGCTAAAATGCTAACGTGCTAACATGCCCTGAAAAACCTGCACCCTCACTGCTGGATCTGGATGGATAAGTTTAATGCCATAGTGTGGAACTTTCCCGGTAGATGATGAGCTGCTGCCTCCTGCTCTCCCCTGCTGCTCACTCCAGATGGTGGTCGTGAGATAGTGCCACAGTTGCCCCGGGGCAGCCTGACAGACGCAGCTGTCCGTCTGCTCCAGCGGCGCCTCTGACCACCATCGACCACACTGTCACCCCCTGGTTAGAGGGCGAACGCTGAGCCACTGTGTGTTTAAACCATGTTCTGTGTGTGGTTCACAGAGTCACCACTAGATGTCACTAAAGGACTGCACACGAGTCCATAGAAGAGCACAGAGCAGAGTTTAATGTCAGATGTCCTCCCGTCCCTGTGTGTCAGATGTCCTCCCGTCCTCTCGTGTCCTCCCGTCCTCTCGTGTCCTCCCGTCCTCTCGTGTCCTCCCACACCTCCTGATTTGTCCTCTGGGAGTCGGTCTAATGTTTGTCGGACATTTTGCAGGAGCACGTCGCACGAAGAAGACATGGCCTGTGACGTTCACCAAAGAGGAGCTGAAGGAGCGACTCACCCCCATGCAGTACCACGTCACCCAGGAGAGGGGGACAGAGAGGTGAGTCTGCAGCCAGGAGGCGGGGCTAACCACTCTGCCACAGTCTCACCTCCTCAGGCTAACCACTCTGCCACAGTCACTCCCCCACCTCCTTCTCAGGCTAACCACTCTGCCACACTCCTCACCTCCTCCTCAGGCTAACCACTCTGCCACACTCCTCACCTCCTCCTCAGGCTAACCACTCTGCCACACTCCTCACCTCCTCCTCAGGCTAACCACTCTGCCACACTCCTCACCTCCTCAGGCTAACCACTCTGCCACACTCCTCACCTCCTCCTGAGGCTAACCACTCTGCCACACTCCTCACCTCCTCCTGAGGCTAACCACTCTGCCACACTCCTCACCTCCTCCTGAGGCTAACCACTCTGCCACACTCCTCACCTCCTCAGGCTAACCACTCTGCCACACTCCCACCTCCTCCTCAGGCTAACCACTCTGCACACTCCTCACCTCCTCCTCAGGCTAACCACTCTGCCACACTCCTCACCTCCTGAGGCTAACCACTCTGCCACACACTCCCACCTCCTCAGGCTAACCACTCTGCCACACTCCTCACCTCCTCCTGAGGCTAACCACTCTGCCACACTCCTCACCTCCTCAGGCTGACCACTCTGCCACACTCCTCACCTCCTCAGGCTGACCACTCTGCCACACTCCCACCTCCTCAGGCTAACCACTCTGCCACACTCCTCACCTCCTCCTGAGGCTAACCACTCTGCCACACTCCCACCTCCTCAGGCTAACCACTCTGCCACACTCCTCACCTCCTGAGGCTAACCACTCTGCCACACTCCTCACCTCCTCACGCTAACCACTCTGCCACACTCCCACCTCCTCCTCAGGCTAACCACTCTGCCACACTCCTCACCTCCTCAGGCTAACCACTCTGCCACACTCCTCACCTCCTGAGGCTAACCACTCTGCCACACTCCTCACCTCCTCCTCAGGCTAACCACTCTGCCACACTCCTCACCTCCTGAGGCTAACCACTCTGCCACACTCCTCACCTCCTCCTCAGGCTAACCACTCTGCCACACTCCTCACCTCCTGAGGCTAACCACTCTGCCACACTCCTCACCTCCTCACGCTAACCACTCTGCCACACTCCTCATCTCCTGAGGCTAACCACTCTGCCACACTCCTCACCTCCTGAGGCTAACCACTCTGCCACACTCCCACCTCCTCCTCAGGCTAACCACTCTGCCACACTCCCACCTCCTCCTCAGGCTAACCACTCTGCCGCTGTGTCCTCAGTGCGTTCACGGGGGAGCTGACGTTTAATAAAGACGAGGGGACGTACAGCTGTGTGGTGTGTGGAGCGCCGCTCTTCAGGTGAGACCGTGTCACTGCAGGACGATAAAACATCAGTCTGACTGTTTCTGTTTTTGTTTCAGCTCCAAAACCAAATTCGACTCCGGCTCAGGTCAGTCTCCACTTTTATGTGTCTCTTATTACAGACCTGGAGTTTGTTTTGTTTCATTCACATGTTTAACACACAAAACACTCTGTTCCACCTTGTGATGTCATCATGTGGTGATACAGGAAGTGCTCCACTGTGTTTTTAAACTCCACCTTCACTAGAATCATCTGGATCATTCATCTGCAAATGAACTAAAGGGAAAAGGAGGAGTTCACTTAAACTCCTCTGCTCCGTTGTCTCCTCTCCTCCTCTTGTCTCTTTTCCTCCTCCTCTTGTCTCCTCTCCTTCTCCTGTCTCCTCTCCTCCTTCCCCTGTCTCCTTTCCTCCTCTTGTCTCCTTTCCTCTACTTGTCTCTTCTCCTCTCCCCCTCTCCTTCTTTCTTTCTCTCCTCCTTCTCCTCCTCTTGTCCCCTCTCCTCCTCTTTCCTCCCCTCCTCCTCTCTTCCTCTTGTCTCCTCCTCTCTCTTTAGTCTGATCTGTTCACTTAAAAACTACCACTTGATGACATCACAAGGTGGAACAGAGCATTTTGATCTTTGTAGATGTTACAGACGAATAATAAAGTGTGACTCAAACATGTGAATGAAACAAACACGACTCCAGGTCTGTGTTTGAGGAGGTAAAAACAGTAGAACATGGATTGAAGCTCAGAGTCAGTTTTGTGTAAATATATAGTTATATTTTACTTAGTGTTTTGTATTTTTTTTAATTGTGGTGAAGTTTATAAATTTTACTTCCTGTCTGGACTCGAGCAGCAGATGTGACACACGCAGAGGTAAATCCATAAGTCTTATCCATCCACGTGATGAACAAGGGCCAAAATGTGTCTAAATCACACAAAAGTCACGATTTATGACAAGAAAACACACTTTTATTTAGTTACATGAAGGTTTAAAGTGTCACACCCCCTGGTTAGAGGGCGAACGCTGAGCCACTGTGTCCCTGTTTAAACCATGTTCTGTGTGTGGTTCACAGAGTCACCACTAGATGTCACTAAAGGACTGCACACGAGTCCATAGAAGAGCACAGAGCAGAGTTTAATGTCAGATGTCCTCCCGTCCCTGTGTGTCAGATGTCCTCCCCGTGTGTCAGATGTCCTCCCGTGTGTCAGATGTCCTCCCGTGTGTCAGATGTCCTCCCGTGTGTCAGATGTCCTCCCGTGTGTCAGATGTCCTCCCGTGTGTCAGATGTCCTCCCGTGTGTCAGATGTCCTCCCGTGTGTCAGATGTCCTCCCGTGTGTCAGATGTCCTCCCGTGTGTCAGATGTCCTCCCGTGTGTCAGATGTCCTCCCGTGTGTCAGATGTCCTCCTGTGTGTCCTCCCTCCAGCCCTTTTCTTTTTCACTTTTTTCTTCACTGATGTTTTTTTAGCTCAGATTCTGTCACCAAACCACCTCAGAGTTTAACAAACACAAAACCATGTGGCTCTGACTCGTGTCACTCCTGAAACATGAAGCTGATGCAGAGGCGTCAAAGTGAAACTCCAGAGTGAAGCTTTACTCTGTTGCCGTGGTTTCGTGTGTTTCAGGCTGGCCGTCCTTCTACGACCTCCTCGCCAAAGACGCCATCGAGCAGACGGACGACTTCACCTACGGCATGCACCGCGTCGAGACCACGTGTGCACAGGTACTGCACCTGACACACACAGCACCTGTCACACTGTGCCCGACACACACTGTGCCGGACACACTGCGCCCGACACACACAGCACCTGTCACACTGCGCCCGACACACACTGCACCTGACACACTGCGCCCGACACACACTGCACCTGACACACTGCACCTGACACACTGCACCTGACACACTGCACCCGACACACACTGCGCCCGACACACGCTGCCCCCGTCACACGCTGCACCCGTCACACGCTGCACTCGTCACATTTTACAGTGCATTAAAGTTGAAACTGTAACAGACTTTTGTGTCTCGTCTGATTGACTTTCAGATGATGTAATGACGTTTGTGTGATGTCATGTTTGTGTGATGTCATGTTTGTGTGATGTCATGTTTGTGTGATGTCATGTTTGTGTGATGTCATGTTTGTGTGATGTCATGTTTGTGTGATGTCACGTTTGTGTGATGTCATAACGTTTGTGTGATGTCATGTTTGTGTGATGTCATAACGTTTGTGTGATGTCATTCTACTTCCTGTTCCAGTGCGGCGCTCATCTGGGACACGTGTTTGACGACGGACCCAGGCCCACGAGAAAACGCTACTGCATCAACTCAGCGTCTCTGGCCTTCAACCCCGAGACCCCGGACCCCTCAAAGACCGACCCGGGACCCCACGCCCGGCCCGACCCCACGACCCCGGAGGAGGCGGCGGCGCTCGGAGGTGACGGAGCAGAGAAGAAAGAGCTCTGAAAAGTGACGAGACTCAGGCCACGATCAGGGTTTGTTTTAAACATTCCTGACGAGTGTGAAGAGATTTTAAAGAGTGAAGACGACGAAAGTTCAGACTGAAGTTTGGACACATTTAAAGTTAAACACTAAATCCACTTTTTCACTAAACTGTGTCACCTCTGCAGTTAAAGTACTACGTGACATCACACAGGACTCTTAGTCACATAAAACACTGAGTCCAAACTTCAGTCTGATAAGTTTGTGTTTCATTTTATTCTGGTGTAAATCGTGTTTTTTTTTTTTTGCAGTGCAGACGTTGCCGTGGTAACTCGAGGGTTAAATCCCAGCTCCGGGCATTACAGTCATTACAGTCGTTGTGTCTATGGGCAAGACACTTTCACTCTGTCGTCGCTCTGACTCTTTAGTGCTGGCGTTGCTATAGTAACCACACTTTGGACAAACCTGATTTTGAGATTTGTAGTTTAAATATGACGTTTTCACGTTAGCGCCGCGCTCACGAGTCACAAAGAAGTTCAGTTTAATTTAAATCTGCTTTTATCTCGGTTTGAAAAAGTTTGTGTTCTAAAATGTTTTATTAAAAGTCACTTGTTTCAAATATAACTTGTCTTTTGTTTGTAACGTGCTGTGTGTCGGGGGAAACAAAGAACAACAGGAGGTCGCTGAAGTTTTGTAACTGAAGACGAAACTGGAGACAACAGATGTTTGTCGTTAGCGCCTCCTTCAGGCAGAAAGAAGACAGTGTCCAGCAGGAATCTGAGCAGAATGAAGGAACCAAACGTCTTCACTCCTGCAGCGGTTTTAAACTTCTGCTCTGGATCAGACCTGGACTGAGGGACAGACATGTTTTTTCATTTATTCCAGGGTGAACTGAGTAAAGTCAGTGTGTCTAAAGTGTCATCTGCAGTTCACCCTGGTACAACTTATTAAAGGTGAATAATGCACATGATAATATCACATAAAGGGACGTCCTGCCTGAGCTCCGGTTCCTTTACTGTGTATAAACCAGTTTAGCCGTTGCCACAGTAACTCTAGCCCCGCCCCTGCCCCGCCCCCCTGTCCCGCCCCCTCTTCTTCAGTCGTGTCACTCAAAAAACGTTTTGAGACAAACTCGGCAAATGTCTCAAAACTTGTGAGAGCGTTTTTTCAGATTTGTATTTGTAAAATTACAAAGTTGATGATTTGTAAGTGCAAAAAAAAAAAAAAAAAAAATTAAATTTATATATATATATATATATATATATATATATATATATATATATATATATATAAATAAAAATAAACATTTTAATATATTATTTATTTTTTAATTTATCAGTGTACAAATTTAAACATTTGAACTTTTTGGAGCAGTTACACCTTCAAACCTCCAGACCCTCAGACTCAGAGCTGGTCAGAAAAGCCTCATGAATAGAACCGGTCCCACCCTGAGGCCTGAGACGGGAGCACCTGATCCTAAAGGGGCCGGTGCACACCCCCGAGGGGCCGGTGCACACCCCCGAGGGGCCGGTGCACACCCCCGAGGGGCCGGTGCACACCCCCGAGGGGCCGGTGCACACCCCGAGGGGCAGCTGCTCTGGGGAAATTAAAGAATCTTGGATCCAAAAGATGTTTTACTCCCACAGACTGTGAACGGACAGATCTAACCTGTTAAAACAGGAAGTGATCATGTGGCACTTCCTGCTCCATCGACTCTGGCTCCAGTTCACTTTCTGTGTAAAACCGTCTCTCTGTCCCTGCTGCTGTCAGACTCATGTTGGTCTTAAATGTTCGTATTAACCCTCTACATGATCCTGGGGTTTTTATTTCACGTCTGTGTCTGTAAATCAACATCTGAACATTAATAACAGACACATCAGGTCCTTCTGTCCCCGACGTCGCTCCTGTTAGCGTTAGCAACAGGTTTGATTGACAGAGTTGCTAAGCGCTCGCTCCTTGTTAAACCAGTGGTGTGGGCGGGAAGGGGCGTGACCTTCAACATCCTCTCTCCTGATTGGCTCTTTAGTTGCTATGACACTCGTCTCTGTCCCTGCTGGAGCCTCAGGGAGCTTCGTTTGAGCTGAAGTTGAGGTGAGTCTGTCACGTCTTTACTCTGTTCTGTCCATGTGATGATGACCTTTGACCTCTGACCTCAGGCTCATGTGAATCTGGTCTTTACTCTGTTCTGTCCATGTGAGGATGACCTTTGACCTCTGACCTCAGGCTCATGTGAATCTGGTCTTTACTCTGTGTTCTGTCCATGTGAGGATGACCTTTGACCTCTGACCTCAGGCTCATGTGAATCTGGTCTTTACTCTGTGTTCTGTTCATGTGATGATGACCTTTGACCTATCAGGCCTCGTAACACAGAGTTTTCTAAACATTAAAAGTCTTTTTCTTTTGACTGAAGCTGTTTTCATTCATAAAGTTGTAGCGTAGCGCGGGGCAGCGGGGCGTCTGACCCGAGCCGCTCCTCTGACCCGTCCGCTCGGTGAAGTCTGACCCGAGCCGCTCCTCTGACCCGTCTCCGCTCGGTGAAGTCTGACCCGAGCCGCTCCTCTGACCCGTCCGCTCCGGTGGTGAAATGCCAGGAGGACGGTGACAGCACGTCCCGCCTCCGTCACGCGGGCCCGGGGTCACGCCTCCTCCTCCGACTTCGTGGAAAAAAAACGTTTGACGCTCAGCTTTTCTGTCAGCGCCGCACGACTGTTCTGAATGAACCACACGACTGAATGAACCAGGGGCAGAGTGAACCCCAGAGAGGGGCAAGAGAGAGGGGCAAGAGAGAGGGGCAAGAGAGAGGGGCAAGAGAGAGAGGAGAGAGAGGGGCAAGAGAGAGGGGCAAGAGAGAGGGGGGGCAAGAGAGAGGGGGCAAGAGAGAGAGGGGGCAGAGAAAGAGAGGGGGCAAGAGAAAGGGGCAAGAGAGAGGGGAGAGAGGGGAGAGAGAGGGGAAGAGAGAGGGGCAGAGAGAGAGAGAGGGGCAAAAGAGAGGGGCAGAGAGAGAGGGGCAAAAGAGAGGGGCAAGAGAGAGGAGAGAGGGGCAAGAGAGAGGGGCAAGAGAGAGAGGCAAGAGAGAGGGGCAAAAGAGAAAGAGAGGGGCAAGAGAGAGGAGAGAGGGGCAAGAGAGAGGGGCAAGAGAGAGGAGAGAGGTAAGAGAGAGGGGCAAGAGAGAGGGGCAAGAGAGACGACTGTTCTGAATGAACCACACGACTGAATGAACCAGGGGCAGAGTGAACCCCAGAGAGGGGCAAAAGAGAGGGGACAAGAGAGAGGAGAGAGGTAAGAGAGAGGGGCAAGAGAGAGGGGCAAGAGAGAGGAGAGAGGGGCAAAAGAGAGGGGCAAGAGAGAGGAGAGAGGGGCAAGAGAGAGGGGCAAGAGAGAGAGGGGCAAGAGAGAGGAGAGAGGGGCAAGAGAGAGAGGGCAAGAGAGAGGAGAGAGGGGCAAGAGAGAGGGGCAAGAGAGAGAGGAGAGAGGGGCAAGAGAGAGGGGCAAAAGAGAGGGGCAAGAGAGAGGAGAGAGGGCAAAGAGAGAGGGGCAAGAGAGAGAGGCAAGAGAGAGGGGCAGAGAGAGGGGCAAAAGAGAGGGGCAAGAGAGAGGAGAGAGGGGCAAGAGAGAGGGGCAAGAGAGAGGAGAGAGGGGCAAGAGAGAGGGGCAAGAGAGAGGAGAGAGAGGGGCAAGAGAGAGGGACAAGAGAGAGGAGAGAGGGGCAAGAGAGAGAGGGGCAAGAGAGAGGGGCAAGAGAGAGGAGAGAGGGGCAAGAGAGAGGGGCAAGAGAGAGGAGCAAAGAGAGAGGAGAGAGGGACAAGAGAGAGGAGAGAGGGGGCAGAGAGAGGCAGAAGAAGAGAGGGGCAAGAGGGACAACTGTTCTGAATGAACCACACGACTGAATGAACCAGGGGCAGAGTGAACCCCAGAGAGGGGCAAAAGAGAGGGGCAAAAGAGAGGGGCAAGAGAGAGGAGAGAGGGGCAAGAGAGAGGGGCAAGAGAGAGGAGAGAGGGGCAAGAGAGAGGGGCAAAAGAGAGGGGCAAAGAGAGAGGAGAGAGGGGCAAGAGAGAGGGGCAAGAGAGAGGAGAGAGGGGCAAGAGAGAGGGGCAAGAGAGAGAGGGCAAGAGAGAGGAGAGAGGGGCAAGAGAGAGGGACAAGAGAGAGGAGAGAGAGGGGCAAGAGAGAGGACAACTGTTCTGAATGAACCACACGACTGAATGAACCAGGGGCAGAGTGAACCCCAGAGAGGGGCAAAAGAGAGAGGGGCAAGAGAGAGGGGCAAGAGAGAGGGGCAAAGAAGGAGAGGGGGGCAAGAGAGAGGGGCAAGAGAGAGGAGAGAGGGGCAAGAGAGAGGGGCAAGAAGGAGAGGGGGGCAAAAGAGAGGGGCAAAGAGAGAGGGGCAAGAGAGAGAGGCAAGAGAGAGAGGAGAGGGGGCAAGCAAGAGAGAGAGGCAAGAAGGAGAGGGGCAAGAGAGAGAGGGGCAGAGAGAGAGGCAAGAGAGAGGGGCAAGAAGGAGAGGGGGCAAGAGAGAGGGGCAAGAGAGAGGGGCAAGAAGGAGAGGGGGCAAGAGAGAGGGGCAAGAAGGAGAGGGGCAAGAGAGAAGGGCAAGAGAGAGGGAGAGGGGGCAAGAGAGAGGGGCAAGAGAGAGAGGCAAGAGAGAGGGGCAAGAAGGAGAGGGGGCAAGAGAGAGGGGCAAGAGAGAGAGGCAGAGAGATAGGGGCAAGAGAGAGGGGCAAGAGAGAGGGGGGCAAGAGAGAGGGGCAAGAGAGAGGGGCAAGAAGGAGAGGGGCAAGAGAGAGGGGCAAGAGAGAGAGAGGCAAGAGATAGGGGCAAGAGAGAGAGGCAAGAGAGAGGGGCAAGAACAAGGAGCGAGGGGCAAGAGGGGAGACGAGCAGGAGAGAGGGGCAGGAGAGAGGGGCAGGTGCAGGGTGAGGTTTATGTCATTTCTGCCTCAGTGACGTTTGCTCAGATCATGAGAAAAATGAAAAAGTTACATCCAGAAACTTTTTTGAAAAAAATAAAATATTAAGCGTCTGAAGATTTCAGACCTAACGAGTTCCACACTCGTCTCCTTGTTGCCTCTTTATCTCCTCCCCTCCTCTCCTCCTCCTCCTCGTCGCTCTCTCCTCTCTGTGAGTGACAGTGGAGTGGACAGTGGGAGGAGGATCCTGATCTACAAAAACTAACCAAGACCAGATCCAGACCAGATCCAGACCAGGTCTAAGCCGAGACTCCTCCAGACCATCATGACCGCCTCCAGCACTTCAGGTACTGCTACAAATACTACTACTGCTAATACTACTATTACTGCTACTACCACTCCTGCTGCTCCTCTGAGTACTTCTAACCTCTGCTCTTCTGTTTTTATTATAATTATTAAATAACTAAAGTTAAAGTGGTTTCGATTGTGGGAAAAAACTAAAAATAGACTGAAATGTGCTTCAAGTTAGAACCAGAACCACTACAGCTTCTGCTAAAGTCTGTAGGATTTATACTGTGTCATGAGACAGATTAGAAAGTTTAATTCTGTTTGTTTGTTTTGTCAAAAGTCCTAAAATGAAATTACAAGCTTCATTTGATGCATTTACTGAAACCTGATGAACTGAATTTTAAAGTGGAGGTCATCTGGAAATGAACTTTTTCTTTTTGAGCTTTTCTCCCGTGTTTTAAAAGGTGCAGAGGTTTTAAATGTCATCCATGCATGTTTGAGTAATCTAGAGATCTTTCCTTAGGGTTAGAGATAAGACTCTGTACGAGGCTCCGCCCACAAGCCTCCCACAAAATAATCCTCCATAAATCTACAAAAACATGATACAAACTGCTCACTGTGACGAGACAAACCTGGAGTGATGTGCAGGAGTTTCATTAGTGAGATGATTGTGTCGTGCTCTGAAGGGGGAGGGGCTTAGCACAGAGAGCACAGAGAGCGAGGGACGAAAGTGAAACTTGTTCAACTTGTTAATTTGTTGTTTGGGTGAATTTAGCATTTTCAAAAACAAAAGTAAACCTGGATCTAAACACGTCACAGATGATGCTCCACAGATAAAGTTACAGATTTTGGGTCTAAACCAGGACGAGGCAGTACCTCCAGTACTCTGATGTGTACTGCCTCTGAGAGTACTTTTACCCTGAGAGTACTTTTACCCTGAGAGTACTTTTACCCTGAGAGTACTTTTACTCTCAGATGTGTCAGAGTAAAAAAAAACATGAGTCAGAATAGTTTGATCAAAACCATAAACTTGATTTAAAGTGACTGAACATGGACACTCATCAATTAGTGTGTTTGCCATAAACTGTTTATATAAATGCACAGATCTGACCTGCTAGCGCTGCGTTCTAAACAGGAAGTGATCATGTGGCACTTCCTGCTCCATCGACTCTGGCTCCAATTCACTTTCTGTGTAAAAACCATGTCCCCCCTCTCTGTCCCTGCTGCTGTCAGACTCATTTTGGTCTTAAATGTTCATATTAACCCTCTACATGATCCTGGGGTTTGGTTCAGTCCCAGTTTAGTCCTGGTTCAGTCTCGGTTTAGACCTGGTTTAGTCCTGGTTTAGTCCTGGTTCAGTCCTGGTTCAGTCTTGGTTTTGACCTGGTTTAGTCCTGGTTTAGACCTGGTTCAGTCCTGGTTCAGTCCTGGTTTAGTCCTGGTTCAGTCCTAGTTTAGTCCTGGTTTAGACCTGGTTCAGTCTCGGTTTAGTCCTGGTTCAGTCCTGGTTCAGTCTCGGTTTAGTCCTGGTTTAGTCCTGGTTTAGACCTGGTTCAGTCCTGGTTCAGTCCTGGTTCAGTCCTGGTTCAGTCCTGGTTCAGTCTCGGTTTAGTCCTGGTTTAGTCCTGGTTTAGACCTGGTTCAGTCCTGGTTCAGTCCTGGTTTAGTCCTGGTTCGGTCCTGGTTCAGTCTCGGTTCAGACCTGGTTCAGTCCTGGTTCAGACCTGGTTTAGACCTGGTTTAGTCCTGGTTCAGATGGTTTAGTCCTGGTTCAGACCTGGTTTAGACCTGGTTTAGTCCTGGTTCAGACCTGGTTTAGACCTGGTTCAGACCTGGTTTAGACCTGGTTTAGACCTGGTTCAGACCTGGTTTAGACCTGGTTCAGTCCTGGTTCAGACCTGGTTTAGACCTGGTTTAGTCCTGGTTCAGACCTGGTTTAGACCTGGTTTAGTCCTGGTTCAGACCTGGTTTAGTCCTGGTTCAGACCTGGTTTAGACCTGGTTTAGTCCTGGTTCAGACCTGTTTAGACCTGGTTCAGACCTGGTTTAGACCTGGTTTAGTCCCTGGTCAGACCTGGTTTAGACCTGGTTTAATCCTGGTTCAGACCTGGTTTAGTCCTGGTTCAGTCTCGGTTCAGACCTGGTTCAGACCTGGTTTAGACCTGGTTTAGTCCTGGTTCAGACCTGGTTTAGACCTGGTTCAGACCTGGTTCAGTCCTGGTTCAGTCCTGGTTCAGTCCTGGTTCAGTCTCGGTTTAGTCCTGGTTTAGTCCTGGTTTAGACCTGGTTCAGTCCTGGTTCAGTCCTGGTTTAGTCCTGGTTCGGTCCTGGTTCGGTCCTGGTTCAGTCTCGGTTCAGACCTGGTTCAGTCCTGGTTCAGACCTGGTTTAGACCTGGTTTAGTCCTGGTTCAGATGGTTTAGTCCTGGTTCAGACCTGGTTTAAACCTGGTTTAGTCCTGGTTCAGACCTGGTTTAGACCTGGTTCAGACCTGGTTTAGACCTGGTTTAGACCTGGTTCAGACCTGGTTTAGACCTGGTTCAGACCTGGGTTTAGACCTGGTTCAGTCCTGGTTCAGACCTGGTTTAGACCTGGTTTAGTCCTGGTTCAGACCTGGTTAGACCTGGTTTAGTCCTGGTTCAGAACTGGTTTAGTCCTGGTTCAGACCTGGTTTAGACCTGGTTTAGTCCTGGTTCAGACCTGGTTTAGACCTGGTTCAGACCTGGTTTAGACCTGGTTTAGTCCTGGTTCAGACCTGGTTTAGACCTGGTTTAATCCTGGTTCAGACCTGGTTTAGTCCTGGTTCAGTCTCGGTTCAGACCTGGTTCAGACCTGGTTTAGACCTGGTTTAGTCCTGGTTCAGACCTGGTTTAGACCTGGTTTAATCCTGGTTCAGACCTGGTTTAGTCCTGGTTTAGTCCTGGTTCGGTCCTGGTTCGGTCCTGGTTCAGTCTCGGTTCAGACCTGGTTCAGTCCTGGTTCAGACCTGGTTTAGACCTGGTTTAGTCCTGGTTCAGATGGTTTAGTCCTGGTTCAGACCTGGTTTAGACCTGGTTTAGTCCTGGTTCAGACCTGGTTTAGACCTGGTTCAGACCTGGTTTAGACCTGGTTTAGTCCTGGTTCAGACCTGGTTTAGACCTGGTTCAGACCTGGTTTAGACCTGGTTCAGTCCTGGTTCAGACCTGGTTTAGACCTGGTTTAGTCCTGGTTCAGACCTGGTTTAGACCTGGTTTAGTCCTGGTTCAGACCTGGTTTAGTCCTGGTTCAGACCTGGTTTAGACCTGGTTTAGTCCTGGTTCAGACCTGGTTTAGACCTGGTTCAGTCCTGGTTCAGTCCTGGTTCAGTCCTGGTTCAGACCTGGTTCAGTCCTGGTTCAGACCTGGTTCAGTCCTGGTTCAGACCTGGTTCAGTCCTGGTTCAGTCCTGGTTTAGTCCTGGTTCAGTCCTGGTTCAGTCCTGGTTCAGTCTGGTTTAGTCCTGGTTCAGTCCTGGTTCAGTCCTGGTTCAGTCCTGGTTCAGTCCTGGTTCAGTCCTGGTTCAGTCCTGGTTCAGACCTGGTTCAGTCCTGGTTCAGACCTGGTTCAGTCCTGGTTCAGTCCTGGTTTAGTCCTGGTTCAGTCCTGGTTCAGTCCTGGTTCAGTCCTGGTTTAGTCCTGGTTCAGTCCTGGTTCAGTCCTGGTTCAGTCCTGGTTCAGTCCTGGTTCAGTCCTGGTTCAGACCTGGTTCAGTCCTGGTTCAGACCTGGTTCAGTCCTGGTTTAGTCCTGGTTTAGTCCTGGTTCAGACCTGTTCTCTCGTTGCAGTGAGCGCTGTGTGGATGCTGCTGTGCTCGCTGGCGCTCCCGGTGGCGTCCTCGCCCCTCTGCACTGGGCCCGTGTGTCCTGTGGCGTCTTTGGCGAATCTGTTTGACCGTGTGATCCAGCACTCGGCCCGTATGCACGCCATCTCCACCAGCCTCCACCAGGACTTTGTGAGTACCTCCACCGTCTGATAGTCCTGGTTTGGTCCTGTCCCCGTGTGTCAGATGCCCTCCCCGTGTGTCAGATGCCCTCCCCGTGTGTCAGATGCCCTCCCCGTGTGTCAGATGCCCTCCCCGTGTGTCAGATGCCCTCCCCGTGAGACAGATGCCCTCCCCGTGTGTCAGATGCCCTCCCTGTGTGTCAGATGCCCCTCCCTGTGTGTCAGATGCCCTCCCCGTGTGTCAGATGCCCCTCCCCGTGTGTCAGATGCCCTCCTTGTGCAGGTTTAGTCGAGCTGTCAGTCAAATCTTTATTTTAAAACATTAATTCCAAAAGGATCAGGATTTCCCCATGAGCCTGAGACAGGGCGCCCTCTGGTGGTGACCCCAGGGACACGTGCTCTGTGACATTTCAGTGAACTCTGGTATTTCCCTCGTGTTTTCTTCTGGTTCCTCTGGTTCATGCGTCTCTTTGTCTGAATGAACGAGAGCGTGGTCACGTGACTTCACATCCTCACATAAGGCCACACCCCCGGTCAAAGCCTGATCCGGTCTGACCTCTGGAGCGGAGGACGGGCGGTCAGGACCCGGACCGAGACCGCAGAGAACACCCGCCGCCACACAGGGGGCAGCACGGGCTCGAGTGCACACCATACACTGTTTATAGAAATGGACATCGCTAACCTGCTAGCCCTGCGTTTCAAACAGGAAGTGATCATGGGCGCACTTCTGGCTCCAATTCACTTTCTATTGTCTGTCCTAGTGTGATGTCATGATTTACAACCAGGAAGTAAAATCTGAAACCTAAAAAATGTTGTAAAATCATAAATGTAAACGGATCTTAAGTGTTTTAGTGGAGTCGTCTCACAGGCGACGGTTTTGAACAAAGCTGAAAACTGTGTCTGTGTCTGTCCAGGAGCAGCAGGTGGCGCCGAGCAGAAAACACATCGGCCGAGTCAACAGAAACTGCCACACCTCCTCTATCCTCACGCCCAACGACAAAGAGAACGCCCAACGCATGACGGTGAGCGGAATTCCAAATGAGCCGATAGAAAGGCTCTAGCCTCAATGAGCTTCATTCATCACTTAGTCACGTCTTTACACAGTCTGTGTTAGAGGAGACAGGATAACCACACTCACCCTGCTGTGTTGTGTTTTGGTGTTGATGATGTCGGTCAATGTTGAGTTGATGCTCTGTTGGTGTTGGTGCTGTGTTGATGGTGTGTGTTGGTTTTCATGTTCTGTCAGTGCTGTGTCAGTCAGAGGGAGGAGCTGACGGTGGTGTTCCTGAATCTGCTGGTGTTGTGTCGGTGTTGGTCGTGTGTTGGGGTGGTGTTGGTCGTGTGTTGGGTGGGTGGTGTTGTCGTGTGGTGTTGTGTTGGTGCTGCGTTGCTGATGCTCTGCTGGTGGTGTTGGTCAGAGGGAGGCGCTGACGGAGGTGATCCTGAAGCTGCTGGTGTTGTGTCGGTGTTGGTCGTGTGTCGGGGTGGTGGTGGTGTGTTGTGTCGGTGTTGGTCGTGTGTTGGGGGTGGTGTTGTGTCGGTGTTGGTCGTGTGTCGGGGTGGTGTTGTGTCGGTGTTGGTCGTGTGTTGGGGGGTGGTGTTGTGTCGGTGTTGGTCGTGTGTGTCGGGGTGGTGTGTGTGTCGGTGTTGGTCGTGTGTCGGGGTGGTGGTGTGTCGGTGTTGGTCGTGTGTTGGGGTGGTGTTGGTGTCGTGTGTGGTCGTGTGTTGGGGGTGGTGTTGTGTCGGTGTTGGTCGTGTGTTGGGGTGGTGTTGGTGTTGGTGCTCTGTTGCTGACGCTCTGCTGGTGGTGTTTGGTCAGAGGGAGGCGCTGACGGAGGTGATCCTGAAGCTGCTGGTGTTGTGTCGGTGTTGGTCGTGTGTCGGGGTGGTGTTGTGTCGGTGTTGGTCGTGTGTTGGGGTGGTGTTGTGTCGGTGTTGGTCGTGTGTTGGGGTGGTGTTGTGTCGGTGTTGGTCGTGTGTCGGGGTGGTGTTGTGTCGGTGTTGGTCGTGTGTCGGGGTGGTGTTGTGTCGGTGTTGGTCGTGTGTTGGGGTGGTGTTGTGTCGGTGTTGGTTGTGTGTTGGGGTGGTGTTGTGTCGGTGTTGGTCGTGTGTTGGGGTGGTGTTGTGTCGGTGTTGGTCGTGTGTTGGGGTGGTGTTGTGTCGGTGTTGGTCGTGTGTCGGGGTGGTGTTGTGTCGGGTGTTGGGCGTTGTGTTGGGTGGGTGTTGTGTCGGTGTTGGTCGTGTGTTGGGGTGGTGTTGTGTCGGTGTTGTCGTGTGTTGGGGTGGTGTTGGTGTTGGTGCTCTGTTGCTGCTTGCTGGTGGTGGTGTTGGTCAGAGGGAGGAGCTGACGGAGGTGATCCTGAAGCTGCTGGTGGCCTGGAGGGAGCCGTTGTGGCACTTTGAGCAGAGGCTGCGTCCCCAGAGCCTCGTGAGCTCGGACCGAGCGGCGCAGGTCGGACGAATGGTGCACGAAGTACGCTCCGGCGTCCAGAAGGTGGCGCAAAAGGTACATTTTAACTCTGATCTGAGAATTTTTAAATCATCAACAAGATCAATGCAGCTCATTTTGTGCCGGCTCTTCCCCCCCTCTGCCCGCTCCAGATGCAGCTGTTGGGAATGATCGGGAATTTCGTGAGCGGCCTGTCGTCTCCCCGAAGCCCAGGGTCCTGCGGAAAGCTCCGAGTGGCAGCTCCTCCAGAACTCGGACCTCCTGCACTGCCTCAGAAGAGACGCCAACAAAGTCCAGAACTACCTGAAGATCCTCAAGTGTCGGATAGTGCCCGAGTACGGCTGCTAGGGACACGGGACGGAGGGAGGAGAGAGGGAGCAAGAGGGAGAGAGGGAGAGAGAAATGAGGGGAGGGAGAGAGGGATGGACTACCTGAAGATCCTCAAGTGTCAGATAACGCCCGAGCACGACTGCTAGAGACAGAGATGGATGGAGGGAGGAGAGAGACAGGGGAGAGGGGGACGAGCGAAGGAGGGTGAAAGAGAGAAAGACGAGGGGAGGGGGAGATGGACTACCTGAAGATCCTCAAGTGTCGGATAATGCCAGAGTACGGCTGCTAGGGACACGGGAGGGAGGGAGGGAGGGAGCTACAAAAAGGGAAAGGATGAAAGAGTCCAGGTCTAGTCCAGGTCTAGTCCAGGTCTAGTCCAGGTCTAGTCCAGGTCTAGCCCAGGTCTAGTCCAGGTCTAGTCCAGGTCTAGTCCAGGTCTAGTCCAGGTCCTGGGTTCACTGAGTGTATTTGAGTCCGAGTTAAACCACATCTTTTCTGAAGTCTGTGTGGGGCAGAGTGAACGAGTCCCACACATGTACAGCACAAACCTGCAATAAACATTTCAAATTATTACCCTGTGTGTTCACTTCCTTTGCATCATCTGCTCCTCGGGGTCTGGGGCCCTGTCCTGACGTATCTGCTGTAACAAAAAATAAATCTTTTTTGTGTTTTTTGGTGCAACGATCTGGGCAACAGTCGAAGCGCGGGGGCCTTGACGACCGGATCCCGGACATGGAGACTGGCTCTGGGACCGTGTGGATGTGGTCACCTCACCAGGGGGAAGGAGCCTGAGCTTGTGGGGGAGGTTGATCGTTATCGACGACATACAGTCGGCCTCACCTCCCAGCACAGCTTGGACTCTGGAACCCAACTCCTTGAGAGGGGCTGGACTCTCCATTTCTCTGGTGTTGCCCATGAGAAAGTGGCGAGCTGGTGTTGCTCATTGCCCCACAGCTCAGCAGCCACGTGTTAGAGTTCACCCCGGTGAACGAGACAGTAGTGTCCCTGCACCTTCGGGTCGGGGACACTGTTGTATCAGCCTATGGGCCAAACAGCAGCGCAGAGCAACCGGGCTTCTTGGAGTCCCTGGGAGGGGTACGAGACAGTGCACCGATTGGGAACTCTATTGTTCTCCTGGGGGTCTTAGCCATAGTTTGTACATAACAAAAAACCATATTCGAAACACAAGGTCCATCAGTGCACGTGGCACCAGGGACACTGTAGGTCAGAGGTCGATGATCAACTTTATAGTCGTGTCATCTGACCTCCGGCTGCGTGTCTTGGACACCACGGGTGAAGAGAGGGGCAGAGCTGTCAACTGATCACCACTGGTTGTGAGTCAGATCCACTGGGGGAGGAGGACCCCAGACAGACTGTCAGGCCCCAAGCGTATCATGAGGGCCTGTTTGGAACGTTTGGTGGAGCCTTCTGTCAGTGAAGCCTTCAACTCCCACCTCCGGGAGAGTTTCTCCCAGATCCTGGGGGAGGCCGAGGAAAGGACAAGATCACGGATACAAGTGGCCGAAATGAATCACCTCCGCAGGGCGGCTAGGCGCTTCCTTACAGACAGGGTGAGGAGCTCAGTCACGCAGGAGGAGCTCAGAGTAGAGCCACTGCTCCTCCATGGCGAGAGGAGCAGCTGAGGTGGCTCTGGCATCTGCTCAGGATGACTCCTGGACGCCTCCCTCAGGAGGTGTTCCGAGTATGTCCCACCGGGAGGAGGCCCCGGGAGGAGGCCCCGGGGAAGACCCACGACACGCTGGAGGGACTATGTCTCTCTGGCCTGAGATCACCTCAGGGTCCCACCGGAGGAGCTGGAGGACATGTCTGGGGTGAGGGAAGTCTGGGAGTCCCTGCTCTCAAAAACTCACCGTGCTTCATAAATGTATTACTTTTCATGTAGAATTATAATTTTCCACAATAAATATGATCTGAAAACCCTGCGCTGGGCTGTGAGGGATTCAGACTCCCAAATCATCTCTACCTGTATTTTTGTACTTTTCTTTTTATTCATTTTGATAGATTTGATTTTTAAATTTGGCACATCTTCCAAACCACCATTTCAACCTGATCCTGTAGACGATATTTTCCCACACGAACACGGGTGGAGCGAGAGAGGAGCCTCACGCAGGGACTTCTGGGATATTTCATGTTATTGAAGTAAATAAAAAGAGAAAATCGTAACGTTCCAGAGGTTTTGAGTTATTTTGTTGTAAATAAAACAGGTTCAGAGGTTATGAGGCGGGCAGCGATGGTGACGGCCTCCGAGCGCCCGCTGCTCTGCTCCACACAGCTCACGTGCACACAGAGCCGTCTCTGCAGAGAAACAGGAAACACATCAACCACTCAGACTGGAGACATCTCTGGACAGAGCTAACCCGCTAGCTGCTAGCTTCTAAACAGGAAGTGATCATGTGGCACTTCCTGCTCCATCGACTGGCTCCAGTTCACTTTCTGTGTAAAAACTGTGTCTCTCTCTGTCCCTGCTGCTTCAGACTCATGTTGGTCTTAAATGTTCGTATTAACCCTCTACATGATCCTGGGGTTTTTATTTCACGTCTGTGTCTGTAAATCAACATATGAACATTAATAACAGACACATCAGGTCCTTCTGTCCCGGACGATCGCTCTGTTAGCGTTAGCAACAGGTTTGATTGACACTGTTGCTAAGTGCCTGCTGTCCTAAAGTGGTGCGGACGAGAAGCCTCCAGGGGCGGGGTCTGGAGGACTAAAGGGGAGGACTAAGGGGCGGGGTCTGGGGGCGGGGTCTGGATGTATAAGTAACAGAGGGATTGGTCTAACATGAACCCACGGCTCTTTCGTCCTCATACTCAGCTCTGAGTGACTTGGGAAAATAAATTCTAAGTATTTAATTGAAGTGTATGGTTATTTGTGTTAGTTCTTTTTTTATTAAATTCATGGTTCACACATTAAATCTGCCTTTATATAAATACATCGTTTTCCTGGTCCTTTTTCTGCTTGAATAGTAGTTTAAGCATGAGCTCCCCTGCAGGTGGAGTCTTTGTGGGTGGCAGTTTTGAGTCAGATATGTAATAGTTTTAAGAGCTTTTGCCAAGCCCCCTTTTTAGCTAGCAGGTTAGCTACATCCACTTATACACGGTGAACGGTCAGAGCTGTACCTCTTCATAGTGACCACTGTGTCGATGTCGTGGAGCTCCTCCTGAGGCGGAAGGGTCTCTCAGAACAATCTGGAACAAAACACAAAAGTCAAGACCAGAATCCAGTGGTGTTGGTGGGTCGGTGGTGGTTGAGATGGGTCGGTGGTGGTATTTGAGCGTAGCACCTTGGTGAGTCTCTCCGGTTGCTCCGCCCCCAGGCGCTGGTACAGCTCCAGGCTCAGGCCGCTCACAGCTCCAGGACTGTGCAGGAGGTGGGTGCCTCCGAGCGGGAAGAGGAGTTCCCAGAGGCGAGGAGGACGCTGAAGACCGGAGAGCCCGCTTCATCCACCTCCTACAGGGGGGTAAGAGGGGTCAGAACCAGGACTAAACCAGGACTAAACCAGGACTAAACCCAGGACTAAACCAGGACTAAACCAGGACTAAAACCAGATCTAAACCCGTGTTCAGGCTTCAGACCTTGAGCAGTATGTCTTGCGCAGACACGTCCACAGACACTGAGTCCTCGTCGAGCTCCAGACTGTCTCGGTTCAGCAGGAGCGCGGCCTGGAGCGCTGCCCCCACAGCGATCACCTCGTCTGGGGGAGAGGAGCAGAGCAAGCCCACCTGGAAGAACCACCGACACCAGGGTTAGAATAAGAACACACCTGAAGAACCCCGTTAAAGAGGAGGCATTTACTTCTGTGGGGTATTAAAGAGGAGGTATGTACTTCTGTGGGGTATTAAAGAGGAGGTATGTACTTCTGTGTGGGGTATTAAAGAGGAGGTAATTTACTTCTGTGGGGTATTAAAGAGGAGGTATTGTACTTCTGTGGGGTATTAAAGAGGAGGTATGTACTTCTGTTGGGGTATTAAAGAGGAGGTATTTACTTCTGTGGGGTATTAAAGAGGAGGTATGTACTTCTGTGGGGTATTAAAGAGGAGGTATGTACTTCTGTGGGGTATTAAAGAGGAGGTATGTACTTCTGTGGGGTATTAAAGAGGAGGTATGTACTCTGGTGGGGTATTAAAGAGGAGGTATGTACTTTCTGTGGGGTATTAAAGAGGAGGTATGTACTTCTGTGGGGTATTAAAGAGGAGGTATTTACTGTATGGGGTTTAAAGAGGAGGTATTGTATAACTTTACAAATAAATGTATAAAAATCTGAGAAACCAAAACTTTAAAATAAAATTAGTACCTCTGGAAACAGCTCCTGGATCATCTGCTGCAGGTGACTCCGTGGGATACGGGCCGAGAGCCTCCACACAGCACCACCTACAGACACACAGAGAGGTACTACTGCAACTTCATCCAGAGTTTACAAGAACACTTTAAAACACCTCCAGGATGAACAAAGTGCAGGTATAGAAAACACAATGAAAAAATAAGGGAAATAAAACTGTATTTAAAGTGTTTGCCGCTGGTTTAGCACCCGCTGTCAATCGTGTTTCATATGTTGAGTTCTGGACAAAATAGTGAATAAAACTCCAGGATCATGTTGAGGGTTAATACGAACATTTAAGACCAAAATGATGAGTCTGACAGCCTGACATTTAATATACAGTCTATGGCTAGCAGGTTAGCCATGTCCATTTATATACAGTCTCTGCTAGCAGGTTAGCATTGTCCATTTATCTATAACGTCTATGCCTAGCAGGTTAGCCATTATCCATTTAATGATACAGTAACTATGACTAGCAGGTGAGTCCATTGTCCATTTATAATACAGTCTATGCCTAAGCGGTTATCCATGGTCCATTATATATACGTCCTTGCTAGCAGTTAGCATGTTCATATAAATATACAGTCTATGCTAGCACGGTTGGAGCCATGTTCCATTTTATTATACAGTCTATGTAGCAGGTTAGCCCATGTCCCTTTATATATACAGTCCTATTCTAGCAGGTTAGACCCATGTCCCTTTATATATAACAGTCTATGCTAGCCCAGGTTAGCCATGTTCATTTTATAAAACCTTCTCTCCCGTTCCACTGCAATAGCAATGCATCAACCATTCCTAAACCTGAAGTTTCACTCGCGGCTAAAAGGTCTATTGTCGAAAAACAAACGCGTAAAAACCGTCGGCAAGCGGGAGCTCGAGCATTCGAAACGTCGCGCCTTCTCCAAAAACACAAAAAACTGCCTCAGAAAAAGCAGAGAAGAAAAAAAAAAAACAAACGTCGTCAGCACAGAAGAAAAGTAAATGTACTTCAAAATAATAGTTTACTTGAACTAAAAGATGGTTAGTGAGTCACTGGTTGAATAAGCTGCTCCTACGGTCCATATTGTCCAGGGCCTTGTCCTCGGCTCCCCAACCGCTTACAGCCCCCCCCCCACCGGGGAGTGTCCACATTGTTATTTTAGAAGAAGAGCCTGGCGGCGGAAGAACAGGTCACTCCCAAACACTAATAAACAAGAACAAGAGTGGGTAAAGCTACTGCGTCAGATGCCCCTCCCCTCCCTCCTCCATCCCTCCTGTGTAAAATCCCTTCCTCATCATCCTCTCCTTCCATCCCATCCTTCCCCGTCTCCCTGTCAGTCAGATGCCCTCCAAGACGATAGTAGGTGGGTGTGGCTGGAGAAACAGGGACCTCGTCACAGAGGTGAGAGCGCTTTAACCTGTTTGACTGTCGGAGGAAGGGGGGGAATCTAAGCCCAGCCTCCTCCAGGCGAGCGGTTCTGACTTGGCTGGATGCTTTTGTTGTTGACCTAGCGGAGGAGCAGAGCTACCCTCGAACCTCGCCCTGAAGGAAAGAAAGAAACGACGTTAACTGGAAACTTCAACAACATCCCTGAGCACACAGATTTACAACGATCAAATATATTTACAGGCCAGTTTAAGAGTTAAGGGTGCAGTTTATATTGTGGTCTGGTGTGGTAGTTTAATAAAATGTACCCTTAACCCTTCCATCAAAACACTTGAAAAAGCATTGATAACAAGTATTGGTTCTGCCCAAC